>CM054058.1:568639989-568960854 GCA_028641055.1 Alopecurus myosuroides | reverse complement strand
ATAAAAGTTACTTACCCTCTGCGGGTGGGGAGTTGTCTTCTGGCGATGGTGATCTTCTTCTTCTCAGTCTTCTTGGGCTTCTTGGCGGTTGGCTCCTGGGCACCGCTGCCTACCCTCTTCCGAGTGGTGGGAGCTGCGACAGAGAGAGGATCGACGTCAATGGCATCTTCGTCTTCCTCGTCCACCTCAGGGTCATCTGCACAGTAGAAGAGAAAAAGGGTTTGAGAAACAGAAAGGGAAGTTGGATTGCGCTACTCGCGGTCAAAGAGGCGAGCTTGGTCACCTTCGTCGTCCTCGGACCAATCCCGAATGGACGCATCAACTTGATGCTTACCCGGCTGCTCGGCGTGGGGGATGCAGAGGGTGTCCTGGGTGTCGTAGGCGGTCTCGTCGTCCTCTTCTCGGTCGCTGTGCCAGTTGGCCTCGAAGCGTTCCTCGTCTTCGTCTACTTGGCGATCAATATGCTGGAAAGACAAGCAGGTGATACAAGTTAGTTGAGTTCAAGGCTATGGAATTCTACTCGGTACGGCATGCAAACACAAAGCATACGAGCCCAGGAATTTCTATTCAGAGTAGCATGCAAACACAAAGCATATTCGGCTAAGGTTCTCTACTCGACACGGCGTGCAAACACAAAGCACATAAAGCCAACGAAATGTTTGTGGCGTTCTACTCGGTGCAGCATGCAGACACTAAGCATACTAAGCTGGAAAGCCACCTACTCGGCACCAAAGTGCAGAGACAAAGCATAAAGGACTAACCTGTTCAATTGGCTTAGCGCGGCTGTACGGCACGAAGCCATACTGCCAGGTGTCAGTAAGCGATGTCTTCATGATGGATCTCGCCCAGACGGCCACATCGGCAGTGCTGAGCTCAAAAGTAGTAGTCCTTGTGCAGTCCCGCGTGCCTCCCATGTAGCACATCTTGTGGGAGCGACGCTGGAGCGGGAGCACTCGCCGCGAGATCCAGCACGCGATGGGATCATCGCGCTTGAATCCCAACTCCGTCAACTCGGCGAGGCGCTTCTCGATCTGAATGATATCATCGAGGCTCTTCGGGTTGTAACCCCAATTTTGCTGGGTTGGCGGCGCGTTCTTCCACGTAGGAAGCCCTATCCGGTCCTGGATGGGCGCTCCTTCTTCGGTGGGGACATTATTGACATAAAGAAAGGAGCGCTGCCACTTGCGTACCGTATCGAGTCCCTTGACGCGCGGGTGGCTGCCGACGCTGCGCTGCAGCATCATGGCGCCCTTCGTCTTTGTCATCGCGCGGGCGCTCTCCGTGCTTCCGGGCTTGGGGACGCTCTGCTTCCGGAAGAAGAAATAACGTGCCCAACTATGAATAGTTGGGTACACGCCGAGAACGCCTCGCAAACCACGGCGTGGAAGGCGAGCATCACCATGGCGTTGGGGGGGAGGTGATGCGGCTGCAGCCCGAAGTTCTTGAGAAACTCCTTGAAGAAAATCCGACACCGGGAGGCCAAATCCCCGCTTGAAGTGCGCGAGGAAGACGACGAACTCGCCCTTCTCCGGCGTGGGGACGATCTCGTTGCCCGGCTGCCTGCACCGCACGCCGGGAGGGACACGGCGGGTATTGACTAGCCATTGGCAGTCTTCCGTCGTGACATCGGACCCCTCCCAACCGGCGCGGCCATCATCGTCTCCGCGAGCCATGGAGATAAGGAGGTTTGTGGAAGATTGGACTGGCGAGGTGTGTGGAGAAAGTGCTCTCTTTCCGATGGCGCGTAGAGCAGCGGCGCGGCAAGGATTTGCGGCGGCGGCGTGTTCAGCGGCAGCGGAGAGGCGAAGGGGCGGAAGAAGAAAGTGGGCAGGAAAGAGAAGGAGGAGGTATCGAGGGGGTATTTATCTATCCCCTCGGGTTGCCGTTACCAACGGAGTTAGTGGGATCGATCGTGCACTGAGATCGTGCAGCGTGGGAAGCGGACCGGTTAGAAACGCACACAACGCATATTGCGCGCATAACCGGCGCAGTTAATCCCACGTCGAGATCGTGGGTGATTTACTACGGTTGAAGGGACTTAACAGGCTAGTGGGCCTGAGGTGCAGTTATTGGCGCGTGGCCTGCAGTATCCCAGGCACCGAGGCGTCGGGGGTACGGTGGTGTGACACGTGCCCCGTAGCGACACGCAGAGATGGATTCGCACCGTTGAGCGGGATTGTGTTTTGAGATTTCGCTAAGTCATTTTACTCGGCATCAGAGAAGAAAAACAATGCTACTCGGAGAAGAAGAGACTCAAGCAAGAATTAAAGGCTACTCGGAGATGCAACTCGGCTTCTTACAGTACGAAGACAAGATTTGTTCTTAAGCTGGCAGGGCCCAGTGAACAAGTTCGCAGGACTCTACCAGCTTCGGGGACTAATGTCGGGGGATTACCCCCGAGTAGGGGTAAAGCAAGTGCTAAAGGCAAGGTCAAGGGAGAGTTTCGGCTGAATAGCCGGATACCCGGTACTCGCTACCCGGTAGACTGCAATCCGGCCTTACCTGCTAATGGCCAGAAGGAAGAATCAAGGAAGTTATATTTTCCGGGTAGAGGAAGTGGTGAGTAGAGGGAGTGAGTTCCTACTCGGGCCAGAAGTCAATGGAGCCGTTCTGACAAAGGATCCCGTGTATCTGCATCCGTACGGCGTGCGGTTCACTTACGGAGTGGTGACTATCCGCACGGCGTGGCTACAGTGCGTTAGGCGCCTGTCTAGTCCTGTCACTGACAGGGGACAGGACAGGGCTAGGGGCCCCTATCTCACTGACAAGGGTGGACAGGTCCCATCTCCGAACGGCGCAACGACTTAGGGGCGAGTGTCAGCGGGAACCCGGAGGCGTGCGCGGTTCTGCAGGGCTCCTGTCACATCCCGTCGTACTTATACTTGTTTTCTATTCGGCTGGGCACCAGTATATAAGGTGCCCTGCTCCTCCTGTGCGAGGGTCGACTGACTCGTTAAGAAACACTTAGAGAGGCAAGAGTGGCTACTCAGCCGAAGGCCTGATTGTACTGTGGCTACTCGGTACACACATATAGAGAGAGGCAGGAGTAGGGGTGTTACCTCCACACGAGGGCCCTGAACCTGGTTAAGATCTTGGTGTTTGCATTGTTTGTGATCTACCACACGCGGCTACTCGCCGTGTGATCCCTCCCCGAGCTCCTCCAGCGTCCATCGGCCCCAACTTTAGCCATCCCATGGCATCTGCCGTGATACCAGCACGACATTATTGCTGTTGCTGACAAAAGTAGAACGAGATGTTCTCAACCTAAAGAACAGGTGGAAGTCAAGAACCAAGTCTCTATTATTAAGCAATTAAATGAAGAAGATCCTGTTGATGTTTATTTATGTGAAGATGCTACCAAAGTTATTAAAGGGAATTCATCCAAAGTTGGTAAGCCAATTATATCATGCTCTATTGGGACTTCTTGTTATCATGGTTTATGTGATATTGGAGCAAGCATTAGTGTCACTCCATATTCTCTCTATCAAGAAATTAAGCCTCATATTGATCCTATCACCATGGAAGAGACAGGTATGACCATTCAACTTGCTAATAAAGATTATATTAGTCCCTTTGGAATTGTTAGAGATGTTGAAGTATTGGTAGGGAAAATAAAATATCCTACTGATTTTATTTTGCTTGGTTGTCCAGAAGATTCTTTCTGTCCTATTATATTTGGTAGACCTTTCTTACATACTGTTGGTGCTGAAATTGATTTGCCTAGAGAAAGGGTGTTTATTGAATGTGCTGGAGAGAAACTTGAATTTAATTTTTCTAAATTTGCTGATAAAGCTGCTAAGAAAGAACCAAAATCTAATGATATAATTGAAACTCTTGCTCATATAGCTGTAGCTTCATCAGACGTGGTGGAACGTTATATGCTTAATCAGGAAGAGCCATTTAATGATGCAGAAAAAGAAGCTTTAGAACAAATATTATGGCAGCAACCTCCACAATTACAATTGCATATCCCACCTGATAATCTAGGAGTACTCCCACCAAAGGAGATCCTAGTTTTGAATTAAAGCCTTTGCCTGAAAATCTGAAATATGCATACTTGGATAAGAAAAATATATATCATGTTATTATTAGTGCTAACCTTTCAGCTGAGGAAGAAGAGAAATTACTTGATGTGCTTAAAGCCCACCGTAAGGCTATTGGTTATTCTCTTGATGATCTTAAGGGCATAAGTCCATCTCTATGTATGCATAAAATTAATTTGGAAGAAGATGCTAAACCTGTTGTTGATTTCCAACACCGTCTACATCCAAAAATGAAGGAAGTGGTAAGAAAGGAGGTAATTGGACTCATAGAGGATGGTATTATTTATCCTATAGCTGATAGTAAATTGGTTAGTCATGTTCATTGTGTTCCTAAGAAAGGTGGAATTTACTGTGGTTCCTAATAAAGATGATGAACTTGTTGCAACGTACTGTTGTTGGTTATAGAATGTGCATTGATTATAGAAAATTAAATAAAGCAACTCGTGAGGACCATTATCCATTGCCCTTTATTGATCAAATGCTAGAGAGATTATCTAACATTCTCACTTTTGTTATTTTAGATGGGTATTCAGGCTTCTCTCAAATTCCAGTTCATAGTGATGATCAGGAAGACCACTTTTACTTGCCCATATGGTACATTTGCTTATAGGAGAATGCCTTTTGGTTTATGTAATGCGCCTGCTACTTTTCAGAGATGCATGAATGCTATATTTGCTAATTTATATTGAAAAGATAGTGGAAGTCTTTATGGATGATTTTTCAGTGTATGGTACTTCTTTCGATAATTTCTTGTTCAACCTTAAACAAAGTTTTGCAGCGTTGTGAAGAACCTTGTTCTTAATTGGGAGAAGTGTCACTTTATGGTAACAGAGGGAATTGTTCTTGGGCATCGTATTTCTGGAAGAGGAATAGAAGTTGACCCCAAAAATTGAAGCTATTGAGAAATTACCATATCCAAGAGAAATCAAAGGTATAAGAAGTTTTCTCGGTCATGCAGGTTTTCTCGTAGGTTCATTAAAGATTTCTCTAAAATATCAAAGCCTCTAACCAATCTTTTGCAAGGATGTTCCGTTTTCTTTTAATGATGATTGCATAGAATCATTTAATGTTTTAAAGAAAGCCTTAATAAACTGCACCTATTATTCAACCTCCTGATTGGAACTTGCCCTTTGAAATTATGTGTGATGCTAGTGATTATGCAGTTGGAGCTGTTTTAGGCCAAAGGGTTGATAAGAAATTGAATGTTATTTACTATGCTAAAACACTAGATGGTGCTCAAAGAAATTATGCTACAACTGAAAAAGATTTTTTTAGCGGTATATTTGCATGTGATAAATTTAGATCTTACATAATTGATTCAAAAGTCACTGTGCACTCTGATCATTTGCTATTAAATATTTGATGAATAAGAAAGATGCTAAGCCTAAGATAATAAGATGGGTACTTTTGTTGCAAGATGATTTACATAGTAGATAGGAAAGGAGAAGATAATCCCGTAGCTGATCATCTTTCTAGAATGGAAATATACCTGATGATCCTATTCCTATTAATGATAGTTTTGCTAATGAACAACTTGCCTTGTTAGTGTTTCTAGTGATAAGTTGCATCTCCTTGGTTTGCTAATTATGCAAATTTTATTGTTGGGAAAGTTATGCCCACCACAATTTACTACCAGCAAGAAAGAAATTATTTTATGACCTTAGACATTATTTTTGGGATGATCCATTCTTGTATAAGAAAAGTGTTGATGGCATTATTAGACGTTGTGTACCTGAGCATGAACAGCAGGCTATTATAAGAGATTGTCATGACAGTCCCCATGGAGGACATCATGCAGGAGATCGTATTGCAGCAAAAGTATTACAATGTGGTTTTTATTGGCCTACTCTATTCAAGGATTGTGCTGAATATGTTAAAACTTGTGATAGATGTCAAAGAGTGGGAAACATTGGTAGAAGGAATAAAATGCCTATGAACTATACATTACCACTTGAACCATTTGATGTGTGGGGTTTTGACTTTATGGGACCATTTCCTGCATCTAGTACAAAACATACTCACATTTTGGTTGTTGTTGATTATGTTACAAAATGGGTAGAAGCAATTCCTACTAAGAGTGCAGACCATGCCACAGCCATGCAAATGCTTAAAGAAATTATTTTCCCTAGATTTGGTGTTCCTAGATTTTTAATTACTGATGGTGGATCTCATTTTATGCATGGTGTTCTTAGAAAAACATTGGAAAAATATAATGTTAATCATAGAATTGCATCACCCTATCATCCTCAAACTAGTGGACAAGTTGAATTAAGTAATAGGGAAATTAAACTTATTTTAGAGAAAACAGTAAAACAGAGCTAGATCTGATTGGCCACTTAAAATTAATGATGCATTGTGGGCTTATAGAACTGCTTATAAAATCCTATGGGTATGTCTCCTTATAAAATGGTTTATGGAAAAGCATGTCATTTACCCGTTGAATTAGAAACATAAAGCTATGGGCTATTAAGAAATTAAATTTTGATTTAAAAAACAGCGGGGGAGAAGACATTGCTTGACCTAAATCTATTAGATGAGTGGAGGAATGAAGCATATGAAAGTGCAAAATTGTTTAAAGGAAAGTTAAATTTGGCATGACAAGAAAATTAAAAGAAAGGAATTTAAAGTAGGTGATCAAGTCCTATTGTAACTCTCGTTTTAACTTTTCTGCAGGGAAATTAGCTTCAAAATGGCAGGGTCCATTGGTAGTACAAGAGGTATACCGTTCGGGGGCCATCCGTCTTCACGGTGATATGAAAGGTAAACCTCATGTGGTCAATGGACAACGCCTAAAACATTATATTGCAGGAAAGAGCTTCATAGGAACCATCGAGGAGATAAAGTTAATGACACCGGAGGAGGTAATTGTAAGGGATCCTGCAGTTTCAGAAACCCAAATTCAATAATTTACAATTATTGTGTTTGGAAGTTTCTCGGAATTGCGTGAAAACTTACGGAACTCATTTTTTATGGAAATTAACGTGTGGGACAAGAAAATTGGAAGGAATTGGACCTCGAGGGGGGAAAGAGGACCCCACACGCGGCCAGATTCCTTGGCCGCATGGAGGTACCCCTTTTCCACCTCGGAGTCCCGTTCCGTCTCGTTTTCGACTCCGACACTTCGTCTTACCCTAAAACCCGTCAATATATACTCCCTTATTGTCGATCTAATCCCGCACCGAGAGTTCTCGCGCAATCTTTGTTTCTGTTGTTTCTGTCTGCCAGGGTTTAGCCATGTCAAGCTCCGGATCCAACCTGGGGGGAAGATCCACCCAAGGGAGGCATTGTGAACCATTACCTCAACTCCGTGATGACCCCCATGAAAACTGTTGGAGGGATGATAACCCGGTAGGCTAACGCCAAGCTGTAACCCGGCCCAAAGGGAACCGCGCAAGACCCGGCTCAAGGAAGGGGAGTTTCGAGAAGGCCCAAGAAGTAGTGTAGGCCTCGTAACCCGGCTTTTGGGGTTACTATTAGGAAACTTAGGGTTTGTATGCAGTTACTGGGTAGGATTCCGAGTGTGTCTTGGATAGGAAGCCAGGGAGCCGGGTAAGATATAAACCGGCTCCTAGGGTTAGAAAAACAGAACTTCATCAGATATTCGAGTATCCTTGTAATACGAGAGTTGATATTGTAACCCTAGATTGGAGACTCGGCGACTTGATTGCCAGAGCTACCAGATCGATTGATAGCATGAGTTCCCCTGAGCTAAACCCTCTCCCAAACACCAGAGTCGAATTACCCCAAGATAAGTTACCCCTGGTAACGTCCGCCGTGATTATCCCACGACAGTTGGCTCCCACCGTGGGGCCTACGTCCAAAGGTGTTTACATCATGGGAGAAGCTCGGGAAAGCATGAAGAACCTCGTCATCGGCGAGATCTACACCAACCAAGAAGGAGAGGAGATGGTGGATGACTTTGGCTGGGGGCCAGAGTCGGATCTGCTGGAAACCGGATCTGTCGTCACAATTGGCCGGGTCAACGTCTTCGTCTGCATGGTACGTACGTCCGGTTCTATTCCTGATGATGTTGAATATGATTCCGTGTCAGGATGAGCGACCTGCGTTCAGTCGAACGGGGAAGAGTCGGTCGGGACGATCGATCCGATAGAAGAGTTCACCACGAAGAGGAAACAGCCGGAGGAGCCGGCATGGACCCCGCGTGGCCGGGTCATGAGGGAAGATGATACCGAGTCTATCCTGCATCTGCTGGAGGACCGGTACGAGGAGGATAGTTGTGATAAGGAAGAATACGAATCGGCACCAGGCATCGCGTGCCAGGTCGCGGTCTACACGGCCCCTGCAACCAACCTTAATCAGGGGGACGTGACTACGGCCGCGGTCGGAGCGGCGCGAGCGCTGGCCCAGCAACAAGATCCGGTTGATGGAAACCCGGTCATAGCCCGGGTTGACGGAGAGTCGGCTTCAGTCACCAGCCATACCCGGAAAAGCGAGTTGCGAAGAAACATGTTTGGGTTTATGGCAAACAGAACGCCAGGAGCAGGGCCCTCGAATCCGCGAAATCCGTCTTTGTTCAACAATAACCTGATCTTGGACCCTACGGTGCTAGCAACGGTGATAACCCCAGAAAACACGGCGGCACGCGCTGCGGATCTGGATGTGGCTCGCCGTGCATTGGATCAGCAGAGGAGAGATATGGAAGCTGAGAGACAGGGGATAGCCGCGCGCCAACGCGAGCTGGAAGCATTGGAGAACCGGCCCCAGGTTCAGTCGACCAGGATGCATAATCAGAGATATCAGTCGAGATTACCAGCGACGGGTGGAACTATAAACCCGGCCGCACTATTTATTGCACCTCGGGATCAACCAATTCCAGCTGTGAACCAGGAAACCGGACATCAGCCTGCAACCTTGGGAGGACAGCCGGCAAACGTACAAGCCGGGTTACCCACGTTGCAAACAGGAATCGTAACTAGCAATGCAGCGCCACCACCACCACCGCCACGATTTCATACTCCAGGTCACTTCAATAACCCATGGACAATGTATATGCAGCAACATTGGCATTGGATCGCATCCCATAAGAGAGTCACCCCCATGCGGAGGAGACCCGGCGGGCGATAGATCTATTGCGCACAGCAGTGGCTCAGCAGGCCAATTACCCGGATAACAGGAGTGGAATGCACGGAACACCATATGTTAGCCGGTATAATGGAAATACCGGCAATATTCAGATAAGCTCAGCACGGCGGAGAGCAGAGCAGCAGCAAATACCGCCTCCTCCCCGTAGACCAGCAACACCTGCAGTATCAGCAGCGCAAGCTATTGTGGAGATTTCTCGAGCCAGGCGCGCAGCGGCCGGATCTGCGGTACGAGAGCCGGAAGCGGTTGCACCCCCCGCCGTACCTGCAGCAGGATCGCACGTTTCCCGGGTGAGGCCATTACCGGCAAATTTAGCTGGGCCCAAGTGTTTGTCGGACGCCATCAGAGCTGAGCCTTACCCGGATAAGTTCAAGGAGCCGGGTAAAGTGGTTAATTATGAGCCGACCATGGATCCAGAAACCTGGTTGAGCAGTTATGAGATGGCCATGTCGATTTGCAATGCGTCTGAGAATCTTCAAGCCAAGTTTATGTACCTGATGATGTCAGAGGGAGCAGCAAAGTTGTGGTTCAATAATCTACCCGAAAAATCCGTCAATTCATGGAGCGAGCTGAAAACAGCCTTTATCAAGCACTTTCATAGAACATGCAGGAAGTTGTTTACGATCGATGATTTAGAGCGATGTGTTCAGAAGAAGGGAGAATCGGCGCGCACTTGGGTACGCCGGGTTATGGAAATACTCCACTCGTCTACGGATATCCAGCCAAAGGATGCATTACAAGCTATGGCAAAGACATGCAAGTATATACCCTTAGTGCAAAAGTTAACGCGCATGAAATCTAGTCGGAATGCTTCAGAGGTTACAATGGGAGAATTGATGGACGCGTGCAATAAGCACGCCGCCACAGATACCACAGAGGAGGATGTCGATGATAAGAAAGCAAAAGCCAACGCAAGCAACAGTGGAAGACCCGGCAATGGGACAGCGCCGGGAAAAAATGGAGGGAATAATGGAAACAACCAAAACAAGCGCCCGTATGAGGGAAGTTCCGAGTTTGTCGCCAATACAGAAGCCGGGTTTGCAAGACCTAGAGCAGAGGGAAATTTCAACGGAGGAAACTTTAATGGGGGAAACTACCAAGGACCACCAAGGCCGACTAATCACATAGAGGCCTTCAGGATGCCCTGTCTGCGTCATAGCAGGAACGGTAGGCCGGCTAATCATTCGTTGGAGCAGTGCGTAGATTTACAGAGATGGAAGAACGAAGAAATACATAAGGCAATGCGAGGTGCATGCCGGGGAGCGGGGCCGGGTCCGGGCGGAAACCCGGGCAATGGCCCACCCCCGGCTGGCAACGCAGGAGGCGGTAATCCGGGTAACAACCAAGGAGGCGCTGGAGGTTTCCAAGCCAACCCCAAGCAGCTAGGGCAGTACCATGTCCATACTACAGGGACTTCCAACAAAGACATAAAGATACTTAAAAAGGCAGTAAATTCGGTTTCTTCATCTGTCCCGAGGTACTTGAGATGGTCAGATCAAGAGGTAACATGGAGCAGAAGGGATCACCCGGAAAGAATAGAGCATCCGGGTGTGTTGGCTTTGGTGGTTGCACCACAGGTCAATGGTTACGAGCTGAAAAAGGTCCTGATGGATGGCGGAAGTAGCATCAATATTTTATATTGGGAAACTTTCTTACGTATGGGGCTAAAGGAATCTCATTTGCAAAAAAGTTCCACAGTTTTTCATGGGATTGTGCCAGGTCACTCGGCGTGCCCTGAGGGAAAGATAACACTGGAAGTTGCTTTTGGAGAATCAAAAGATAATTTCCGAGGGGAGTGGCTCACGTTCGAGGTGGTAAAGTTGCGCAGCCCCTATCATGCGCTGTTCGGAAGGCCGGCTTACGCCAAGTTCATGGCCAGGCCGTGTTACGTATACCTACAGCTAAAGATCCTGGGTCCCAAGCAAACCATCACCATACATGGGAGCCGGGTTATAGCAGCTGAGTGTGACGAAGGAGACGCGGCAATGGCAGAACAGGCTTGCAGAAAGGAAGAGCTCAAGTATTACCGGTCTCAGGTAGACCCGGATGACAGAACGGCATTGAAGAGACCAAATACGGAGGATGAGAGAGAAAAATTCAAAGCGGCACAGGATACCAAGATGGTGGCTTTTGTCGAAGGTGATCCCTCCAAGCAATTTGCTATAGGATCTAACCTAGACAGTAAGCAGGAAGAGGCACTCATTGATTTTATTCGCGGAAATCCAGATGTTTTCGCTTGGAAACCCAGCGATATGCCGGGTATCCTGACCGAGTTAGCTGAGCACAGTTTGCATGTTGATCCTAAGTCTCGGCCCGTGAAGCAGGGCCTGAGAAAAATGAATTAGGAAAGAAGAAAGGCTATAGGAGCAGAGATAGCCAGGCTACTCGCAGCCGGCTTTATCATGGAGGTTTTCCACCCGGATTGGTTGGCAAATCCGGTTCTAGTGATGAAAAAGAGTAACGAGTGGAGGATGTGTATTGATTACACGAGTCTCAACAAGCATTGCCCAAAGGATCCGTTTGCTCTTCCAAGGACAGATCAGATCATAGACGCAGTGGCTGGCAGTGACTTATTATGTTTCCTGGATGCATATTCCGGGTATCACCAGATCAAGCTCAAGAAGGAAGATTGGGAGAAAACATCGTTCATAACCCCCTTTGGAGCTTTCTGTTACAAAACCATGAATTTCGGACTAAAGAACACTGGTGCAACATACCAGCGGTGTATTCAGAAGTGTTTTGAGGATCAGATTGGACGCAATGTTCACGCCTATGTTGATGATGTGGTGATCAAAACAAGGAAGGCAGAAATGTTCATTGATGACTTAAAGGAAACATTCAGGAACCTGAGAAGATATCAGATGAAGCTTAACCCCACAAAGTGTGTATTCGGAGTTCCAGCAGGAAAATTACTCGGATTCATTGTTTCCGAGAGAGGAATCGAGGCAAACCCGGACAAGATCAAAGCTATCCAGAGTCTGAAAAAGCCGGAAAACCTAAAGCATGTTCAAAAGCTTACAGGGTGCGTAGCAGCATTAAGCCGGTTTATATCAAGGCTTGGAGAGAAGGCGATACCCTTATACCGGCTCTTGAGGAAAACCAACAAATTTGTTTGGGACCAAGAGGCGGATGAGGCGTTCGAAGCACTAAAAAAGCAATTATTTGAGGAAAGGAGCCCATGTTACAATACATTGGGGCTGGGCCCCGGGCGGTTAGCGCAGTGGTTGTTGTTGAGCGTAAAGAGGATGGAAAAGATCACCCGGTACAGAGGCCGGTTTATTACGTAAGCGAGGTACTATCGGAAGCAAAGCAGCGTTACCCACATTGGCAAAAGCTAGTTTTCGGGGTCTTTATGGCCAGCCGGAAATTGAAACCATATTTTCAGGAACACCCCATAACAGTGGTTAGCACTATACCAATGTCGGATATTATCAGAAACTCAGATGCAACAGGTAGAATAGCCAAGTGGGCCATTGAGATGGGAGATTATCACATCAACTACGAGCCCAGGTCTGCAATCAAATCTCAAGCTTTAGTTGATTTTATCAATGATTGGACTCACACGAGCATACCCACAATGACACCAAGTTCCGAGTCTTGGGTCATGCACTTCGATGGTTCAAAGCAGTACGAGGGATCAGGAGCTGGGGTGGTGCTCACATCGCCCAAGGGAGACAAACTGAGTTATGTGTTGCAAATTCACTTTGATTGCTCCAACAACGTGGAAGAGTATGAGGCATTGTTACATGGATTGAGGGTAGCAAAGGAGATGAACATCCGGCGAATACGGTGCTATGGAGATTCGGATCTCGTGGTACAGTAGGTCTCAGGAACTTGGGATAGAAAGGATGCAACAATGGCAGCATATCGCAGAGAGGTGGACAGGGTTGCCGGGTGTTTTTTCGGGTATGAGGTGGAGCATATTGACAGGCGAAAGAACGAGGCAGCAGACGCGCTTGCAAGACTCGGCTCGCGCAGAGAGCCGGTTCCACCCAACGTCTTCCTGGACGAGTTATGGCGGCCGTCTGTTAAAACCGACTCTGAGGAAGAAGTGGCTAACCAAGACCCGGATTTGGAGCTCGTGGCCACGGTACGTGTCGTTCCCGAGTGGACAGAGCCGTTTCTAGCTTACTTATCACGAGGCGTGTTACCACCACAGGAAGTTTTAGCAAGGCAAATTCTGAGACGAGCAAAGGGCTATTCTATTATCAATGGAGAGCTGTATAAAAGGAGTGCAGAGTCTTTTTGCGTGTAGCCAGAAGAAGGCCGGCAGATCTTGAAGGAGATCCACGAAGGTGATTGTGGGCATCATGCCTCCACAAGATCCCTCGTGGCCAAGCATATCGACACGGTTTCTTTTGGCTCACAGCCTTAGCAGACGCGGAGCGTTGGTGGCAAGATGCGATGGATGTCAAAGGTACGCTCGCCAAATCCATGTGCCGGCTATGGAGTTGCAAAAATCCCATTGACATGGCCGTTCGCTGTTTGGGGCATGGATATGGTGGGCCCCTTCCACATGTCACCCTGCAAAAAGACTCATCTTTTGGTAGCTATCGATAAGTTTACAAAGTGGGTTGAAGTTATGCAGTTACCAATTGCGAAGCAATCACAACAGTCAAGTTCCTGAAAAGGATCATAAGGTTTGGATACCCTCATAGCATAATAACACAATGGAACCAACATGTCCTTAGGGTGAGATGGAGAAATTCTGCGGGAACAATGGTATCCGGCTTGACATAGGCTCGGTAGCCCATCCACAAGCTAACGGACAGGTGGAGAGGGCAAACCAGGAGTTACTTCGTGGGTTAAAACCATGGCTGCGAGTACCGTGCATCAGAGCCGCTGGAGCATGGGTTGAAGAGCTACCATCAGTAGTTTGGGGAATTAACACTACACCTAACAGATCTACTCAGATGACCCCGTTTTTCATGGTTTATGGTGCAGAGGCGGTATTACCGAGTGACATTATTCACGACTCGCCCCGAGTATCGGCTTACGTTGAGGTGGAGAACGAGAAGACCCGGCAGGATGCCGTGGATATGCTAGAAGAACACAGAGAACAAGCCTTGGAGAGATCAGCTATATATCAGCAGGATCTGAGGAGATACCATAGTCGGCGGGTTAAAACCCGGGTCTTCCAGGAAGGGGACCTGGTGTTGCGCTTGGTACAATCAAAGGAAGGAAAGCACAAGTTATCTCCACCATGGGAAGGACCGTTCATCATAAGCCGGAATTTGCACAATGGATCATATTACTTGATAGATGCAAGGGAAGAGTCTGATACTGTCAATGACACCGCTCACACCACTTCATCTATGCAAGAGAGGGAGAGACCATGGAACGTGGCATAGCTACGTAACTACTACACCTAGAATAGACTAGGCTTACAAGTGGAACTACACGATGTAACAGGCAGCAGGTTTCAGACGCACTCTTTTCCTATCCAGGGTACCTAAGGGGACTGGAGGGTTTTTAATGAGGCATCTTGCTGACCTAACTTTTCTCATATCAATAAAGAGATGGTTAAACCATGATATTGTTTCTTTCTTGTGTGTTTTTGTTAAGTTCTTATATTCCTGTTCTTGCTTTCTGTTTTTTATTTTTGTCAGGTAAGCATTATTTGTTTGTTTGGAGTATATTAGTTTTTCTAAAGGTTATATATATAGGTCTTGGGGGCTGATTGCTTGAATAGCACAGTTGCAAACTCAAAGACCCGGCCACGATGCCATTAAGTTATAAGGACCGATTACTTGCAATAATTACGGTTACAATCTTATAACCGGACAATAGAGCCAAATTTTTCTTGATTTCTTTTGTTTAAGCTTGATGTGACTCGCAAAAATGTGGCATGCTTTGCTAGCGTGTAATTACAATCAGTCATGATGCCCAATGGGACTTGCATGACCCTGTTTTTATACAGTTATAGCAGCATTGAATATTCACGCGAAAGCCGGCTTACAACAAAGAGGATCAAAAGGGTCATCCAAACCACAAGTTATGCAGAGTACAAGGTTAACAGCCGGAAACTCGCAACATATTAAGCATAACTTCAAACCTATGTGAGTAACTCTAGGTTTTGGGCCTTAGCAGAAACAATTTGCTCTTTTGAAACAACCAAACCCTTAGACTCCGAAATTCGGGCCTTGGGGACTTGGGAATTCGAAAAAAAGCAACAAATTGTCTAGCTATTAATCTTAAAACCCAAAAATCCGAGTCTTGGGGACTTGGGGACTTAGGAAATAAAGTCCACCTGTCAAAAATCCCTGAGACCCGGAAACCGAGTCTCACAAAAGGAAAAATAGCGAAAATCGTAAAACCAGCAACAAAAGTTCAAGACTAGGAAATAACAAATCCTGCGAAAGGTAGAAGGGCCACAAAAGCTATTAAGGTTTTTAGCGTATTACAAACCGAGGAAGTTGTATCGAAAAGTGCACAGGCGCACTATTAAAAGAATAATTGTTTTAGGCATATTACAAAATGCCCATTGGCCGAATAAAGTGTTTGCGGTGGTAAAAGGTGAAACTTTACTCGGCATCCTTGGCCGAGTCATCGACGTTGTCCTTGGCAGCCGGGTCTTGGACTTGCTCTTCGGTGGTCTTCCCAGCTCCTATATCCGGATTAGCAGCAGAGTCGGCACGAGCCGGCGGACGGACAGCCGGCGTAGAGGAGGAAGGCGCAGTATCGGCCTCAGCTTTTCTCTTCCCAGCTTCCTCCTTCCTCTTGGCAGATTCCGCCTTCCACTTCTTCAGCATGTCAAAAGGCTTAGGCAGATCCGACTGAATGGGCTTGCCTTCGGCATCGTAAGGTGGAACGATGTTGCTTAAGTCCAGACTGTCGGCGATCAAGCTGGCCGAGTGACGCACCTCAGCATTAATGGCCTTGAAGTTCTTGCCGGTAAATTTGGAGCCGTCGTTGTTGAATTCGGGAAACCCGCCCACGAGCTTTGCCGGCTCAAGCCTGGGAAAATAGGCCTTGGCCAGAGCAAGCCCGCGGGTTACCCCAACCCGGCACGACGAACGCTTCCAGTGGTCAATCCACTCGGGGATGGTGGAACATGCGTCAAGCAGAGTGTCCAAGCCACAGTAACCCACAGCCGGCCACTTCACAGCCTCCAAAATCCACTTGGTGCCGGCAGAAAATTTCCGGATTACGGCCTTCAGTGTCTTTAATTTCTCAATGTCATCTTCGTCTGGGGCCGCTTCAGCCGGGCCTGCAGTATAACAGAAAGGGTTCAAGCAATAACATCCGGGTATCTTGCGTAATGGAAAACCCGGGTTATAATTAGCGAGTTATAAATCTTTACCAAGCAGAGCGCGATAAGTGTCGGCAATCTGAGCCGAGACCTTTTTCATTGCACTTTCGGCATTGTGGTATTTCTTCTTATACCTTTTCACGTCCTTGTCGAGATTCTGCACTTCAACCTCTAGCTCTGCACGCTGCTTTGTCTCGGCCTGGAGGAGCTGGTTGGTTTGGGCCAACACCTCCTCAGACCGGGTCACTTGTGCCTGTGGAAAAAGAAAAGGGAAAGATTAGTCGGATATAAGAAAACGCCGGATATGAAAGGAAGTACCGAGTAAACTTTACCTAGTTAAACTCGGAACTTGGGGACTAGGTGAGTATATACACAATATTGATCAGGATTACCTGGTGCTCTGCAGCCATGGCCTCAAGGATGTCTCTCTCGGTGGTATTCAGAGCGAAGAGCTGATCTAGCATTTCTTCGTAGGAGAGATCGCCGAGCTTCAGCTTGGAAGAGCCGGGGTTCTGGTCACCCGGAGGCGGGGTTCTCTCCTTCTTGGGGGTGGACACCCGGGTCGCCTGGGTGTTGGGAGTGGGATCACCCCTCCCCGTGCCCAGGATCTCGACGTCATCATCTCCGGGTGTGTGTGAGGGAATCGGATACTCGGCCTCCTGCTCGGCCGGGTTTTTCAGCAGGTCTTCTTCTTTATCTTCTTCTTCAACGCCGCTAGCCGCGGCCTTCACAGTGTCTTCCGGGTCCTCCATCGCCGGGTTATCCACATCCATATCGTCCGGGTCACTGCTCGTGACCTTGGCTCTAGGAAAGAGAAAAAGAAACAGTCAGTATATGGTAAACGAGAGGTATGGAAAAAGTTAGTGTATTGAGTAGCAAGAAAAGTGACTTACCCGGTGTTCACGGCGAAATCCGCTGGGAGATCGTTGCTAGACCCGGAAGAAACTGATAAAGAGTGTGAAAGTGAGACCCGGATTTGTCCGACCAGAGGATGATTTGGAGAGGGAAATCTCTGAGGAAGGCGAGAAGAATGAGTTTGGGGAATACCGGCTTTGCGAGCGGGGGACGAAGGGATGCCCGGGTTAAGAGGATCATCACCCGGGGAATTCCGGGTTACCCTACGTTTGACTGGGACCGGTTCCTTCAAGCGTGATGAATCGATCAAATGTTGGTTAAGTTCGCACATGTTAGCGTACGAATAGGGTTTGGAGGTCATAGAGGAGTAAGGCACCTTGAATACAACCCCCGGGTCTTCCTCTTCGCCCCAACGTCTATGTCCGGCACAGCCGCGCTTTCATCCGATTGGGTCTCCTCCTTATCCTCCAACCATTGGAATTATAGCATATTATCGGAAAAAGGGAAAAAGGTTGGAAAAACAAGTTGACAGAAAGGGAAACGAGTGAGACTCGGATGTTACCCTCATCAGTATCAACCGGCTCCTGGTCCTCTTCCGAGTTTTCGGAAGGAGGAGGGGTCTCGATCTTCCAGAAAGCGCTATCTTCCTGAGATAAAAATACAGTGATAAAAGTTAGTGGTTGTACCAGAAAAATGCCAGTCGGATAAAGAGTAATGGCCGGATCTTACTGCTGGAGCCGGGTTATCCCGCGTGTAGGGGTCTAGGCCGGCTATGTTCCGGATCACCTCCAGTTTCTCGGCCAGAAAGTTTTTCATGATCTTGTTTGCATCTGCGGCTGGATAATTTCTCATTGAATAGCGAAGAGAATCGGTGACGTGCCCAGAATAGTTGCACATAAGTGTGGGCCGGACACTGTTGGGTTGAACCCGGAAAGTTACCCAGGTTTTAATGAGATTGAGCCCTAGGAGACCGTGGGCCGACAGTACGGCTAGTTTGTGCAGGAGGGGTTGGATAGATTGCCTCTCGGCATCAGTAGCAAAGGAGCTGAAACTATCGGATAGATTGAGGAGGTTTTCGGTGAAACCCGGAAGTTGCTTCTCGCCGGCTGGGGAGGTATCCTGGCAGTAGAAGTACGTTTTCTGCCAATGTTTAACATGGGAGCTAAGACCCAGAGTCGGCATGAGAGAATTTTTCCTCCTCTGGATGGAGACCCCTCCACAGACTAGGAGGGCCCCATCGCCGCTCTCTCAGCACGGCTTGCATTGAAAAAGTTCAAGGAAAAGAGCCAGATTCGGTGGAATGCATAGATATGACTCGCACAAAACTATAAAATGAGTGATGTTGAGCATAGAATTGGGACCTACGTCAAAAACCCGGAGTTCGTAGTGATCTAGCAGTTCGCGGAAGAAAGGGTAACCCGGGGGGCGGAAACCCCGGATCACGTGTTCAACGAAGACTACTACCTCATCGAGACCCGGAGAAGGCCGAGTCTCCTCTCCAGGTACTCTCCAGTGAATTTCCTCTCGGGCGGGCAAGACCCCTGACTCTGCCAGTTCGTCCAGCTTGGCCTTGGTCACGGTCGATCTCGCCCAGTTGGCAGAGATCGATTGACTCGGCTTCGCCTTGCTGGCCGGCTGTTTCCCCTTCAGTTTCGCGTTGGCCTTAGGTGCCATGAGCTTAATCTAAAAAGAAGACAGAGTGCAGAGTATAAACAACTTGAGACCCGGAAAATGGCTGTTATCCGACTTAGTAAAGAACACTTGCAAGAAATCCTGGCCGATCGGATCTAGGCGAGAAAAATATGGGAGTGCGCTGTGAGGTGCGCAATTAGATCTAAACCAGGCATTGGCTATGGAAGTGCGAGGTGTGGAGCAACTAATAAGAAACAAGAAAGGTATCGAGAAACGGAACCGGATCCCATCTAGTTGTGCGAAATCAAAGGTGGAATCCATGGGACTAAGGTGGCTTACCGGCGGGATCTAGGAGGAGAACGCGGCGGCGGCGGATGGCCCGACGGCGGCGATTCCTAGGGGCCTCTGGTGATCTGCTCGAGGGCGCGGCGGCGGAAGTCAACGGCGGCGTCACAGGGACGGGTGCGGCGTGCGGACGGTGGTGGCTTGACTCCGGTGACTTATTCGTGGACGGCGCAGCGGTGCAAGCTTGAGCTCGAAGGTGAGGGCGCCGAGAGGAAGTGGAGATGAAGAGATAGGGGAGAAATGAAGCGCAGATCTGAAAAATGACGCTTGGGCGCCTATTTATAGGCGCTGAGCGGGAAGGTGCCCTAGGGTTGGGCGACAAAGGCCAAAAATTTCGGAAAAAGATGTTCAGCCGGATTTTTTGGGATAAGCATTGAAGGCGCCCGTTACGAGATATCCGAAAAAAATTGAAACAGATTGCGAGCGCGATATTCGGACTAGCTAACGAACGGTGCGAGTCCGGGTCTTACGTGTTTCCTCGGAGTGTTGACCCGGGAAAACATTGTTCGACTCAGGAAAAGCCGGGTTATTATATGGACCGCCCACGGAGATAGGCCTAGCTGTTATCAAAGCACTTTAGCCCGATATTTTATAGATTTGTATGTTTATTATTTTGCAGGGAATAGCGTGCGCTTCATGGTTGGTCCCGCGAAGCCCAAGCTATTCTGGGGACTACTGATGGAGGGATGATAACCCGGTAGGCTAACGCCAAGGTGTAACCCGGCCCAAAGGGAACCGCGCAAGACCCGGCTCAAGTAAGGGGAGTTTCTAGAAGGCCCAAGAAGTAGTGTAGGCCTCGTAACCCGGCTTTTGGGGTTACTATTAGGAAACTTAGGGTTTGTATGCGGTTACTGGGTAGGATTCCGAGTGTGTCTTGGATAGGAAGCCAGGGGGCCGGGTAAGATATAAACCGGCTCCTAGGGTTAGAAAAACAGTTTTCATCAGATATTCGAGTATCCTTGTAATACGAGAGCTGATATTGTAACCCTAGATTGGAGACTCGGGGACTTGATTGCCAGAGCTACCAGATCGATTGATAGCATGATTTCCCCTGAGCTAAACCCTCTCCCAAACACCAGAGTCGAATTACCCCAAGATAAGTTACCCCTGGTAACGTCTGCCGTGATTATCCCACGACAAAAACATTGACCTTGAAGGATGGTGTGTTGCTCATGGAGGAGGTGAAGGCTCCCAAGTCCGAAGGCACGCTGGAGGAGAGGCTGGAGGCTCTGGAACAAACAGTTTTCAGGTATAACTCTATTGTTAAACGCAGCCTTGATGCCCACCACTTCATGAATCTGGAGCTGGAGAAGAAGATAGAGGAGTACGAGGAGAGGATCAAGGACCTGGGGACTAGGTATCTGCGTATCATATCAGAGATGGATAGGTACAAAGCTCTGATGTGGGACATGGAGAACCAGAACTGTGAGTATGAAGAACGTTTCAAGAAGATTGCA
This sequence comes from Alopecurus myosuroides, assembly GCA_028641055.1. Taxonomy (NCBI): domain Eukaryota; kingdom Viridiplantae; phylum Streptophyta; class Magnoliopsida; order Poales; family Poaceae; genus Alopecurus; species Alopecurus myosuroides. The sequence goes on along the minus strand of CM054058.1, from coordinate 568,940,167 downwards.
GAAGCTGCCACTCTCAGGTACAATGATCCACCCATGTCCTTCCATACTGGAAGGCCTTTTCCATGGAAGCAGGAAGAGTGGAAGGAAGATTACGACAAGAAGAAGAAAGAGTGGTGGGCTGAGTACGAGAAGAAGGGAGAATGAAGAAATTACCGCAACCATCTAAGCTTGGGGGAGTTTCACCTATCCCCCGTCTTTTATCAGCTTTATCATGTCTATCTAGTTTTGGTGTGTCTTGCTTTTATTATCTAGTATCGTTTTCGTTTAGGCTTGAGTGAGCTCATTGAGCATTATCATGCATCCCCGTCTTAGGTTTATCAATGAATAATAAAGTATGGTGTCATCCATGATTCCCTTGTTTTGGAGATTTATGGGTAACACTCATGCAAATGAGCATGGCATATTTAGAGGTTTCAATCACATCTTGCCTCAAATTAATTAACTTGAGTGTGTTGGACAATTGTAGAATTATCTCAATATGACATAAATCCACTATCTATCTATTAGCTTAATGGCTATTCCGAGCATGTTCGCCATGTTATAGTTTCATTTATGCTCTAAATTAAGATGCTTATTTTATTAATTGGCATGGGCTGAATTTGGGATAAGACTCTCACGAACTTTTGAATGCACACATTTATTTCTATTGCACTTAACAAACATGACCCATTAATGGGAGCTAAAAGTTTTGTGCTTGACAAGGATTTTGGTTGGGAGTTGGCTTTTGTTTTTGGACTCCTGCCATACCGAAATGAAATAGAGGAATAGTAAGTTTTGATGAGTAAGTATATATGACTAGAGAAATTGCATTGGGCCGCTAACCCAAGCCATGCTTGATCATGGTGGAAATTTACTTACAGCTAGAGTGGACTCTACAAACACATCCTACAATAAAATAAGAAGCTATGCATATAGTGAATGAAATAAAAAAGGATGTTGAGTCTACTCCGTTTGTTCATCTTGTTATTGTGACATGGGTTGGTTTCTATGTCATGGGGCAAGAGGTACCTCTTTGCAATTCTTTATGATGCCATTAATACTTATTATGATTGTACAAAGCTTATCAGGAATCTTAAGTTGAGTAATCATGGAGTAGGTTTTCACACTCACGGGGCATGAGACATTCAACCAACACCTTGTCAACCACATTACTTCAACATTCATAAATTAAGATGCTAATGATAAAGGGGCAATGAGAGTCTTAGCCCAATGGATACCACATTACAATTAGTAATTTAAGCTGAATAGTTTGGAAACTAAATGAGACTTGATCATGTTTTACCTCTACTCATTTATCTTTCTCCAAATTAAAGAGTATAATTCGATTGTCCAACATACAATGGTTATTTGCTTTCAAAAGTATGGGGTGTTTGCTAGAGCTTCGAATATGTTATCCTTATGTGTATGAGTTCTATTCATTCATCTTGCATTATAACTGAACATGATGATGATACAATTCCCGTATTTATTTATCAACCATAAGTCCATTGATGCATGTAATGATCTATGTCCTTATTTACTCGAGGACGAGCAAAAGTTTAAGCTTGGGGGAGTTGATAAATGCATTTTATATCATCATTTATACCCTCCATATAGGCATTATTGGGATGTTTTATCAATGTTATGTCATTGTTTTGCATGTTTTAGATGATTTTATTGGACTTTCCTACAAAGTCCCTATTTTTGGTATTTAATTTCTGGGTGTCAGAAAACACCTGTTTTCATGTTTTTGATGTTTCAGGAGCTACAGGTATCCAAATTGCGAAAGGAAAGAAACCCTGTCAGTTTTTCTTCGGGAGAAAGGCCGTGGGCACTAGACACAAAGGAGGAGGGCCAGGAGGCCCAAAAGGGGGTAGCCCACGCGGCCAGATTCCCTGGCCACGTGTGGGGCCCCCAAATGGGCCCACAGCACCTCCTCCCCGAGGTCTTTTTGCTGACGACTCCGTCTTCCCCGAAAACCAACACCCTAATTTTCCCGAGACGAGACGGAGCCGCCAGGGCGGCGAAACTCTCGAAACTCTCCGCGGGGGAGACAGATCCTGTCGTGGGATAATCACGGCAGATGTTACCAGGGGTAACTGATCTTGGGGCAAGTCGACACAGGCGTTCGGGAGAGGGTTTAGCTCAAGAGAAGACATGGTACAACTTGATCTGACAGCCGGCAATCGAAGTCGCCGGATCTCTATTCTCGATACAATAACTCGATTAGGGTTTACACTGGATACTCGATATCACACGATATTGCTAGGGTTCTTAGATCTCTGCCTAAAACTATACCTGGGGGTCGGTTTATAAAGCACCCGTACCCCCTAGCTTATTCGGCAAGACACACCTCGGATCCTACCCGGACACGGCGTACTAACCATAACTTTCCTTTACAGTAACCCATAATCCGGGTCATTGGGCCCACAGGCTTGGGCCTCCATAAGCTTCTTTATTCTTAGCCGAATCCTGCACATCATCCTTCGGGCCGGGTTATTCCTCGGAGCTTGGCATACCGGGTTAGTATCCCCCTGTCAGTAGTCCCCAGAATAGCCTGGGCTTCACGGATCTCCTTGAAGCGCTTGCTATTCCCTGCAAAGATATCGATCATACGGTCATATGAAGACCGGGTTAAGATGTTTTGATATTCAGCTAGGCCTTGCTCCTTGGTGGCCATATAATAACCCAAGTTTTCTCTCCAAACACCTTGGTTCAAACTTCTGGGTCCAAACCATAATAACAATACCAAGATCCTATGCTCGTTAACCAATCCTGTCATCACGGGGCGAATCCCCTTCTTTCTTTTATCCGGATGCTTTGCTCAATACTTGGCGCACATCTCGCAGAAACTTTAGGTAAATAGCCGTTTACCCCCATAATTCTCGGCTTCCACTCACCAAACCGAGCTTATCCATTTGCACTATAAAAAAGCCCCTTAGGAGTGACCCGAACCCTAACGGCTCATTTCCCCCACTCCATTCCTTTCTCCCTCTGAGCTCTCTTTCTCCCTGAGCGCCACCACGGAAATTCCGCGCTCGTCACCGGAACCCATCGCCCGGAGGCTGCGCTCCGCCACCATTCGCCCCGCGCCGCCGCCAAGATCCGCCGGCGAATCCTCATCCGGCCCACCAAGAACCGCGAAGGGACACCAAGCCTGCGCCATCTGCCTCCGCAAGGCTTCCCTCAGATCTCCTCCGGTAAATCTTTTGCACCTATCAATTTGCCCTCTCAACCTTTGATTTTTTCCTCAGATTAGATCCAGATCGGTCCGCCTCGAATTTCTTGACTAGGCCGAATTAGAATACCCATAAACTCTTCTAGCTCGCACTCAAGACAAAGCGCATGCTCCAATCCGCTCCCCTACTACCCACAATCATTATTCTTGCCACAAATCCAAAAACAAAACTTCCAATCTAGGCTCGAACCGCCCAAATTTTCCGCCTTCGCGTCAATCACCCGGCTAGACCATTCCTTTTCAGTTACTTTTATTCACGTCTGGAACTTAAGCCGCCATCCATTGTATTCAAAAGGCTCCTTCAACATTTAGATCCCATAAATTTCACCACAATGCCTGATACCCGGAAACTTTCAAACTTTGCTCTACATGCTAACACCCGGATCTCCCATAACTTTTCATACCTCAATATTATCCGGCCTATACTTAGCCGGCTCGCAACTTCCATGTCTTAATTTCCTTCTTACTTTGTACTCTGCAGGTCAGCCATATGGCTCCCAAGAAACAGGGGAAGACCCCAACCAAGGCCAAAGCCACCAACACCATTTCCGCCAACTGGGCGCGGTCTATGGTCACAAAGGCCAAGTTGGAGGAGCTGGTGGAACTGGGAATTCTTCCTCCTCAGGAAAATATCCAATGGAGGGTACCGGGTAAGGAGACCCGGCCCACCCCTACCAAAGATGAGGTAATCTGTTTCGTGGATCACGTGACCCGGGGTTTTCGACCACCGGGTCACCCCTTTTTCCGTGACATACTTAGCCACTACGGCCTTCGTGTCTTTGATATCGGACCCAACTCTGTGCTAAATATTTCCCATTTTATTGTCCTCTCCGAATCCTACTTGTGCACTCCGCCAAGTCTAGCTCTTTTCATTGAGCTTTTTCAATGCAAACCATGCCGCGAAAGCGGTGATGGGGCGCTTCTCACTTGCGGTGGGGTTTCGATCCAACGCCGCAAAAACTCTCTAATGCCACCCCTCACCCTCAATTCCCATGTCAAGCATTGGCAGCTCTCGTACTTCTACTGCCAGGACACTTCCCCACCCGGCCAAAAGAAACTGCCGGGTTACTCGGAGGGTCTTCTTGATATTTCCGATAAGTTTAGCGCCTTCGCCCCTAACTCGGATAGGGAGGCAATTCAACCCTTGCTAGCCAAAATTGCTACTCTTACAGCCCAGGGCCTCATCGGGCTCAATCTAGTAAAGACCTAGGTCGATTTTAGGATTCAGCCCAACTCCATCCGCACCAAGTTGATGTGCGAGTATTCAGGAGAACCTTCCGATCCGCTCCGATACTCCGATAACATCTTCGCACCTGGCGACACCCATAAAACCATCAAAGGTTTTTTGACGGAAAAGCTCGAGGTAATCCGGAACATATCCGGGTTAGAGCCCTTCACGCTTGAAAACCCCGCCCCTGAGGTAAAAGTCCGACTCTAACGCCCTTACTTTCATTCTTTCCACTTGATACAGTTGGTAACCTGTGTATTAACACCTTTCAGGCTAATGACGACTTTTGGAAAATCAACGCCTCCCTAGCTCCGAAAGTCCAGAGGAGCAAGAGGCCGTTCACTCGGATGAAGGTACTCTTCGAATTCTATCTGGTTCCTTCGAACTCGTCATAACCCCTTCATTTTCAACCATAACTTTGATAATATTTCAGAACAAGAGGATGATGAGGAAGAAAACTCGGATGGCAAAGTAGAATCTGCCAGCGACGAGGACGAACCGGAACCGGCAACCAAAGCCGGATCCAAAAGAAAAGCTCAAGAGGCCCCTTCCAAGGTTTCATATCCCCTCATCGCATTCAATTCACGTCACCTTAATGATATACCTGAGTTATTTTGACATTATTCCACTGGCCATTCTTGAAGGAGTCGCCCATAATCAAGCGTAGGTCAACTCGAAATAACCCGGGTGACAACGTCATCAACCCGGGTATTTCTTCGACCCCCATTAGGCGGGCTGGTAATTATTCTATCTTTTCTCGGCCGGCACATTCCCCTTGAACTATTCTTACATGACATCTAACCTGACAATTTTCAGCCTCTCCCGAGTCTGACGACGGGTTTCCTTGTGACTTGGCGGTGAACACCGGGTAAGATCCCCTTCCGGACGCTCTTCCATACTTCACCACCCTTTCCTGACCGCGTATTTTAACTGCTTCTTGATAACATTTACAGGGCCACGGTCGTCGTTAGCGACCAAGAGGGCATGGAAGACGAGGGCCCGGGTCAGGGGAGCCCGGCCGATAAGACTACTGTCATGTCTGGCGGTGAAAAGCAAACCTCGCCGATTAAACCGGACGCCCAAGAAACCGAATATCCAATTGCTTCCCATGCGAGCAAGAAGAAGAAAGCCACAACCTTGGGTGCCGAAGGAGTGTCGGATTCCAATGCACAAATGACCCGGGTTCCGCCTCCTTCTAAGAAGAAAACCTCTTCTCGGAATTCCCAAGGCCCCGGGTCTTCTGATACGGGTAAAGATACTTTTGACCAACTGATGAACACGCTCCTCACCATGAAGGCTTCAGAGGGCGATATTTTAGAGCGCATGGCTGCAGAGCACCAGGTAAAAGCGCTTGTCATCTCATATTGCATATCTAGTCCCCAAGTTCCGAGTATGACTTGCAAAAGTTATGCTTGGTACTTCACGCCAAATTTATTTTATCATAACATCCCACTAATGCTTGCCCTCCTTTCTACTTACAGGCACAGATAACTCGGTCTGATGAAACTTTACTGAAGACCGAACAACGTCTTCTTGCCGAGATAAAACGACGGGAAATCCTTGAGGATGACATGGAAGCTTTGAAGAAGGATGTTTCCAAATATAAGAAGAAGTGCCACACCGCTCGGACCGACTTGAAGAATTTATCGGATCAAATCACCGACACTTACCAGATCTTACTGAGTAAGTTTTTGTCTGCCGACTAACTTCATGCTTCTTGTTATGCACCACTTTGGGTTACTGATGCCTTCTTGCTTCTGTTTCAACTGCAGGTGCCAACCTTGCACCTCCAGAGGAAGATACTATTGCCAAGGCTAGGACCCTGAAGACTGTGCTCCGGACTTTCTTTGCCGGCACAAAATTTATATTGGACGCCATACATTGGCCCACAGAAGCCTATCCGGGTGAAGAGAATCTTGTCCAAGCCTGCTCCACTGTGCCTGGCTGGATTGAACTTTGGAAACGTTCGTCCTGCCGAATTGGAATAACCCGGGCGTTGACCTTGGCCAAAGCCTACTTTCCGAAGCTTGACCCGGCGAAGATAATATTCGGGTTTCCCGAGTTTAAGGCGGATGGTGCCAAATTTACGCCTAAGGACTTCAAGGCCATTCAGTCAGCAGTGCGTCCCTCGGCTACCTCTTTAGCCAATAGCTTGGACCTGAATACGCTAATGGCTGCGTATGACTCTGATGGCAAAGTTATCACAGAGGAAGCACCCCCGCCCTTGGACCTCTTGGAGAAGTGGGCTGATCACTCGGCCAAGAAGAAGGAGGCAACCGCGAAGAGGGAGGCCGAGTTAAGATCAGGGCCATCCGCCTCTAAACCGTCCGTCCTTCCACCTATCCGCCCTGGCGCGGTGAGTCCGGGTGGTTCTGCCAGGAAAGCTAAGCAGCAGGCCCAGGAGCAAGACCCGGAAGATCGCACTCAGGAGGCCGAGTAGGGTGATGATGTCATAATACCTTAATCACGTGGAACCTTTTCATTTGAACTATTTATCCTGCCAATGGTGCGCCTGTGCACTTCTGATACCGATGCCATAACTTGTAATGTACTTCTATTCGGTGACATATTTTTGCGGCTTTCCCTGCCCTTTGATAATCGTGCTATTTTGTCTGTTCTTTTGAACTTGTTCTTGATACCCAGCTTTTTAGCTCCCTTTGTAAGACTCGGTTTTCCGAGACCAGGAATTTTAATACGTGGGCTTTTTCTTTAAGTCCCCAAGACTCGGATGGTGAGGTTTTTCGAACTACGATAGCCACGTAGTTTGTTTCTGTTTCGAAGTCCCCCAGCCCCCATGACCCAAAGTTCGAGTAATGGGGTGTGGCCTTTCTCAGAGAACAAATTATTTTTTACCGAGTCGCAACCTAAAGCCATTCCGTGTAAGTACTGAAGTTATGCTTGATAATTGTTGAGTTTCCGCTTTTAGCCTTGTACTCTGCATAAACTTGTGGTTTAGATGACCCTTTTAACTATCTTGTACTGTAAGCCGGCTTTCGCGTGGATACCATGTTGTTACATCCATACGAGAACAGTGTCAGGCAAGTCCCATTGGGCTTCATGGCTGATTGTAATCGTAAGCGAACGAATCATGCCACTTTAGTGCGAGTCACATCAAGCTTAAGTAAGATAAGTCAAGAAAAGTTGGCTTCTTTGCCCAGTCATAAGATTGCAGCCGTGCTCGTTTGCGAGTAATCGGCCCTTATAACTTATAGCTATCTATGCCGGGTCATTCGGGTTAGTGGTTGGTTACCTGAGCAACCAACCCCCAAGACCTACATGCAATCGATACTTTTGATGATACTGAATTATCGATGTCGCAGGGATACTACTTACTTGTAATCAGGGTGTAATGATATAGGACTTGATAACCATCTCTTTATTGATACTAGAAATTTCGGATCAGCAGGCCGCCTCATTAAAAACCTTCCAGTCCCCTTAGGTACCCTGGGTAGGAAAAGAGCGCGTCTGAAACCTGCTGCCCGTTACATTGTTTAGTTCCTCATAAGCGCTGGTCCCGGTCTGGCTTGACCAATGCACATTCTCCATATGTGGGATCTTTTCCTGATGAGTACCGGGTTTGCTAGCCAACCCGGGTGGGGTGTTCCAATGACCTGGCTGGTTGTAAGCGGCCGTGTGGCTTCTTCCTTTACAGCGGGCCGCTTGGGGGAATCATCCTCGATTAAGGCCACCATTTTAGCATCTTGCGTTGCCTTGGGTTTTGTTCTTTCGCCTTCAGTACTCGGCCTTTTTGATGTGGCTATATCCTCCGGGTCTGCTTGAGATCGGTAGTGCTTGAGTTCTTCTTTTCTACAGGCCTGCTCGGCCATTGCTGCGTCTCCTTCGTCACATTCAGCTGCTATATCTCGATTTCCATGTATGGTAATGGTCTTCTTGGGACCCGGGATTTTTAGCTGTAGATATACGTAACACGGCCTAGCCATGAATTTGGCATAAGCCGGCCTTCCAAACAGCGCGTGATAGGGGCTGCGTAATTTCACTACCTCAAAGGTGAGCCACTCAATTCGATAGTTATCCTTTGATTCTCCGAAAGCTACCTCCAATGCGATTTTTCCCTCGGGGCATGCTGAATGACCCGGCACTATCCCGTGAAAAACTGTTGAGCTTTTTTGCAGTTGAGATTCCTTGAGACCCATGCGTAGGAAGGTTTCCCAATACAGTATATTGATGCTGCTTCCACCATCCATTAAAACCTTCTTTAGCTCGTACCCATTAACTTGCGGTGCGACTACTAGTGCCAAGACTCCTGGGTGTTCCACTCTTTCCGGTGATCCCTTCTGCTCCATGTTACCTCCTGTTCTGACCATCTCAAGTATCTCGGAACGGCTAACGAAACTGAGTTTACTGCTTGCTTCAGTATCTTTTTGTCCTTGTTAGAGCCTCCTGTGGTATGCACATGATATTGACCCAATTGTTTGGGGTTAGCCTGGAAGCCTCCTGCCCCCCCCTTGGTTATTACCTTGATTTCCAGCCGCCGGGTTACCAGCTGGGGGTGGGCCGTTGCCGGTTTGCCCCTGGACCCGGTCCTCCTCCCCGCCCTGCACCTCGCATAGCTCTGTGCACTTCCTCATTTTTCCATCTTTGTAAATCGGCGCACTGTTCTAGGGAGTGGTTAGCTGGCCTGCCATTCCTGCTGTGCTTCGGACATGCCATCCTGAATATGTCCCAATTGTTACCCGGCCTTGGTGGACCTTGATAGTTTCCTCCATGGTGGTTACCTCCGTTGAAATTTCCTTCTGCTCTTGGCCTTGAAGACCCGGCTTCGGTGTTGGCGACAAACTCGGAGCCTCCTTCGAAGGGGCGCTTGTTCTGGCTATTTCCATTGTTTCCTAACGCTGTTCCGTTGCCGGTTCTTCCATTACCGCTTGTGTTTGCTTTTGTCTTCTTGTCATCAGCTTCTTCTTCTGTAGTATCTGTCGCAGCGTGTTTGTTGCACGCATCCATCAATTCTCCATTGTGACTTCCGTCGCATTTCGACTGGACTTCATGCGAGTTAACTTTTGCACTAAAGGTATATACTTGCATGTTTTTGCCATGGCCTGTAGTGCATCCTTGGGCTGGATATCCGTGGACGAGTGAAGTATCTCCATAACCCGGCGCACCCAACTGCGCGCCGATTCTCCCTTCTTCTGGACGCATCGCTCTAGATCATCAATAGTGAATAATTTCCTGCAGGTCCCGTGAAAGTGCTTGATAAACGCGGTCTTCAATTCCTCCAAGACTTGATCGATCCCTCTGGTAGATTGGTGAACCACAATTTTGCTGCTCCTTCCGACATCATCAGATACATGAACTTGGCTTGGAGGTTCTCGGACGCGTTGCGGATTGACATTGCCATCTCGTAACTGCTTAGCCATGTTTCGGGATCCATGGTTGGCTCATAATTCACTACTTTCCCTGGCTCTTTGAACTTTTCCGGGTAAGGTTCAGCTCTAATATTGTCCGAGAGACACTTGGGTCCCGCAAGAATGGTTGAAGCCGGCCTTGCTCTAGAAACGTGTGATGCCGCGGGGGGCGCGGTGCTGCGGGAGGTCCATGCGCTGCAGACCCGGCCGCGGCCCTCCGAGCCCTAGAACTGTCCACGACGGGCTGTGCTGCTGATGCTGCCTGAGCGCGGGGAGGAGGCGGCATTTGCTGCTGCTCTTCCCTCCGCCGCGCTGAACTCGTTTGTAAATTCCCTTGCTGCTGGCTGACGTATGGCGTCCGTGCATACCGCTTCTGTGATCCGGGTAATTGGCTTGCTGTGCCACCGCAGTGTGCAACAGCTCGATGGCTTGCCGAGTCTTCTCTGCATGGGGCGACTCTCCCACAGGTATTTGATTCAATGCTAGTGTCGCCGCATATACGTTGTCCATAGGATTGTTGTAGTGGCCGGCTGGCGTGCGGAATCGTGATGGTGGCGGCGGCAGTAAATCGTTGCCGGTTGTGACTCTAGTTTGCGGTGGGGGTAACCCGGTCCGTTCATTCGCCGGATGTGTCGCTACTGTCATCTGTTGGGGTGCGGTTCCCTGGTTCACCACTGGTATCGGTTGGTCCTGAGGCGTGACGAATAAATTAGCCGGATTAATAACCCCGCCCGTTGCTGGCAACCTGGTGTGGTGCCTTTGATGTATCCTGGACGTTTCCTCTCGAAGCCGGGTTTCCAACGCGTCTAGCTCGCGCCGTCGGGTGGCCATCCCCTGTCTATCTGCTTCCACTTGCCTTCTTTGCTGTTCCAATGCACGACGAGCCACGTCCAGATCTCTAACACGCTCTGCCGCGTTTTCTGGGGTGATAACAGTGGCGAGGACTGTAGGATCCAAAATCAAATTATTATCGAACAGGGCCGGGTGACGCGGATTCGAGGGACCCGCCCCTGGTGTCCGGTTGGCTTGAAACCCGAACATGTTGGCGTGTTGCTCCTCATCTGCTGCGCGACTGGTGACCGATGCTGACTCTCCATCGACCCGGGTCAAGACCGGGTCTCCGTTAACCGCGCCCTGTTGCTGGGCCACTGCCTGAGCCGCCCCGACTGATGCCGCGGCTGTGTTTCCTTGGTTGGCCGCGGGGGCTGCATAGACTGCAACTCGGCGCGCGATATCCGGTGTAAATTCGGGCTGTTCCTCCTCACCGTTCTCCTCATACCGGTTTTCCAGTAGATCCAGGATAGACCCGGTGTCATCTTCTCCTTGGACCCGGTCGCGTGGGGTCCATGCCGGCTCCTCCGGCTGTTCCTACTCCGCGATGGGTTCTTCTGCCGGATATGTCGTTCCCGTTGATTCTTCATCATCTGATCGGATAGACGTGGCTTTTCCTGGCATAGAATCAGATCCAACGTTGTCAGGGACCGAATTGGAAGCACATACCATACCGATGAAGACGCTGATCCGGCCGATTGTTACGACGGATCCGGTTTCGAGGTGATCCGACTCCGGCCCCCAGCCGGAATCGTCCACCACCTTTTCTCCTTCGCGGTCGATGTAGATCTCGCCGATGACAAGATTCTCCATGCCCTTCCGAGCTTCTCCCGTGATGTAGACACCTTTGGACGCAGGCCCCACGGTGGGCGCCAACTGTCGTGGGATAATCACGGCAGATGTTACCAGGGGTAACTGATCTTGGGGCAAGTCGACACAGGCGTTCGGGAGAGGGTTTAGCTCAAGAGAAGACATGGTACAACTTGATCTGACAGCCGGCAATCGAAGTCGCCGGATCTCTATTCTCGATACAATAACTCGATTAGGGTTTACACTGGATACTCGATATCACACGATATTGCTAGGGTTCTTAGATCTCTGCCTAAAACTATACCTGGGGGTCGGTTTATAAAGCACCCGTACCCCCTAGCTTATTCGGCAAGACACACCTCGGATCCTACCCGGACACGGCGTACTAACCATAACTTTCCTTTACAGTAACCCATAATCCGGGTCATTGGGCCCACAGGCTTGGGCCTCCATAAGCTTCTTTATTCTTAGCCGAATCCTGCACATCATCCTTCGGGCCGGGTTATTCCTCGGAGCTTGGCATACCGGGTTAGTATCCCCCTGTCAGATCCTGCTGCTCCGGAGCTCCGGAGAAGGGGGAAATCATCCCCATCTTCATCCCTATCTCCTCCTTGGCGTGGGAGGAGGCATCTCCATCACCATCCTCACCAGCACCTGCATCTCCACCATCACCATCACCGTTATCCACTCCGTTCCCCCTCATAGTTTGATCATTGCTACACCCTAGATACGTGTTATTGTACTCCGTTGCATGTTTGGGATTAAGTACTTGTCATTATTTGGTGGTGGATCCATTGTTTCAGATTGTGTTGTACCACATATGTCACCATACATGATCATGTTTGCACGTTGTGAGTAGTTCCTGCATGTTCCTGAGGGCATAGGATGAATTGGCAATGATTTGTTACATAAGATGAGTTGTTATTTGGTCTAGTATTTATCTTTTATGTGATTCTATGACGGTGTTGTACGAACGTCGACTGTACAACACTTCACCTACATGGGCTCATAGGAGAACACCGTAGTATAGTGACGTGATGATGTCTTTAGGTGACAGGAACTTGAGACAGAGTCGTTGAATTTCATTATGAGGGTACTTGTATCGGGGACCTTAGAGCATAAGGCTATGGTGGGACATCATGTCTTAATAATTCTCGTGCTGTCATTTAATTGGCCACGTCATCCATCATAAGGGGTGATAGTTTATTTATTTATCTATTCCTATTTGTGGCTCCATCCGAAGAAGATTAAAACTAGACAAGATATACAAACATGCTATGCAATGAATCACTATGCCAGCTAAATCCGTGCAGCCCTCGGGAACGTTTTCCACATATAAGACACAAACACACACTTGAGCTTGTCCTCTTGCGCATTAGAGGATTGGGCTTTGTCTCTCATTGCGACCTACTACTTGCTGCAATTTACTTTCCGCATTTTACTTTACTTGCACTACACAATTAAAACAAAAAAACACCTGTTGCTTTTATTATTCCTTTGCTATTCTACTTACCAGTTCCTTCTGCTCCTCGTGGGTTCGACAACCTTTCTAATTCGAAAAGTACTACAATTGATCTCCTGCACTTGGGAGCCATCACACACTCTAACACACATGGTATGGCATACCCTTGGCTTGGGTGGGATTCAGACGCTCCATAGCTCCTCTCCGGAGAAACCCTAGGCCCGTTGGAGAAAAAAAGGACAGAATTGTTGTTCTGGACTCTACGTGAGCCGGAACGGGGTAGCAAAGTGGAACTAATTGCTCGTTGTGTTAGGTTAGGCCCAAGGAACAACAAGGACAATGGTAGGTCCCACCTCTTGGAAAGATTCCCTCTGTTCCGTCAGATCCGGGAGTTTCGGGTTGTTTGTAGTCCTCGAACCCACGAGAGAGAATCTTACGTCGGTGAAGCCATAACACTGAGATTGAGGCAATATTGGGAATAAAAGACCCATGTCACACTCTAACACACATGGTATGACATACCCTAAGCTTGGGTGGGATTAATACACTCTAGAGCTCCTCTCCGGAGAAACCCTAGGCCCGTTGGAGAAAAAAGGACGGAACTGCTGTTTTGGACCCTCTACGTGAGCCGGAAAGGGGGTAGCAAAGTGGAACTAATTGCTTGGTTGTGTTAGGTTAGGCCCAAGGAACACCCAAGACAATGGTAGGGCCCACCTCTTGGCAAGATTCCCCCCCCCGCCCCCGTTCTCCGTCAGATCCGGGAGTTTTGGTCCGTGAGTAGTCCTGCAACAACTAGAGAGAATCTGACGCCGGTAAATCCCTAACACAAAGAGTGAGGGAATCTTGGGCTTACAAGACCCATGCCACACACTCTAACAAACATGTTACGTGATACCCTAGTCTTGGGTGGGATTAAGACGCTCTGGAGCTCCTCTCCGGAGAAACCCTAGGCCCGTCGGAGAAAAGGACGGAACTGCCGATCTGGCCCCTCTACGTGAGCCGGAAAGGGGTAGCAAAGTGGAACTAATTAGTTGGTTGTGTTAGGTTAGGCCCAAGGAACACCCAAGACAACTTTGGGTCCCACCTCTTGGCAAGATTCCCCTGTTCCGTCAGATCCAGGAGTTTCGGGCTCTGAGTAGCCTTGGAACCCGCGAGAGAGAATTCGACGCCGGTGAAGCCATAACACAGAGAGTGAGGTAATATTGGGCATCCAAGACCCATGCCACACTCTAACACTCATTATATGGCATACCCCAGGTTTGTGTGGGTTTCACACACTCCGGAGCCTCTCTGCGGAGAAACCCTAGGCGTCCTGGAGAAAAGGACGGAACCGTCGTTTTGGACCCTCTATGAGCCGGAAAGGTGGTAGAAAAGTGGAACTAATTGCTCGGTTGTGTTCGATTAGGCCCAAGGAACACCCAAGACAATGGTAGGTCCCACCTATTGGCGACATCCCCCCGTTCCTTCAGAACCGGGAGTTTCGGGCTCTGAGTAGTCCTGGAACCCATTAGAGAGAATCCGGCGCCGGTGAGCCCTAACACAAAGTGTGAGGGAATCTTAGGCATCCAAGGCTCATGCCACACTCTAACACACATGGTATGGCAAACCCTTATTTTGGGTGGGATTCAGACGGTCCGGAGTTGTTATAGTATTCCCTCGGGATCATCCGAAGGGGGAGGGGGTTGAGGTGTACGTATAGATCCTTCCTGCATATATAGCAAGCGATGCGGGTGAAACCGGTCACACCTCGGGTTTGGATCTTGGCTCTCTTCACCTCCTAGCACACTTGTATGGACATTTGCTCATCTGCCCAGTTCGCAGACTGAAACAGGATCGAACCCCAAATTCCCCATTTTCTCATCTGCCCAGCTCGCAGACTGAAATAGGATCGAACCCCAAATTCCCCACTCTTCCCCACCGAATCCATAGATCGCGGGCGGCTATTCGTTGTCTCCTTCGTTGATGGCTTCCCACCGCATGTTCCCGGAGGAGATGTTCCGAACTGGGGATCCCGCACTACGGACGACTCAAGGCCGTTGCGTGCTCGCCCGCTCGCGTGTAATGGAGAAGCTCGAGGAGAAGTGGCACGGTCGCGCGCTCGAGGTCACCGTGGGAGGGCGTCGCCCTTGTCGCCTGAGGAAGTCCTCGCTGCGCTGGTCGCGCAATGCGCAGTCACCCGTAGGCAGGTGAAGGTGGATGTTAGCGCGCCGCCGGTGGACTTTCTCATTCGACTCCGTTCTGAGGAGGACTACACCGCCGTGTTACATCTGTCCCCGCGCGTCGTCGCCGGTGGAGTGCCGCTCAGATTTATTCGCTGGTGCCGTGGCAGCGGCGCCGAGCGATCTGAGCTACCATATCTGACGAAGCTCGCCTTCGAGTGGTTCCCGCGGGAGGCATGGGAGCCCGTTGCGGTGGAGCAGTTCGTCAGCCATCTTGGCGGTGATCTGGTGCAGATGCATGTCCCGGTGGACAGCTGGTTCCTGTCGGTGGATGCTTGGATGAATAAGCCGAGCGCAGTCCCGAAGACCTACATTGTGGAGGTGCCAGAGCCGTACTTGCCGGCCACAGTGCACACCCCGACCTCGATGAGGACATTGGAACACACTGTCCTCATCCGTGTCTCGGAGGTCGTGGACCATGTCCCAGTCGTCTCGGACACTCTACTGTGGGACAACGACGAGGTCGACACCACACGCACGCACCAGTTCCCATTCTTCGGTGGGTGTGTGGATGGCAGTGGCCCTCCTCAGGTGAGGGACGATGGCCACTGTTTCGGTAGGCACAACGGCAACGGATCTGTCGGAGGAGAATGATCTGCTGACTGAAGAAGATTGAGCTGTTGTTTGAACTGCTATCTGCAGATATCATTTGGCTTATGTTGCAGCTGCTATCTGTTGGGAGTCTGAATTATGTGTTGTATCGTGCATCTCTAGTCAGTATGAAAATGTTTGACTTATGTTGCGACTATTATCTGTTGTAATATGTTAGTTTGATCTCTAGTCAGTTTGAAAATGTTTGACTTATGTTGTGACTATTATCTGTTGTAATATGTCAGTTTGATCTCTAGTCAGTTTGAAAATATTTGACTTATGTTGCGACTATTATCTGTTATATCATGTCAGTATCTCTAGTCAGTTTGAAAATGGTCGAGTTTGTTGTTGAATTTGAGTTGAATCTAAGGCTCCTAATGTTTGACCAATTAATGTTAATTCATGCCAAAAAAAACAGCAGCAATGTATTTCATCTATAAATGATAGAAACAAATTCCAGGTGCTACATATTGCACAAAATTACATTAATATGTAAAACAAACATATTTTTCGCGCACACAAACCAGAACATAAATAAGAACACTTATTATCAAGCGCTAAAAACACTTAAAAAATTACTTCCTGCGTATCCTTTTGCTCGTGCCCTCGTTGCCGCGGTGGCGGCGTGAAGCTCTACCTTTGCTCTTGCACCAGGCACTAGTAGGAAATAGGCTACCAGTGACGAAAAAAATCTAGCTACCGCTGGCGAACAAGGGTTCGCCAGCAGTACACCGCCAGTGGTAGCAGGGTACCGCTGGCGAACAGCGCTTCGCCAGCGGTAGTGCATGTTACCGCTGGCGAACAGAGCCTTGTTCGCCAACGCTAGGTTCGCCAGCGGTAGCTACCTTGTTCGCCAGCGGTACTAGTTTGCTAGCGCTAGCTCCCGTGTTCGCCAGTGGTAGTGTTGGCCAGCGGTAGCAATTTAGTTCGCCAGCGGTAAGTCTCCCAGGTTTGTATTTTTTTTTTGTATAACAGTTTGTATATTCTGGTATTATACTATACAGGTCCAAATACATTCAATTTATGTAATTTATAAACTTCACACACATAAATCACTCTTAGATACATATGCATCCATCCATAACGAATTTAACACATCGGTAACGAAATTAGCACATCGATACATATGCATCCATATCCAATTCTCATAAGTACGAATACACATTGATCTCAATAACACGTTTATGTCGGAAGATTTCGAATCCAAAATATAGCCATCTAATTAGTTCAACGATTACAAAGGTATGACGACATCTATACAACGTACGCGCGATATAGAGATCAATCGCAAAGAAGACTATATATACGGTCCGCCTCCGCTTTAGCTTTCGCCTCCGCTTGCGATCTTTCGCTAGGGCCAGCGCGCCGTCCACTTCTTCATCTCTCTGTAGACAAAGATAAAAGCATTAGACCGGTAAAGGAAATCACAAGTTCTTATTAGGAGCAATTCGTACCGAACCGAATACATACCGTTGATCATTTCTTCTTCGTTGTTGTTGTGATCTTCTGTTTCTTCACCGGAGGGAACGGAAGAACACCTTCTAACGAGTTGAACGGTCTCTCGTCAGCCTGCTCCAGTACACATCGGCGCAACTCATCGTTAGATGGTGGGGGGATCCAGTGGAAGACCGAGTCTTTAGTTACTACGTCCCTATAGATGATGTAGCAGATTTTGCGCTGGAGGCGACCAAAGTTTCGTCTGAATTCAGCATCAGACCATTCGACGATGCTCCGAGACCATTTGTCCATAGCAGACATGTATTGTAGACTGTGTTGGTCCTTCACGATCTCCTTCATGTGTTGGAGGAGGTACCATGCCTCCATATGGCCGCCTGGCGCCTGCTTGGGGCAGGGAAACTCAGTTTTGTGTCTAAACACATATTTTCCTTGAATTTTTTTGATTCTGTCGCAGTATCCTTCCGCCCTGATGTAGCCGTCCATAGCATCATTGAGAATAGACTTGATGAGGGAGTAGTTCTTCTCCTTCATCGTACTCCCGGAGTCGAGATATACTGCGTGCGCGTCTCTCAGGTAGAGCATGATGAGGGTGCCGTATTTGTTTCTGCGCAAAACAGGAGTCCATATATATAATCCTCAAAAATTGTATATGCGCAAACTAATGTAAAGATGGGAAATATAACTTACTCGGGGAAGTAAGGCACGAGGGTGATCCTCTTTTGTGTATAATTAGTGAGCAACACTTGTTCGAGGTACTTTGTCGCTTTTGCCCTACCCTTGGGGTTGCTCAAGTACATGTCGTGCATGTAGTAGGGGTGTGCTAGCCCGATGTTTTTGACATTCTCTATGGATAGCTGATGCGCCAAACTGAGCGTAAACAGACGCACGATTGACGAGTGGAGGGATTTCATGTGGAACATCCGGAAAATATCGTCAAATCTCACGATGATCTTGTTTGCGTTGCCTTCAGTGACAAATCCCGCCGTAGATGGCACCTTTGCGACCAAAACCGGCAGCGTTGGATTTTTCTCTTTCAGAAGCATCTCCTCCATATATAGAATACCGTCATGGACGCTATGCATATCACCTGACAGCAAGGAGACTAACCTCGGCGGAAGCATCGGTTTGCCCAACTCATGGATCTGATGCCAGTCGGTTATGGGTATCCTGTCCAATACACGTCCTGTCTGCGGTTGGACTTGGTCCCCTCCACCGGTTGGCTCATCGATGCAACGGCAGAATTCTTCTTAGTTCTTTTCCGTACCGTCTTCTTAGGCTGAGTCTGATGAAATACATCCGCTACCGCCTCTTTGAGGGCATCCTGGCTGATGACTTCTTGCTCGGGGACTGCCGGTTCTTGAGAAGAGAGAAGACGCTTTGTGCATCGATATTTATCCGCTTCCTCCGCTGGCAAGAGAAGTTGATCAAGATCATCCAGGCCGGTCGCCCCCTCGTAAGGATCGTCGACGAGGTAGTCATTGGGGTTCTCATCTTCAGCATCGTTGCCGTCGTGTTGCACGGACTTTGCAGGTGAGAAATCCTTGTGTTGGCTCGGGTGCCCCGACCCCTGGACCGGTGTTGGAGTGTTGACAGGAGTACTTTCCAAACGAATTAGTGATTTCGGCCAGGTCAATGGCCAAACCAAGCATTGCTCCAGGTTCAACTCGCTGTCGGCTGCGGGTGGTTGGTTCGGAGGATCGAGAGTACCGCAACCAGGGAGCACCCGACTTAATGTCACTCTGAACACGTCCTCGGGCATACGAACGCCGTGGGATACGCGGTTGAGAGGTGTTATGATTTTTCCTTTGGCCACGTCCTTTAACTCGCCGTTCACACGAAGGAGCAATGTGCATCCCGTCTCGTCGGCCTGCGAAACGTCGCGCGATCGTTGTTAGAGACTGATGCCGTCACGAATCAAGTCATATATAATTAAGCAGTGGACGTTGAATTACCGTGAGGGCATTGAGCTCGGACAAGGGGGATGGACCGCTAAGTGTCGGCGGCGGCGTTGAAGAGATGTGGCGGGGCGGCGACGGATCTTTGCGACCTTCCGGCTGAGGGTTGGGGGCCGGCTCTTTCCGCGCAGCAGACACCACGACGGGGGCCGCGTTCTGCGCAGCAGGCGCCACGACAGGGGACACGTTCTGCAGCGCTGGCTGCACCATTTGGGCTATGTTTATCTCCGGGAGCGGCCCTTGTCCTCCACCTGCCATCCACGGCACTAAGGACTGAGCGACGGACGCACAGATGGTAGGGAGGAGCTCATTGAGCCTCTCGTTCACAAGCTCGTCGACCGTCTTCTCCGGGGCCTTGTTCCGCTCCTTACGCTTCTTCTTGGTGTCCGGGTAGTAGTGCGCATGCCGATGACCCTTTCCGAGGCCATGCACATGGCCACGATGCGGCTTCTTGTCAAGGGGCACTCCCTTCATCGCGTTAAGCGCCCTAATGAAAGGGGTGTCATACGGGTCCTTGTTCGTCGTCGCCGAGGACCCCCCGTCATATTGAGATAGGCGTTCTTTTTCTTCTTCCTCGAGATACTTATTCTCGAGAAGCTTGACCTTCTCGTTCAACTCAAGATCGCCGGGATTTTTGGGATCTTCCCTATAATGGGCCCTGACAAAATTTCTCACCTGCGGGTCGGTGATCTTGTCAAACGGGTTCGGCCCTTCTCTCTTCGCATCCTCCTTAGCCCAGACTTTCTGCTTCCCAAGGTAACCCCGGCTTCCGAGATTGTGAGGGCCAATGTTCTTTTGTCGCTGCTCTTTCCCCCATTTACTCAGCGCCACCCTTTCCGGTTTGAGTTCGTCGATCTTGAATTGGGCCAAGTCTTCCTCGGAAATGGAGGGCCACATCTTATGGATCTCATCGAAATCCTTACCCTTCGCAATCATCTCCCACAAACTGGATCTCCAAGTCGTAAACGCCTTGGCGAACTTTCCCAGTGCTAACGAGTTGACCAGATTCTTCTTCAGGTCCTGGTTGTCGTAAGGATCCGGGAACTTGTACCTCGTGTGCAGCTTCTCAATCAGCAGGGCGGCCATAGCCTTGTTTTCTTTATTTTTGAGGTGCTCCATATTAACATTCCCGAAGTCTCGAGCTATGCAGCCTATCTGGTTTCCATAGCCCTTGGCGTAACTCTCCGGATCGAGGGGAGCACCGCTCTTGGGGTCCACTTCCGTGAACTCTTCCCGGATGGTGGTGAGCATGTTGTGCCGCCTATCTTTGCGCTTAGCCGACGCCTCGCTACCGGAGGCGGTATCCCTGGTGCCACTACCGGTTTGATCACCTTCTGCGCCCGATGTATCGTTGCGCGGCTCTAGCTCCTGGCGAACGGTTTCGTCCATCTCGTCGTCTGCATCGTCGCCCTGCATCTCTAGATCCGGGTGCGGATCTACGGGTCCTCCTCCGGCGCTAAGCATAGAAAGCCACGCATCGTCGTTTCCGTGTCCGAGACCAGAACCACCCGACTCGTCGTTGTGAGCCATATCTAATGAAGGAGAGATAACCCGAAATAAGTTCAACAAATCATGCAAGTTAGACGATGTATACCCCATATGAGTCCAAATTTCTCGGACACTCTAAGTTGTGATATTTTTAGCAAAGATCATGCCAAAATTCACGGAAAATTTCGGCATGACCTTTGCTAAAAATATCACAAATGGAGTACCCAAATTTGCCGGAACGGAAATTAATCAACATTCCGGCAAATAGGGACGAATTTTGGCATGATCTTTGCTAAAAATATCACAAATGGAGTACCCAAATTTGCCGGAACGGAAATTAATCAACATTCCGGCAAATAGGGACTCACGTGGGGTACCTGCACATAAAATCTCACCCCTCATATAATAGATCCCACCCCTCATATTATCATCGTCATCCACACGAAGGTGGGCACATATCCACACGACCACACACCATCTCCACCATCCATCATCACCATCCATCATCACCACGCCATATCCATCACAACCATCCATCACCACCATCCATACACACCATCCATCACACCATCCATCACCACCAACCATCACCAACCACCAAAAACAATTGTGACATAACATGGGCACAAAACTATGATTTCTGTTAAGATATATAAGCACATGGGCACAAAACAGAATGAATTTTTTTCTGTTTGAAAAATGGCAGAATTGCCAGAAGGTGAAAACGCAAACAATCTACTTCTACAAACTTTGCCGACATGCTTTGTAAAATTAATCACATGGTCTTTATATCAAATGAGAGTAGCACAAGAAGTGGCACCAAAAATTAAGTTGTTTAAGGCCCCAAAAATCATGGTTTTCTCCACAGCAACAAATCAGAAATTTAACAAGTTCGTTCTACAAACTTTATCAAAATGATATCCAATTTCTACCAGTGCCTCCTTATGGTAAATAATAACTTTCCACCAAATATCATGTGGTTTTGAACTAGTTAAGTGCCTCAATTAATTATTGGAAGTTAATTGCAGAAATAAAATGAAAACAAGTGTGTTTTAAAAATATCATCAAAATGACTTGAAATTTGTACCATGGCCTTTTATTGCCAAATAAGAGTGACACACAAAATTTTATAACAAGTGAAGTTTGTTAACTGCCCAAAGTAATTAAATTTAAAATTTGGCAGAATTGAAATTAGAACAAGTTTGTTCTACCAAACTCATCCAAATGATCTCAAAATTTTACCACGATCTCTTTATGTTAAATAAGAATTTAATGCAAATTTTCATAAAGTTTTTAATTGTTTAAGGGTCCCAATTAAATTCTGCAAACTAACAGTAACTAGAAAAGCAGAAAAAAGAAAATTAAGAAAAACTAGAAAGTTTTCAGGATAACTTAGATAATTTTCTTATGTTGCAGCAAGGAACTAGTTGCAGCAAGGAACTAGTTGCAGATCAAGGTAATTTTCTTTTTTATTTCAATACTGTTAATTAACATGTATTTAATCACACAACATCTATGTTCATCATCTATGTTGCAGCAAGGAACTAGATATGCCATCCACTACTGTTGCAGGGAAGCACAAAATAGACAAAAATGGACAAAAATTAATTCAATGATAGAGAATTACAGGACCATCTCCTTTCATAATTATCTGATACTAAAACTGTTATGAAGTGAATGAACTTAAATCTATATAAGAAAACAGTACATGGAAGTAATGAACACCTTGTGTTCATTACCTCAGATTTCAAACAGAAATCTATGCATAGTTTGGAAGTAAAACAAATAGTTTGGAAGTAAAACAGATAGTTTCTTTTTGTTCATAACATTCAGTACTTGGTCTTTACTACATTTTGTTCATAACAGATAGTTTCTTTTTGGCAACTAAATGATCAGAACAAATGACTGCCAACTAAATGATGCTACAAGAAAAAGGAAAAAAACTGTAGCAAAACAACTTGATTTCACACATAATGAACACAGCAGCAGCACCACCTCCAAGCACGACCAGCCGGCCGGCCCTACACACGGCTAAACACCGGAAAACTAGCAAGCACAAGCAAAATCCGTGTGTCCCTGCTGCAAATGGAAACACACACAAACGGCAAGTACTCGTTTGGATCCACAACCAATCAAAGTGTCTCAACACGGACACCTACACCTACAACTTCAGCTACACAATATCATGATCGTTTGGTACACGCAAAACCTGAAAACCAAGCCAACGACCACCGGCAACAAAAAAACCACTCGCTACTTAACATGCAAATGACTCCTCTAGTTGTCTCAGTTATGAATTGTACACTAGTTCTATAGCCTGCACGAAATACAGTAATTTTCAGCAAAAAATTACCCGTAGAACTTCTGTCGAACACCTTCTGTGCGTGGCAGAAGAGGGGGCAGCAGCGGGCAGCACGCCGGCGGTGCCGCTGTAGAGGCACTGCGGCAGCCGCAGGGGAGGAGGAGGGAGACGCGGGGGAGGAGGAGGGAGCAGCGCGGGCAGCAGGCGTGCCGTTGATCGCCCGGAGAGTGGCCGGCCGGCGTCGATGGAGCCCCAGGGAAGGTTCGGGCAGGGGAGGAAAGGGCCGGTGTGGAGGAGAAGGCCGGTGTGGAGGCAGTGGAGGGGAGGTACGTAGCGAGAGTGGAGCAGTGGAGGGCGCGGTGGTCGCCGGACAGGGA
This sequence comes from Alopecurus myosuroides, assembly GCA_028641055.1. Classification (NCBI taxonomy): domain Eukaryota; kingdom Viridiplantae; phylum Streptophyta; class Magnoliopsida; order Poales; family Poaceae; genus Alopecurus; species Alopecurus myosuroides. The sequence goes on along the minus strand of CM054058.1, from coordinate 568,916,866 downwards.
AGCGCCGGAGACGACAGGGAACTGTGCGCGCGCTCTGTGTACGATTGAAGCGATGAAAAACGGCTAAGTCCCGCGCGGCCCCTGTGTAGCTCTCTGGGGGGGCTTACCGCTGGCGAACGTGGCTGCTTGTTCGCCAGCGCTACGCTACCGCTGGCGAACAAAGCTTCTCAGTGTTTGATATTTTTGCCTTTTTTTTATTTATTTCTTTGAATTGATTTATTTTTATTTATTTCTTTGAATGGTTTTATTTATTTGTTTAAATTATTCAAAGACATTTAATTTATAATCATTCAAACACATTGCAAATTAATTTCAAACACATTACAAATAATAATGTTTTATTTTGTTTTCTTTAATTATTTGTTTAAATTATTCAAAGACATTTAATTTATAATCATTCAAACACATTACAAATAATAATGTTTTATTTTGTTTTCTTTAATTATTTGTTTAAATTATTCAAAGACATTTAATTTATAATCATTCAAACACATTACAAATTAATTTCAAACACATTACAAATAATAATGTTTTATTTTGTTTTCTTTATTTGTTTAAATTATTCAAAGACATTTAATTTATAATCATTCAAACACATTACAAATTAATTTCAAACACATTACAAATAATAATGTTTTATTTTGTTTTCTTTATTTGTTTAAATTATTCAAAGACATTACAAATAATAATGCGTCCTGGGCACACAAGTTAGCGCTGGCGAACAACCAGACCTGTTCGCCAGCGGTAGTGAACGTAGCGCTGGCGAACACGCAGGCCTGTTCGCCGGCGGTAGTTTCAGGGAGCGGCTGGTGCGCGTGCAGGTGGGTCCCACCCTTAGCGCTGGCGAAGGCCCGGACTTGTTCGCCAGCGGTAGCAGGAACAGCGCTGGCGAACAGAAAAGTCTGTTCGCCAGTGGTATTAGCGCTGGCCAAGCTGAATTGTTGTTCGCCAGCAGTATACTGGTGGCTATAAGTTGTTTCCTACTAGTGAGGGGCGGATCTTCTCCAGCCATGTCGGACCTAAACTGTTTTTCATGTCTAGAATCCTTCTGTATAGCTCGTAGCTGACATATCCGTCCACCGATGCATAGTTGCGGCTTGTTGGAGTCATCTTCCATTCCCAATAATGGTGCAGGTATGAATCGAATCCAGACTTCATCTCGAGGTACCAACTGTCTATGATATTTCCTGCTAGAGTATTCATTCCAATTTTGGGTACCCCGAATTCTAACTGGTTATCATGGTGGTACTCTGGTGGCAGAAAGAAGCCTGATTGGGCAAGAGCCTTCTTGTCGCCCGTCGTGCCCACGCTTGCGAACGTGATCTTTTTTGTTGAAAAGAAGTCTTGCAGCAACTTGCGTCCATGTTCTGTCTGCGGCGACCTGCACCAGTGGTACACGAGGACGTGGTTGCGCATGGCTATTTGCACGACGGCGGCGGCATGGGGTTTGTAAGCATGGCTACGTGTGTACTCAAGGTCGAAGCCCAAGAACTTGTGCTTTTCAGGCTGAAGCCATTGCTCGAAATTGGCCAGGGCAGTCTCCAAGGCACGTTCCTCGTTGATGTAAATCACCTCCAGCATGTTGCCGCCGTGGACAGGGAGGCCGATAACCTCCGTGGTTGGCCGGCAATCGTCCATGGCAAGTCTCCTCCGTGGGCTTGGAAGAAGAGTCGAGGAAGATGAAGTCTGGATTCGATGGGTTTGATGGGTTTGGAAGAAGAGTCGGGGAAGATGATGAACGGAAGGAGCGCAAATGGCAACTGCAAATGGCAACCGCCTAAATATCGAAGGCGTGTGTGGAACGAAGGTGTGTGAACCCAAGCGAGTAGATGAACGAACGGGAAACTAATGGCAACTGAAAACGAGGCAGAGTGCATATACACGTTCGTCACCGTGTGGAACGAAGGTGTGTGAACCCAAGCGAGTAGATGAACGAACGGGAAACTAATGGCAACTGAAAACGAGGCAGAGTGCATATACACGTTCGTCACCGTGGGTGGCCGTTTGACCTCCCTCGCAAATGAACGTTGTGTTTGCAGGAAGAGAGCAATTCGTTGGCTCGGTTTGGCTGAATTTGTTCGACTGATAGGTGGCCCTGACTCGTTGTGGCCCCGTTTGACAGTGACTAAATGTCACATCACTCTATGTTTGACAAAGTCAGCCCACGGAAGAGCCATGCAGATACATGTATGCGCACACGTCAGCAGGCCCAACAGCCCTCGAGATGGTAGTTAGTATAAATGCCCCTCCTGTTTGCATCGCCTCCTTCCCCCACCATTCCGGCCCCAGATCTAGCAAAAAAACCCAATTTGCTCCGGCCCAACGCCTCCCTCCTTCTCCCCCAACCTTGAGGCGGTTCCGTGAGGAATGGAGGACGCCGTCGCATCATCTGCTCCCGGCACGGCCCACCATGTCGGTTGGACCTCATGTCCAGATCCGATGCAGGGGAATAACACCGGCGCGGCATCTGCTATCGTCGCCGCAGGTGCGGCCGGCCATGGCGGTTCGCTGTCATCGTCTCCTCCGGCGGTGGAAGCGTCGGGACTCCATCTCTTGTCCGGTCTGGGGGGACCCTATGGGGGAGGTACCGGCGTTCGAGGAGGTCGTCTCCGACGAGGAGTCTGAGGTGCTTCCCTAAACATATATATCTAGCCCTAGTTTAGTATTGAAGATCCAATGGTTTGTAGAGACATGCAAGCAAGTTGGATCTGGAAACGGAGAACATATGCAACTGCGAACCCAACGCCCCCTATCACCCAGCGGTCGGAACAGTGTAGTTGAAGTTTATTTCATAGAAAAAATACACATTAAGCCTTGTAACTGACTGTTTGCCCGGGCTTGAATCTATTCCCGGGTCCGCTAATGATTTTAGGTCCTGGATTCTAGAGCTTGTTGAATAGAGCGACTGGTATATGCAAGTTAGAAATTAGCTATACATGATTTTATGGCATTTTGTCTATCTGCAAGTTCTATTGTCCATTAACTAGAAATTAGCTATACATGATTCGAATGTGGGCATAAATTCTAGGCTTGTTATTACATATTAAGTCCATTAACTAACTGCATATATGTGGTACCATTTATGTTCTGCTTAAATTTTTGTATGCTATTTAAGCAAAGATTGATGTCATTAGTTTGTCAATGACATGGTTATTTGATTTAAACTAGTGTTAGTACGTGCATTTTAAAAATGACCTAGAATTGGAATGTGGTGCTAACTTTTGTTTCATTTCTAATTTGAAGCATTCCGATGACGGCATATCATCTGACAAGGAGTCCCGCGATGCTAAGAACAGACATGTTCTTAGGAAGCTGCAGAATGGGCAGATTAGGTACTGTCGTCGCGCCGGCATGTTGTTCTGCCCCTTCTGCTGCAGGAACATTGACACGGGCATCGTCAGCATGATCCAGCATGCCGGCGGCATTGGACGTGGCTCGGAAAACCGCGTGCCCGCTGTTAGGACCAAGCATGCTGCCTACGATGTGTTCCTAAAGAAGTTGCTCACGCGCAATATCCGCTTAGGGCTCGTGCATCCCCAACTGAACCCCAATCACCGGGACAGGAATCCTTGGAGGAGTCAGTAATGCTGTCGCTTGTGCCGAATGCATGAACTTAATTTGAATAGTTGTGCTACTAGCTAATGTTCTGGTTTGGACAAGTAGTATATGTAGGAACTTTCTTAGTATTGTGGAAGAATTCCTCGTGTGTGTAAGAATTTAAGTACTATATATGTAGTACTTCTATACTATGTTTTTAGGATGCCTAAATATGATATAACTTAGTAATAAGTGGATGTGTCACGTCCATTTAGTACTCGATCATGCCCAATAAGCCAATCCTTGTCGAAAACTCGCTGATCTGATGGATCAATGGTTTTTAATTCTTCATTTAATTAGTAGAAAATAAAGAACTAATGGTAAGAATGCAACATTTTTTGTATTAGCAAAGATTTACATTTGACAAACCTTCAATTTATGGGACAACATGCCACAATTGGCAGCTATAGCCCATTGTACCCTAATTAATACATAGACCCTCAATTTTAAAAAAATCACATCCAAACCTAACATCTGCGCGCCTAAATTACGACCGCTAACAGCCGCGCGCGCTAAAAACAAAACAGTCTCACACGGGGTCCCACTCGTCAGCGCCATAGCCGTGCGCGCTAAATCTTCACCGAAACAACCTCACACGAGGTCCTACTCGTCAGCGTCACAGGCCGCCGCGCTCCCTCGCCCATTCTTGGCTACTTCCCCACTGAAAGGGATCACTCTGTCCCCCCCCCCTCCCAAAAAAACCCAGTGCCTCCACTTCGCCCACTGGGCGGCGGCTATCACGGCGGCGCCCTCCCTAGCTTCCCCGTCCTCACCGACGTCCTCAACCAATGAATGGTAAGTGTTGGTTGCCTCCCTTTCCTTCCTCAACCAAACGATTCGATCTAGTTTAGATGGCGGCGGATCTAGGTTAGATGGCGGCGGATCTAGGTTAGATGCCGGCGGATGTAGGTTAGATGCCGGCGGCCATCGTCGTTGACGTGTTTTAGGTCACCACTAGTCATGGATTTAGCTCACGCTACCGTCACAGGTATCTCGAAGATCGCTTCCCCCACCCATATGGAGATCCACCTGAACAAGGCCTTGGAGCTCGCAAGGCCCCCTGTTCTTCAGATCCCCAAGGTAAATACTAGCATATTAATTAGTATCTCCTTTCGCCTTCGTAGCTACTTGTTTGATTTTTCTTCTTTTCATATTTGGCTGTAGCACTCTAGTCAAGGTTGTAGCTTCTGCACCATGTCTCCTTATCCTTATGAAACTCGTAACTGGATGGAGGCGCGTGGCATTCTGGTTAATGGAGTTGGTAAATTCCAACTCGGGAGGTAAATTTTGTTTTGTGCTTATTAGTATGAGGCTACTTTTCTTGTTTTCCATTGCTAAACAGCTGTGCTTGATACATGTGCCAATGATTAAAGTGTGCACTCGATCTTGATGAGATCATCGAGCATTTTACCTAGTGCTGTGTACAACCACACTGGTTCTGCATCTTCCTTGGTAAAATGTTCGATGATCTCATTAATTTTGTTTTGTGCTTATTAGTATGAAGCTAATTTTCTTGTTTTCAGTTGCTAAACATCTGTGCTTTATACGTGTTCCAATGATTAAACTGTGCACTCGATCTTCTTGAGATCATCGAGCATTTTACCTAGTGTTGTGTACAACCATAATTGTTCTGCATCTTCCTTGGTAAAATGTTCTACGATCTCATTAATTTTTTTGCGCTTATTATTATGAGGCTACTTTTCTTGTTTTCCATTGCTAAACATCTGTGCTTGATACATGTGTCAATGATTAAAGTGTGCACTCGATCTTGATGAGATCATCGAGCATTTACCTAGTGTTGTGTACAGCCACATTGGTTCTGCATCTTCCTTGGTAAATGTTCGATGATCTCATTAATTTTGTTTTGTGCTTATTAGTATGAGGCTACTTTTCTTGCTTTCCATTGCTTTTGGATCCATAGGAATGCCTTTTGGATCCATAGGAATGCTTTTGGATCCATAGGAATGCCTTTGGAATGTTCGATGATCCATAGGATTCTTTCCTAAGGAATGCCTTTGGATCAAAGGAATCACACCTACAAAATTCCTATGGATTGTATTCCTACACCCAATTCCATAGGAATTTCAACATCCACTCTAACCTCTTTTTTACACTCATTCGCGTAGTATCGAGGCAAGTTTCCTGTGGTTCTATCCAAATGGTTGTTTGGACAGTTTTCCTCTGTTTTGTAATCCTATGTTTTGCACCTACAATCCTGTCAAATTCCTATGTTTTCTCGGTTCCTCTATTTTGTAATCCTATGATCCAAAGAAGCCCTTATACGTGTGCCAATGATTAAACTGTCTCTGCCAATGATTAATATGCAGCAATGTGTCTAGCAGTTTGGCTACTATAGCAAATAGGATGCAAAACAAGTTCAATTGTGCCCCATTTTACTATAGTAGGTAAATCTGTCAGAATTATTGCGTGTCATTTGTATGTACCATGGTTGGCAATGAGGCTTGCTATTTCACTTTTATTTGTTTTGTTGCATGTGCCGATGATTAGACTGTGCTGATGGTTGGCCTTGTAGTTGATGATGTGCTAAACATGTATGATGCCTTTTTTGTAGGGTTTGCGAACCTGTGGTTGTGGCTTCAGAATGGATGGATCAACGGGAGAAGTGATGTGGAACAATTGCATTGCGTTTGGAGAGCATTGAGGACGCTGAAAAGTGACGTCGAACCTGTGGATGTGCCTTTGGAATGGATTGGTGACTAGGAAAAGTGACGTGGAACCTGTGGATGTGCCTTCAGAATGGGTGGATCAGTAGGAAAAAGTGACGTGAACCGTATCGATGAGAAACTATTTAGTTTATGATGTGCACCTGTTTAGATGCTAGGTGCACCTGTTGTGATGTGAACCCTATCGATGACATGAAACTATTTAGTTAATGATGTGAGCCTGTTGTGATGATGACGGGAAACCTTTGTGATGCTGGTGTGAACGGGTGTTAATTCTAGTTATCATTATAATTCTAGTTATTATAAATATCCTTGTTGTGATGATGGCGGGTAACCTTTATGATGCTGGTTTGAACTGGTGAACTGACTGACGCATGCAAAAAAACGTTAGGAACAACCGCGAGAGAGCGCGGTCGTTGCCGGTCAAAGCAGTCAAACATGGCAGGATGTGTGGGTCCGATGAAAATTCACGACATTCTACATGACCGAGCCAGTTTCATCGAAGGCAACTGGGTTCTTAGTGGGCTACTTGGCCGGAGATCCGCGACGTAAAAGTAGCAAAAAGTCGGGCAAAACCAGTCTGCGATGGACCAAACAAATACGTCGAGAGCAAACTCCACTTTTCAGCCATTTGCGACAGAAACGCTCGACGTTATCAAAACGTTCCGGATCGCGTGGAATTTGGTAGTGACTTGCGGCGGCCACGTACTCGGCTTCGGCGGTGGAGGGAGATATGCTATTTTGCTTCTTGGAAGACCAACTCACCAAGGACCTACCAAGGAATTGGCAAGCCCCGGAAGTGGACTTCCTATCATCTTGATCACCCGCCCAATCGGAATCCGTGTAGCCATTGAGAGAGAATTGTGCCCCCTTTGGGTACCACAAACCAAACCTTGAGGTATGAACCAAATACCGAAAGATCCTATTGACCGCCACTAAGTGGCTTTCCTTAGGAGCCACTTGATACCTTGCACACACACCTACACTCAAAATGATATCGATCCTAGATGCACAAAGGTAAAGCAAAGAACCAATCATAGAATGATACAACTTTTGGTCCACATCTTTACCATCCGGGTTACGCTTGAGGTGGCACTTGACTTGCATAGGAGATGGCTTGATCTTTGCATTTTGGAAATTAAACCTCTTGATCATGTCTGGGTATACTTGGCTTGAGAAATGAAAGTACCACGAGTCAATTGCTTGATCTCAAAGCCAAGGAAGAATTTAAGCTCTCTCATCATGGATATGTGAGCTTGATGCTCACTAAAATGTGCCAATTGCCTTCTTGTGGATTTTCTATCTTGAATATCTTCCAAGACCTTATTGTCTTGAGCATCAATAAGCTTCAAAGCTCTTCTTATCATTCTAGCACGACAGGATTCGATCTCCTCATTATTGCGAGGAGGGATCACTTGATCATCTTGATCATTTGGGTCCCCGTCTTGACCAACTTGGCCTTGATCATCATCATCATCATCAATAACTTCTTCAACACTAGCTCCAACTTGAGGAGAGGAGGATGAGGATGGTTGATCTTGGCCTTGACCTTGACTAGCATGAATGATAGGAGTGGTTGCATCTTGCGTAGTAACTTGGTCAATAAGAGGAGGGTCTTCAACATGTTCTTGGGTAGGTGCATCACCTGGCTCCTTGGCGTGTTCTTCTATTTTAGAGGAGGGCTCCACTTGCGTAGAGCATAGTCCTTCTCGAGTCGCCATAAGGTGTCCCTCGATGGGGCGGAAAAATCCCACAACCATCCTTCCTATGGCTTCTTGAGGCATTTCAACATCTACATTAGAAACATGAAATTGTGCCAATTGGGAGCCATCATTTTCCTCAAAAACCACACTACAAGATTCTATGACAATCCGTGAGGCTTTGTCAAAGACTCTATAAGTGTGGGATTCGGCACCGTAACCAACAAATATAACCTCAATAGTTTTGGATTGAAATTTAGACAACCTAACACCCTTGATCAAATAAAAGCACTTACAACCGAATACGCGGAAGTAGGAGACGTTGGGCTTGTTGCCGATGAGGATCTCATACGGAGTCTTGTCCAAGCCCTTGCTGATGTAGAGGCGGTTGGAGGAGTGGCATGCGGTGGATATGGCCTCAGCCCATAAATATTGGGGAGAAGAATACTCCGCCAACATGGTCCTTACCATATCCAAGAGAGTGTGATTCTTTCTATCGGCAACACCATTTTGTTGAGGAGTGTAAGTGGCGGAGTATTGATGATGAATGCCCTCTTCACTAAGGAATTCATTCAAAGTGTAGTTATTGAACTCCGCACCATTGTCACTCCTAATAGCCATGATTTGCACATTGTGTTGACGTTGCACTTGGTTGGAGAAGTCGATGATGGTTTGTTGAGTCTCACTCTTGCACTTGAAGAAATAAACCCAAGTGTATCTTGAATAATCATCGACAATCACCAAGCAATACTTCTTGCCACCAAGACTTGCCTCGGGCACGGCACCAAAGAGATAAACATGGAGAAGCTCCAAGATTCTCTTTGATGAAATAATAGTCTTGGCCTTGTGCGAGATATCATGCATCTTTGCTTCAACACACGACCTACAAACGCGATCTTTGGAATAGGAAACATTTTCTTTTAGTCTGACAATAAGGCCACCTTTTTGAAGACTTTGCAAAGTTCTCATGTTGACATGGGATAAGCGGCGATGCCACAACCATCCCACGTCCGCCTTTACGAAACGACACATTGATTGAGAGTTGGTAGACTTCGAAAAGTCCACCACGAAAACCTCATTTTCAACATGTCCCACGTATGCGACGTCAAGAGTCTTGCTCCTCAAAAGGACCACAATATCTTCATCAAAAAAGACGGAGAAACCCATCTTTCCAAGAGAGCGGACCGAAAGTAAATTGAAACCAAGGGATTCGACAAGCATGACGTTCATGATAGTGATATCAGGAGCAATCACAACCTTGCCGAACCCCGACACCTTAGACGAGGACGAGTCTCCATAAGTGACGTTTGCTTGAATGTCATTTGGGCACAACTCCATCACAAGTTTTTTGCTTCCGGTCATATGACTAGTGCATCCACTATCAATTATCCATTTAGACCCACCGGAAGCATAGTCCTTTAAGAGATCATTGACTATAGTTAGGACTCGAGGATGGTCTCTTCATGTTAGCAACAAGGGTCTTTGGAACCCAAATAGTATAGTCAATGTAACCCTCAACGGGACCAACATATTTAGCTTGCACAACACCATAATAATCAACATATAAGAAATGGTGTGGATTGTTAGTTCCCGCGGAAATGCTAAGAGTAGTGTTGTCCCTCATGACACCACTACTTGAAGCAACCTTGTTAGCTTGTGCGGGTGTGCTACGTGTAGTGTTATCCCTAAGGAAAACACCACCTGAGGCACCATTGTTGGCCTTCTTCTTGTTCTTTTTCTTCTTCTTGGCAACATAGCCAAGACCTTGCTTGCCCACTATGGCCTTGTAGCACTCAATTGTGGTCTAGTAACAACCACATGAGGGCTAGGGGCCACCACTTGTGGAGTAGAGACCACAACCTTCTCAACTTGAGGGCCTTTGCCCTTGAGCCTTGCAAGCTCATCTTTCAACCTAGCATTTTCCTCAATAATATTTGCATTATCACAAGAAGAAGTAGAGGTGCTAGGGTTGTTAAGTTGATTAAGTTGAGTTTGAAATTGTTCATGCAACTCTTTGAGGGAAGAATGTTGACTCTCCAAAGCTTTGTGAGCCTTGGTTAGTTTTTCAAACTCCTCGGTTAGTTTACCATGACCAACACCAAACTCAACCTTATCCTTTTTATATTTATCAATTGCAAGGTCACATTCCTTAGTGATATTAGCAACAAGTTCATTATGTGACTCTTCAATATATTCTAGTTCCTCCTCAAGAGAAACTCTACCATCATGCTCTTCTTCAAGAGTCATAGAGAGGGATGCTATCTCATCCGCATCCCTTCTTTCGGTCTCACCTTTCTTCTCAAGAGATTCATGGGCCTCTCCCAATTGGATCATGAGATGATCAAAGTAATTCTTGGTCTCCCCTTGTATGTTAGACATAAAACATTCCAAAGAGACAATTTCATCTTCTATTCTAAGACTAGCAAGATTTTCAAGTTCACTTGGGGTCTTAGAGATGGGAGAAGGTGATACCTCCAAGGCCTTAGCCATGAAGAACTTGGCATTTGGGTGAGGATGATTCTCATTGGGGGATTTAAATAGAGATTAAGATGATGGAGTAGAAGCAATAGCAAGAGCGGCCACTTCACTTGTGGTTTCTTCTTCTTCATCACTTCCGGAATCATATTCCTCTTGAGTCACTAGCACAAACTTTTTGGGAGACTTCTTGTTGAATGGTTTCTTCTTGAAGTGAGGTTTCTTGTAGTCAACCTTGGACTTGTCCTTGCGAATGAGCTTGCCACTATGGAGTTATCTATTTTCATAGGGACACTCCGCAATGAAGTGGTGCTTATCTTGACAAATGAAGCAAGACCTCATTTGTTGAGTCCCATCATTGCCATAGCGAGACTTGGTCTTCTCCTCAACATATTTCTTGGCCTTGGGAGGATTGTTCCAAAACTTTTGAACGGTGAGAGAAATGATATCCTTGAGCACGGGGTCATATTCTTGATCCTTCAATGGAGCCAACTCCTCATGGCCTTCTTCTTCATACTCAACCTCTCTTGACACAGCCTTGGCCTTCAAAGCAACCAATGCCCCTTTGTGCATTCCTATGGCCCTAGCACGGTTGTCAAGAGCATTCTTGGTTTGCACTTGATAGGAGCACATCTCTTGCATAACTTGGGTTGAGGTCAAAGAAGCAAAGTCATGTCTTCCTTGAATGCTCTTCAAGTCTGCGGGCTCAAATGGCATGAGGGAAATCATGTACTTCCTTTTGATCCAAGCATCATCAATGTACTTGGCACCAACATTGGAGAATGCGGTGGCAAGTGTCTTGAGCCTTCGGTACATGTCTTCATGGTTCTCTCCATCATGCATATAGAACCCTTCGGCCTCATTTCTCAAGGAATTCTACCTATTCCTTTGCATGCTCTCATTGACCACAAACATGACGACAAGAGCGTCCCATGTTTCCTTGGCGGTGGAATATTGTTGAAGATGCGGCATGTGGTTAGGACCCACGGCTTGTTGAAGAATTGACAAGGCGGTGTAGTTGAGTTGACAATCTACGGCTTCTCTTCTTGTTAGGTTCTTGGGGTCATGAGCCTTGTATCCATCACGAGTGACCCTCCAAAGCTCTATACAAGAACAGTTCAAGTGAGTCTCCATGTAATATTGCCATTCACAAAAATAAAATGCATCAATTTTAGGTGGATATATCCCCTAGGAATTATATGATGATGTGGGACGGGAGGATCGGGAGAATAACGTCCTTTGACGGAGTGATATTCTTCCTCTCCTTCCGTACCCTTCTCGGTGGAGTTTTCAGCGGAAGCATTTTTAGATGGATCACCATCATTTCCTTTCTTGGCGCCCTCCGGATTGTCATCCGGAGGAGATGAGCCGATGACCTCCAGTCCTTTGGCTTTCAAGAGTTGCATCAAGACTTGACACAACTCATCGATTTTGGTCTCCATGGATGAGGTCAATGAATTTTTCAACTCATTGAGATCATTCATAGAGACCGGCGCCACGGACCCGGCGGTCTCCGTCTCATCGACCATACTAAAACTCTTAGGCGGTTAAGCCCGATTTAAGAGCCGAGGCTCTGATACCAACTAGAACTATAGTATGGGAACCTAGAGGGGGGTGAATAGGTGCTACAACCAATTTAATTTTTCTTTCACAATTAGGCTTGACACAAAGGTAAATTATCTAGATGATGCAACTATGGTGAATTTACCTATATGACAAGAACAAGCACAATAACAGTGCAAGCACGAGTAAAGCAGGAAGGGAACGAGGTAACTGATATGAAGCACACGGAGACACGATGTATTCCCGAGTTCCTCCTTGTTAAGGGAGTACGTCTCGTTGGAGGGGTGTGAGCTCGCCACGAAGGCCTACTCAACGCCACAAAGGCCTCACCCTATTCTCCGATGAACCCCGCCACAAAGGCCTAGTCCACCTTCCACGATTGATCCCCTTTGAGGCGGGAATCGAGTCATTTACAAACAAGCTTGGGGAACACACACACAACCAAATTGGGGGCTCCCAACAATCTCAAATCACCAACAAGTGTAGCAATGGAGTCTAGGTTTTCCACAAGGAAACCCTAGACTAGATCCCTCTAGAATATGAGGGTGAAATGAAGATCGGCTCGGTGAAGGTGTAGATCGGGGTCTTCTCCTTCAATCCCCCAAGTATCAACGAGTTTGGGTGGAGGGATTGGGAGAAATCTAGCTTTTGGAGGCTCAATAAATGCTTGCCTTCAATGCTGGTTCAAGCAACCCTTTGGAGAAGAAGGGGGTGGGGTATTTATAGCCCCCTCCCCAAACTAGTCGTTTGCCCCTTTTTCGTGCCTAGCGGTACTACCGCTGGGGTCAGCGGTACTACCGCTACCTGGCAATGTGAGCGGTACTGAAGCGACCCAGAGGCAGGGCGCGAGCGGTACCACCGCAGAAGTACCGTGGTACTCCAGCAGCGGTACTACCGCGAGTGCCCACCGGTACTACCGCTGGCCACTTCTTCGAAATAAATCGAAGTGGCTGGCGGTAGTACTAGGGAACAACCGCTCTAGTACCATAAACGTTACTGCGAGCAAATTCTCGCTGGCGGTACTTGGGCTGGTACTGCCCGCGGTACTACCGCTTGCTGGAAGCAGCGGTACTACCGCTTGACAGTGGCTGTACTACCGTCGATCAAGGATTTGCTCCTCGACCAAGTTGACCACAGCGGTACTACCGAACCAGTACCGCGAGATGCAGTAGCCATTTTCACTCTGGCGGTACTTCTAGCGGTACTTGGCGCGGTACTACCGCTTGTTGTGCAGAGCGGTACTACCGCTGAGGCGCCCGGTACTACCGCTGGATCAAGTTGATCTTGGTGGCTTTGTCTTGGAATTCTCTTCACCTTTTTGCGTCTAGATGATATTTCTTGAAATACTTTGACGCACTGTTAGATTCTTACTAGTGTTGTTATCAACTCCAAAACCTAAGAGAGAACAAAAATGCAAATGCACTTTCACACTCCTCACATCCATCTTACACAAACCATGGCTAACCGAATCCTCGGGTGCCTGCCAATAATCACATATCATGGAGGAGTGTTTATATTTTGGGAGGTGTATGCTAGTGTCAACGAATGGTAAACAGAAAATACAGTTCGTCACAAGCCAACTAGATTTCACAAGAGCGGCTCCCATATGAAGGATGCAACTGGTGTAGAAGGTCATCCCTCTTTCTCTTTTGTTTACACCAATTATGCTTTGACTGGTAAATCAGGGGCAAAAATAGTGAAGCGATTTTGTGCGTATTAATTTGGGGCTGGGCACCCCGCTGCCAGCTCTTCTATCAATTGGATAAGCGGATGAAGCCACTAGTCCAGGGTGTGAAATCCAATCAACAAGTGAGATAAAGATTCTCTATTTACATCCTCGTGAGCAAAAACAGGAACACAAAGAAGGAGAAATTTTGAAAGTTTTAAAGGTAGCACATGAGCAATTTACTTGGAGTGGCAGTTAAATACCACATGTAGGTAGGTATGGTGGACACAATGGGAAAACTTGGTTTTAGGCAGTTGGATGCACGAGTAGAATTCCATACTCAGTACAGGTGGATGCTAGCAAAAGACTGGGAGCGACAAATCAAGAGAGCATAAGAGCCATAATCATGCATAGCGACATAAGCATCATTAATCAAAGCATAAGTAGTACCACAAGTTCAAAAACTAAATGATCATAGAGGCTATTAGTGACTGGTTCGTAGTCATAAACATGGTGTGAGCATGCGCCAAGTCAACCAAATAAAACATTCAAAAGAGAATACCACAAATTTATGCTTCAATATGACAAGAACAACTCATGATTCTTTCAATGGCACATTAAACACTCTCAGCTATTTGAGGCTAATCATGCTACTCAGTAACCACAAGATTTTAAAACTAAAATAATATCTAGCATAATATGAAAAAGTTCTAGCCACACTCTATACAAGCTTCTACTTGCACCATTGAAAATTCCACTTCAAGCAGCAGTTTCTTTTCCCAACAAGCACCATACAAGATATGTTTTAACAAAAATACTCTACATGATACAGCAAGCAAACATGAGAGTACTCACATAACACTACTAAAACTAATAGCTCTGAATAAGAGATGCATGTAAACAAAGGCTAAACGCAGTACTAGCAAAAAGTGAACACTCATAGAACAATAGGAATGAAAACTAGAGTGTTCTAAGCAATGAAAACGGAGCGTGTCTCTCTCCCACACAAGTATAATAAGATCCAACCATAAACTACAGCAAAGAAAACTAAACAAACTGAAAGCAAAAAATAAAATACGCTCCAAGTAAAGCACATAATATGTGACCGAATAAAATATGGTTTCACTAGAAGTGACCTGCTAATTTGTCGATGAAGAAGGGGATGCCTTGGGCATCCCCAAGCTTAGATGCTTGAGTCTTCTTGGAATTTGCTGGGATGTACCACCGGGGAATCCCCAAGCTTAGGCTCTTCACTCTTCTTGATCACCGTCATATCATCCTCTTCTCTTGACCCTTGAAAACTTCCTTCACACCAAACTTCTCACAATCTTCATTAGCAACGTTAGTGCAATTGAAATAATAAATTCACATGGTTCACTTTCAACACAAGCCTAACACTCATAAACACATTAGCTACTATCACAACTTATTTTAAAACTCTTTTTCTCAAAAGAACACCAAAAGAAAGAGATTAATATGCAAATGCAATTATTGGCAGAAATCTGTCAAAACAGGAAGATTGCAAGGTAAAGATGATTTTTTTCGAAAATCTTCTGTTGCTCAAATAAAAAAGTTGACAACTAAAAAAATTTGCGTATATATCCCAGGATGACGCACAAAACAAATCAGGCCATTTTGAATTTTCTGTGATTTTATACGATTTTAACAATGGACAGCAGAAATCTGTTTCCTGCGCAGAAATCCGAAATATAGTCTCAACTTTCCACTAGAGGCTTTACTTGGCTCAACTAATACATGCAAATAAAGATACAAAAGAGTTTCTAAAGAAGTATACAACCCCTTGACTCAAAGAAAACAGAGAAAAACAATGCAAAAATTAAAACATGGGTTATCTCCCAAGAAGTGCTTTTCTTTAAAGCCTTTTAGATGGGCATGATAATTTGAGAAGATGCTCACATGAGAAATATGAATTGAAGCAAAAGAGAGCGTCAAGAAGCAAATGTAAAACAAATTTAAGTCTAACCCACTTCCTATGAAAACGAATCTTGTAGAAAAAACAAGTCAATAAAGCACAAAGTGGCTAGCATAGGAAAGCACAACAAGTACAACTTCAAAAATTTCAACATAAAGAGAGGAAACTTGATATTGTTGAGATGTTTAAGACTATGTTTCCCTATCTCATAATGACTTTCAGTAGCATCATGAATAAAATTAACAATATAGCTATGACATAAAACATTCTTATCATGAGCCACATGCATAAAAGAATTAATACTCTCCACATAAGCATAGTCATTCTTATTAATAGCAATGGGAGTAAATTCAACAAAATAGCTATCATTATAATTCTCATCACCAAAACATCAAATTTAGGAGGCATATTGTAATCATAATTAATTTTCTCCTCAATAGTAGGTGGACTGAAAATAGCATGTTCATCATTGTAAACAGATGGAACTAGAATACCACAATCATTATAATCATCATATATTGGAGGCAAGGTATCATCAAAGAAAATTTCCTCCTCAAAACTTGGGGGACTAAAAATATCATATTCATCGAAACTAGCTTCCCCCAGCTTATACTTTTCCATAGCATTAGCAATAATGGTGTTCAAATAATTCATACCAATAACATTGTTACTAGCATGCAAATAAATCTCCATAGGTTTTTTAATTTTCTCATAAAACACTTCATGTCCTAACTCAAGATAAAGATTATAATGCTCTCTCATATTTTTCTTATTTTCCATTAAGCCTAAATAGTGAATATATAAACAAGAAACAAAAAAGATATAATTGCAGAATCTAAAGGAAATAACTCCGAGCACTCAAACCCGAGGATGTGAGAACCTTTTACCTTACCTCCCCGGCAACGGCGCCAGAAAAAGCTTGATGTCTACGCACGCTTCTATTCTTGTAGACAGTGTTGGGCCTCCAAGTGTAGAGGTTTGTAGAACAGCAGCAAGTTTCCCTTAAGTGGATCACCCAAGTTTTATCGAACTCAGGGAGGTAGAGGTCAAAGAGATCCGACTCAAGCAACCCTGCAATTCAGATACAAGAAGTCTCTTGTGTCTCCAACACACCCAATATACTTGTCAGGTATATAGGTGCACTAGTTCGGCGAAGAGATAGTGAAATGCGAGTAATATGGATGGTTATAAGTAATAATAGCAATCTGAAATAAATATGGCAGCAGGAAAACATGTAGCAGAATAGGTGGAAAATGGTGTTTCAATGCTTGGAAACAAGGCCTAGGGATCCTACTTTCGTGGACACTCTCAACAATGATCACATAATTGAATAACTAAATATCTTCTCTTCACTATGCCACTCTTAACCCTCTCCGGTTGGATAACGAACACTAATCATTGCATAGGGCTGCAAAAAGCATTCCTTAAAGTAAGCATTCCCATGTCTAGTTAGCCCCACACTGTCAACTTGAGCGCCCTAGAAGGTACTAGACAAACACCACAATTCATAGAGGAGACACACACGATGTGCACACTGTCACCTTCACACCGCGGGACAAGGTGACTCCAAAGTTCATATTAATAAAACACTTGAGTAGCACAAGATGAAGAGTAACATCTACTTATTCAACTAGATTACAAATCTCACAATCACATATAGATCACACCATGGGAGAGAGATGAACCACATAGCTACCGGTAGAGCCCTCAGCCACGGGGGAGAACTACTCCATCCTCATCATAGGAGACAGCAATGGCGATGGAGATGGCGGTGGAGTCGATGGAGATGGCTTTCGGGGGCACTTCCTCGTCCCGGCAGGGTGCCAGAACAGAGATCTGTCCTCAAAACTTGGGTTGACGATGACGGCGGCTGCGGAAGGTTTCGTGGAATTTCGCCCATCCTTCTAGGGTTTTTGCATCGAGGGGATTATATAGGCGAAAGGGCAACGTCGGTGGGCCACCACGATGGCCTCACCACCCCCAGGAGCGGCCAAGGGGGGCGCGCTAGGCCAAGGTGTGGGCCCCCTAGTGCCCGTCTTCGACTCCTCTTCGGTCTTCTGGATGCTTCCGAGGAAAATAGGAACTTCGGGATTCGTGGGGTCCAATTCCGAGAATATTTCCAGAACAACTTTTCTGAAATAAAAAACAGCAGAAAATAGGGAAATGGCACTAGGCATCTTGTTAATAGGTTAGTCCGGGAAAACATGTAAAAATGCTATAAAGGAGCGATAAAACATGTAGCAATTGGCATAATATCATCATGGAACATCAGAAATTATAGATACGTTGGAGACGTATCAATCCCCTATGTAAACTTGGTGTTTGACATTATAAATTATTTGCAGATGATCGATTGCATCTATGTCATGTTTGTGTAGTTCCCTTTTGTCATATGATTGATTGTTAAAACTCTATGGATGGTTTGAGCTATTTATTGAACTTGTTACAGTCCTATGGTGCCCATCATAAGTTTATGAGCGCATGCACTAGTAGAAAAACCCCTATATGTTTTTACCTCTAGTCCCCAATAGTTATCGAATTGGGACAAGAGGGGGCGGGGCAACCGTTTGCCTCGCCTCGAACCCTTTTAGTCCCGGGCCGTAATAAGGCCCAAGACTAAAATTGTTCTGGAAAATGTTTTCCTGGCTCGAGACCTTTTAGTCCTGGGTCTTAATACGGCCCAGGACTAAATGCCCAAACCGTCTGCCTCCCACGCTTTGGAAGTTGCTCCATCGACGGGTGAAGCTTAAAAACAGAGAGCAACTCTAATTGCTACAGTAACCATGGCTCTCTTGTTCCTCTCTTCTCTCTCCTCTCTTCTTCCCCATTCTCCGCCATGGCTCGGTATAGAATTTAGTTGTTGAATGTGCCCACACATGGTAGGATTCTCAAAGTCGCCTACACCAACGATAGCTCTCGGGTCCCCGGTCTTCTTGACCTCTTGAAGCAATGGCTTCGCGAGGATGGCGGGGGTTTTCTTGGCCTTGATCTCGAGTACACGGCCAATCAACAAGATGTGACCGTCATCCAAATTGCTCACAAGAGATGTGTCCTTGTCTTCCAATGGACAAGGTATAACAAACTTCTCTGATCGATCTTGCTCCTCTCTTTCTTTTGAATCCATGTGTATTCATATAGCAATGTATCCATTTGAATCCCTATAGCAAATTTCATAGGATAGCAACAGGTGTATCCATGTGTATTCATAGAAAATGTATCCATTTGAATCCCATATGTATATCCATTTGAATCTCATTAATTTTGTTCCCATGAATCCATGTGTATTCATATAGCAAATTGCATAGGATAGCAACATGTGTATCCATGTGTATTCATATAGGAACGTATCCATGTGAATCTATGTGCATTGGAAAGAATAAACATGTTGCATCGGTGTTTAACATTTGTTCCATTTGTTGTTGCATTGAAACAATATACTTGTTGCAGCGGTATTAACATTTGTTCCATGTGTTGTTGCATTAAAACAATATAATTGTTGCAGCGGTATTGACATTGAATTCTATTTTTTGTTGAAGTAGTGACAAAGATTGTCTAGAACTCCTTGATTTCCTTGTAAACAACGGCATACGTTTTGCTAGAGTTGATATAAAAAATGACAAGTTGAAGATGAGCGACACCTGGGGTATTGAGATACCATCTTAGTGCCATATTGATCTCCAGGACCTGTTTCACTTGAGTATGAAAGGACTTCGATGGCTGATATGGCAGCCGCATTGATCGACGAGGCATGTCGTGACATGAAGAAAGAATTCCCCAGTTGGCAGGACCATTTTTGGGAGAAGAGCCCACTTGACAAGATCAACATTGATTATGCAGTCATTGATGGATACATTTACTACGAGTTGTACCGTATTATCAGTATCTTTGGCTATAGGAAGCATCACCTATTGCCCCCGGTCTCCTACTATTTGGGGTTCGGAGGACGAGGAGCTCGAGTAGATGGGAGCCTCTTGTGACGTTGTGTCACCCCCTAGTTCCACTATTATTAGTATCGTGTGTGTCGTCACTATATATATTATGTACTTATTGGGACCGAGCCTCTCGTGACGTGATGTGTGTTGTGTGTTTAATTTATATTCCGTAGAAGACTTTATGTAGTACGATATATTAGATCTATTAATTATGTCCCTGTTTTACATATTATGTGACCAAGCTTAATGAAGCAATGATCTATATGTGATGAAATTTTGAAAATTTAATTTGACACCCGAGCTATATTGAAATGTGGAGTAAGAGAAAAAATATCTATCTTAATATGTTGAAATGACTAACCATTTGGAGTATAATTTTTTTACATCGATCTATATTTAATGATGGAAAATATGATATGTAATTCGATCATATATATTTGAACTTCACTCATTTTTCTAATCTGTTTAGACAATATCATTTGCCAATTTTTTATTTTACGAATTTCTACATATGCATTATTCAATATTAAAAAGGAACAAAATTAATTAATGATTATTTGAATTCAAGATGATTACTTATTTATTTTTGTTTAACTAAATAATTTTTTAGATTCACAAAATAAATATGTGCGACATCATAGTTCAAAGGTTAACATGATTGACACCATAGTATTGTTAGTAAAACAGGATTTTTTTCTTGGAAGCTGAGAGGAATGAATTGAGAAGTTAAGCGTGCTGAGAGTGGAGTAGTCTGAGGATGGGTGACCTACTGGGAAGTGTCAGTTCAGAGTGATTAGAGTAAAAAATAATTGAGACTAAGGGAGAATGATTAGAGTTAGAAATAATAGGTACTAAATGAAAAGGAAAATCAGAAAATAAAAAAGAAAAAAAGAAAAAAAAATAGTCCCGGGTTGTATTACTACCCGGGACTAAAAGTTGTCCAGCTGGAGCGGCCCCGTGGGATGCTCTCTAGTTCCGGTTCGTGCTACACCGGGACAAAAGGGGGGCCTCTGGTCCCAATTGAGCAGTCCCGGATAGAAATCCGGGACTATAGCCCGTTACGGCCCGGGACTAGAGGCTTGTTTTCTACTAGCGATGGATCACGTCATAGAGTTTGTAGTGTGTGGAGAAAGTTAGAGGGAAGGTTTCTTGAGTGACGGAAACATGAGCCCCAATCTAGTGATTGACGCATATGGGATAAAGAGGACATTTTATCTTAATGTTATGGTTGGGTATTTTTACCTTAATGTATCTTCTAGTAATTACGGATGTTCGCTAGAGTTCCAATCATAAGTACTTGCAATCATTGGATAGTGAGAGCTTGTTAGCTTTGCCTCTCCCACATAAAAGAGGAATATCAACCTTGTATTTGACTATTTGATCATGAACAAATCCATCACAATTGCCATCACTTTTACACACTCATGGTACTGTTAGTTTATGGTTACTTAGTATATTTTATTGCTGCATCACTGACATTTACTTTCTTGTACAAGATTATGGTTACTTAGTATATTTTTATTGCTGCATCTCCCTCCGTCCGGAAATAAATGTCGCAAGGTATATTTTGCGAAAAACCCCACACTTTCTTCCGACAAACAATTACCTCCCCCATCTTATCCTCTTCCCCTCTGTCCGCGACCGACCGGCGAACGCCCGTTCCGCGTCGTCCTCTACACCGCAGCTGCCAGCTCCGTCGCCTCGCCGCGGGCCATACGCCTCCTCCTCCTCGTCCTGCTGCCTTTCTTCATCTGCAACAACCAGATCTCAACGAGGAGGGGAGATCCAAAGGAAATGAACCCCCTGTTCTGCAAAGTGCCCGATTTGCAGGCTCCGGCGGCGGCGCTCGTGTCCTGGATCCGACGTAAGGGAGTTGAGTCGCCCTCTATGGAAGCGAGCTTGGAGACGGCCTAGGACCGGGGTTCTTGGAGGCGGCTGGCGCGTCGAGGCCGTCGAGATCAGAGCGCTGCTACCGCTGAGCAAGCCGCTCGCCTGCCCACTTCCCGGCGTCCCTTATTCCGGCGTCAAAGTGCTCGTCCATCCCTTCTATCCCTTCGCCAAGGGAAGTGCGCCGGTCTTCCTCCCTTGCTTATGCAAGCTGTTACTGCTACTGGTGAGCTCACTTCTCTCTTCTCTCTGCTTCTGCAACTTCTGTTCTAAGTTGTTGCTGCTTGCGTAGAACAAAATAGAGGGAAACAACTTGCTTAGAACAAAATAGAGGGGAGTAGCAGTATCTTGTTGCAGTATATGCTCATGAATTTGAGAGCACATTTGAATGATTCACTGAACTTGAGAACAAAAAGTTCTTGGAGTAAATTACTCATGTGTTTTGGAGTAGCTTAAGTAGTTAACTGATTTGGAGTATCTATGTTTTTAAAGAATGGACTAATTCCAGTTCTACTTTGATCAGATATTGGCTTGAATAACCAGAGACTAGGGAGCATTCCTGTAGGCACTTTTATCATATTCAGGAGACTTTGAATGTTAATTATGCCAAATAAATCTCTGTTTCCACTCTAAATATCTAGACTAGCTCAGTTTCTCAAACTGATATTCTACCAACAGAAAATTGCTGTTCCGAACCTGTAGCGTTTTCTTCTTCTTGAACTCTGAATCTCGATGGCAGGGTAGCAGCAGCAGAGAGCTCCTCGGGCGTCAGGATAAAAGCAGCACGCGCACAAGCATGGGCGACACTTGGGTGGCCACGCCGACGGTTTTTCGTCACCGGAGGAGCTACGGTGACAAGTTCCTGTGGCGGCGAGTGGTGGATCACGACGGCCAGGCAAACCAGCAAGCAAGCTGAAGTGTTCGAGGATGATGGCCGCGTGGTAAAGAAACTGAACTCCTCCAAAAGAAAATAAGTAAGCGCAACTAAGTCGATGACCAATAGTTCTGTTCTTCAAGCTGAAGTGTAACTATCATTGCTCTATATTTTAGAAGTGCATATCATCTACTCTCCACATACAGAATAATACCTCGAGGGTTTTTACGGCAGTCCCCTCGAATATTTATTCCTTCTCTTTCGATTTGTTTTGCTCCCCATGTGTGTAAAAGTTGAAAGGATGTGAGTGGTATAGCATCTACAGTTTTTTTAATTAATCTGGTTGAAGTGTCCTTCATAATATCTTAATAATCTACTGTATCTTCCAGCATTCTAAATATTGACAGTACTGCTAGCTAGCTTGATCCCGGTGACAACCTTTATAATATATCTTAGATGAGTACTTTGCAGAAGCCTTATACTTGAGCATTTTTTTATCCACTTATTAGAAGTACATTTTCATAACCAGAAGCTTCTGCTCAACCAAAAAATAATCACATTGCTTCAGACTGAATTTGTCATATCTCTGAACTTGTTGACACTTTTTCAGACTGAATTTAGAGGTATAAAAATGATGATTTATGTGAGCCATTAGCTACTCTAGCATTACAGTAGTAATGGTGCAGTATCTCCAACTACGCACTCCATGTTCAAATTCAAATTCAGTCATTCTCTACCTTTCGCAATCCACTCCTCATGCTATTCACGATTTCTGTCAGCGGTACCATTGATTGTCATTTTAAAACTCAAAAACTGATGTCAGTTCTGCTCTTATATGTATGTAGGGTGTGCAAGATGGGTCGCAGAACCTTACACACAAGGTTTACTTGTTATTCCCAGTTCACTTAGATGGAACCTTGCAGAACGTGTCACTAAATCCATGCAAGAAAAGAAGGAATATTTTCCAACAACTACTATTATCCAGATAATTCGTCAAGTAAATACTCCTTACTGCTTTCTCCTGTACAATGCAACATTTTATCTGTATTGGATAACTACAGTGCAATGGGTTTTGGGCACTCCTGCAAATCATTCAATGAACGACACTATACATCTCGAAACTTTACTCCTGGTGTTTTTTAATCAAAGGAACATGGGGGTGTACAATTCATACTGAATTGTTTCTCGCACTTTCAGGTTCATCAGGTTCTTGTCAATTGCTTCAAGTTCTTTAGCACGACTTGGGAGGCGCTGGGTGCGGCGACGCGGCTGTATATCCCTAGAGCAGAGGGACATCATCGGGAGATCCCTGGCATGGTGGAGAATCCGACGGGCTGGAGCGAAGGGAGCTCGCCTGGAGAGACGCAAATGAGCAGGGGTGGTGCACGTGATTCCAGCGAGCAGGAACTCGTGCAGGTACGCTGGTGAGCGGGAGTAGGGACACCAGCGTGGGAGGATCTCGTGCAGGGGCGCCGACGAGGAGGACTAGGGACGCCGGCGAGCAGGAACTCGTGCAGGTGCGCCAGCGAGCAGGAGCAGGGACGCCGGCAAGGGAGGAGCTCGTGTAGGGGAGCCGGCAACGAGGAGGAGGGACGCCGGCGAGGGAGGAGCTCGTGCAGGGGCGCCGGCGAGGGATGATCTCGTAGCTGGAGCAGTAGCACGGACGGCGGCTCCTTGAGAACGAGCTGATGCGGAAGGATCGATCGAGCGGGATCATCAACCCTGCTGGGAGGCGGATGCATCTGTGTCAGATCAATCGATCTGGGAGGCGGAGGTGCTGGCGACGTAAGCAAGCCATCGATTGATCGGTATGGGGCGAGGGACAGTAAAAAAGTTCAGATTTTTATTTACGTAGTTGATTGTCAGATTTGGGATGTAAGGGGTGTTTCTGTAAAATGGTCTTGTGCTGAAACGTTTTCTTCCCCGCGACACTTAAATCCGGACGGAGGGAGTATTTATTATCTTACAAAGCTATCTCCCATTCCCGTATTATTGCTCTAGTATTATTTCCTAGATAAAGTAAATGTTTAATGTGCGTAGAGTTGTATCAGTGGTTGATAGAACTTGAGAGAACATTTATCCTACCTTTAGCTCCTCGTTGGGTTCAACACTCTTACTTATCGAAAAGGTACACAAGATCCCCTATAATTGTGGGATATCAAGACATTTTCTGGCGCCGTTGGCGGGAAGCAATAGCGTGTGGGTGAATATTCTTGTGCGCACTTGTTTGCTTTATCTCTAAATAGTTTTTTACTTCCAGTTTTAAGTTGTTCTCTATCTTAGTATGGATCGGGAATGCGAATTACGAAAAAAAAATAGTTGTACTTGTTATGTAAAAACGTTTTCAAGATGGAAAGTGATTGGAAAGATGAGTAATGGTTAAGTGGGGGTCGACCTTGAACACTTGTGTTCATGCCTATGAAACCAAAACAAATCTTTACATGGAATCTTCTCATCTAATAACTTGTATATACTGTAAATATTGTGTATATACCTTTGTACATAAATAATAAAGTGCTAATATTAGTCTCCAGTTACTTGAAAGTGCAAAAGTTTGGTTTACTGTGCAGAAACAGAT
Organism: Alopecurus myosuroides; assembly: GCA_028641055.1. Taxonomy (NCBI): domain Eukaryota; kingdom Viridiplantae; phylum Streptophyta; class Magnoliopsida; order Poales; family Poaceae; genus Alopecurus; species Alopecurus myosuroides. The sequence goes on along the minus strand of CM054058.1, from coordinate 568,891,977 downwards.
TTGTTATGCTTCACCGTATAATCTGTTTAAAATCACTAGAACATTATTTTGATCTGAATTTCTTTGTGCCTAAACCTAAGCCTAGTACCTAACTTTCATTAGTTTTGACTTTTCTAATTTGAGTTCGTAGCAATTTCAAAAAAAATCGATTTTCACTGATTGATCAGTTTTTGGCAAATTTCTATGTTTCACTGTAAAAAAATCGTGATAAATTCCGGAGTAGTATTTGTCGCTGAATTTTTTTTTGCGTAAACCTAAGATTATTAGCTTACTTTCATTGGACTAATTATTTTATTTGAGCTATGTAACTATCTCATTGAGTGCCATCTTTATAGGTTGTTCAGTTTTCGCAGATTTCTTTGTTTATTCAATATTGTACTTAGTATTCTTAGTTTCCTTAGTTTTTTTACAGACAACAGAAATTTTATAATAAATCTCGGTATATACAGTGGCTAATGTTTAATAAATATCATGAAACTTTCCAATACTTGAACCTGAGTGGATTTTATTTAACGAGTATTAACCCTACTAATGAATTTTGTGAAATTTTATGTGGATATAGCTTATAATATCTAATCAAATTGGTGATATGAGATGAACAAAAAGACGCAAGAGATCAAGCTTGGGGATGTGTAGGTGCATCCCAAGAACATACTCAAGAAGATACAATCATCTAAGATTCGGGATGCCCGAGTCATCCCTCTATTCATCAACACAAATGATGTTGTCTTATTCATGATCTATATTACCCTTTTCACATGATAGATATTGTCTTAACATGTATTGTAATTTGATTTTGTTTATTTTAGGTTTCTTTGTTGTTACTAGGAAGTTTAGTTCTTTTTTAGCCTCTGTTATTCTAGTTTCTAAAAAAAATAAAGTGCCAAGAATAGCCTATAAAGAGAGGAAAACGCTTTTGTTTGTTTGTTGTCCAGAAACAGATTTTTGTTCTTCACTGTTCGAAATTCACAAAAATCACAGAACGTCATCTGTGGCTGAATTTTTTTGGCAGCAAGCATCACGTTTTTTTTCCAACTTTCATTAGTTTTAAGTTTCCTGATTTGAGGTTCAAAAGTATCCCTTAAAAAATCTTTACCATCTGTTTTGTTTTTGACAGATTATGTCTTAGTTTTGCATTGTTTTTTTTACGGGCAAAGTGGAGTTGTTTTGATCCCAGTGCATCACTTAGATCTTGGTGGAAATAGCTAATGCTTATAAATAAGTTCATAATGTGTTCTTAGGAACTTAACAAAGATTTCATTTTTCGAGGACTAACCCCTTTAATGAAGTTTATGAGAAGTTTTGTGTGAAAGAAGTTTTTAAGTATTCAAGAGTGAGATGATGAAGGAAGATCAAGAAGGGATAAAAGCTCAAGCTTGGGGAGGTCTCTATGGATCCTCCTCTGAAATATTCAAGAATTCACAAGCGTCTAAGCTTGGGGATGGCATCCCCTTCATCAACGATCATCAGTTTTACCTGTGGTACTATATTTCTTTTCCTTTACGCATTATGTGTTATTCTTGGAGCATCAGTTCGTCTTTACTTTTTGCTTGTTATTTTTTTATCCTCTGGTATTTTAGCTTTTCATAAAAATAAAGTACCAAGTTTTACACATTTAGTTTTATTTGATGCATATTTAAGGGCTTTTTCTGTTTTCAGCATTTGTGCTCATTGTATGATTTTTCATATTTTACTGAAACTCGAAAAGTCACGAAAATGTTACTGATTATGTATCATCTAATCCTCTGCATGCACAAAAATTGCCAAAATTCCTGACATGTTTAAGTGCACCTAATAAATACGTTTTCCAGCTGTTGTTTTTCTGGACAGATTCTTACTTTTGTTGTAAGAGTGGCCTCTTTGCATTTCCATTTGATTATTTTTTGGGTCTTACCTTTCATTTATAAGTTGGCCACTTAAGAAACCTTTCTGTAATTCAAAAGCAAAATTTGATTTGGTTTAATAGCATCACTTTGGAAATATTATCTATTGCACTAATGTCTAACCGCAAAAAAGAAGGGGAAAGTTTTTGTGTTGAAGTTTTTTCACAGAGAATGAAGGAACACCAAACAGAGAAATATTGAAGAATGGACAAAGAAATAAGCTTGGGGATGTCTCCACATCCTTCTTCACCAATAATCACTCGGTTTGCATACCTTTAAACTTTATTTTTCGAGAAACATAGAAACTTGAACAAACTTGGAGCGTTTGTATCTTATTATTTATTTGTCTTAGCATCAAACACCGGTTACATTAATAAGTTGATCGTCACATCTTTTACTTATCTCCTGTTTGGAGAGGTGGTTCGAAGTTTACTTGGTTAATGGATAATTTCTTGAAACTTAAAAATGACGTGTGAATAATATTGTTTAGTAGTTTATGTTTTCTTATGGTTAATATCAACTAGCTAATAGTGTATACTATGTTATTTTGATGTTAACATGCATTGTCCTGTTCATGAGATGGTACGACACCGTGGTATCCTCCTCTGAATGATTTACTTGAATTGACTTGGCCCATGCTCACACATGTTTATGACTGAAAATAGAAGTCAATAAAACCTTGATGTTTTATTTTTCCTCAGAGTTCTAGTATCACTTTTATGCCTCCGCTAATTCTATTATGTTGCAAGTATGATTATGACAGTTATGCTCTCTTGTTGTCGCTTCCCAGTCTATTGCTAGCCTTCAAATGTACTGAGCGGGAATGCTTCTCGTGCATCCAAATCTGTACAAAACAAGTTATTCCAAAGAGTCCACTATAAATTCCTATGCATGGTATTTCAAAACCTGCCAAAGTAAATTTTCATGTGCTACCTTTAAAACCTTCAAAATAGTTCTCATTTTTTGACACTGCTTTTAGCTCATGAGGACGTGGTAGTTGAGATTATCATCTTCCATGCTAAATTTAGTTCTTCGGACTATCAGATTACATCTTCTTATCCACTTCTATTTTGCATAAAGAGCTGGTTAGACCACTAATTTAAAAAGTAATAAAAATAGACACTCCTCCATGGTATGTGATTGTTGGCAGACACCCGAGAATTTGGTTAGCCATGGTTTGTGAAAGCAAAGGTTGGCAGAAGTGTCAAACTATATAAAGTGCATGCTATAAATGCCTAACATCTCAGAACCGCTCTAAAACTTGTTTAGCATGGAAGATAATAAGATCGCTATTTCTATTCGTTGACAGGAACAACCGCCCTCCTCCCCAAAATAATTTTACTTCTGTTTAAAAAAATAAAAAGCTCTAGCACATGTTAAATCCCTGTTTCCCTCTATGAAGGACCAATCTTTTACTTTTATGTTGAGTCACCATCCTTTATTTGAGCACTTCTTTGAGAGCATAGTTGTCATTCTTAGTGTAGTGTACTTGTCCCAGAATACGGTTAATTGTGGTATAACTTTGATGCTCTTATTTCCGATATATTTATATCTAGTCTTCATTTAAACTTCATAGGTGCCCGGGAATTTATGTTTTGCTATACAAATTCAGGCAAGCGAGATACCACTCTACCATGCTTTATTATGATCATTGCAATCTTGCTGATATTTATAAATATGATACTATGTACTCTTAGTTCTTGATACTTTTCATTAGGTAACATGATTGCTAAGTTTTATATGTATACATCATTTGTTATGCAATTGTTAAAGACTTGATCATAGCATCCATCACCAAAAATTATCTTGGTGTCGTTTTACCTACTCGAGGACGAGTAGGAACTAAGCTTGGGGATGTTGATACGTCCAAAACGTATCTATAATTTTTCATGGTTTCATGCTACTTTTATGCTTTTGATAATTGTTTTTATATTAAGTTTATGATTTATTTGGACTAACCTACTAATAGTTGCAAAAGTGTATAATGTTCTTGTTTTACACTTTGATGTGTAGGAATTATAAAAAATGCAAGAAGAAACCTCGTTGGAGTCGAATTGGGACTTTCCTGAAATATGTCTGAAAACTCTTTTAAAAGATTGCCACGTTACGGGTCGAAGACGACGTCAAACGGAAATCTCCCCGAAGAATTGTGGGGAATTTCGCGAGAACGTTCTAGATTTAAAATTCGCCTGATTCCGAGTCTGGACGGCCGAGATACGCCCGATTTACTGCAGTCCTAGATGGAATGACGGGATTCCGGGAGGATATATAAAGGGAAGAAACCTAACTCGTGGAGAACTGCTCCACCCACGAATTGCAGCCATCAAAAGCCACGTTTTTGCCTCCCCAATGGATCCCATCTCCATGGGGGAGGGCTCCCAAGAAGCCATAAAGGAAGGGGGCTAAGGGGCGGCGCTCTCATGATGCGGGCGGCAGGGAAGGAACTTCCCGCGCCGGCGTCGGCGTCGCAGCTGCCCTGTGCTCCTCGCTGCTCCCTTCACCGCATTCACCAACACCTCCATCATCATCTCCTCCGTAGCTACATCGGTCTACTCTCCCACAAACCTCTGTAACCCCCTATGTAAACATGGTGTTTGACGTTATAAATTATTTGCAGATGATCTATTGCATCTATGTCATGTTTGTGTAGTTCCCTTTTGTCATATGATTGATTGTTGAATCTCTATGGATGACTTCAGCTATATTGAATTTGTTACAGTCCTATGTTGCCCACCATATGTTTATGCGCGCATGGATCACATCATAGGGCTTGTAGTATGTGGAGAAAGTTAGAGGGAGGGATGCTTGAGTGACAGAAACATGAGCCCCAATCTAGTGATTGAAGCATATCGGATAAAGTGGATCTTTTGATCTTAATGTTATGGTTGGGTATTTTTACCTTAATGTATCTTCTAGTAATTACGGATGTTTGCTAGAGTTCCAATCATAAGTACTTGTCGTCATTGGATAGTGAGAGCTTGTTAGCTTTGCCTCTCCCACATAAAAGAGGAATATCAAACTTGTATTTGACTATTTGATCATGGAAAAATCCATCACAATTACCACCACTTTTCCACACTCATGGTACTGTTAGTTTATGGTTACTTAGTATATTTTATTGTTTCAGCACTAACATTTACTTTCTTGTATTTTATATCTTGCAAAGCTATCTCTCATATCCGTACTATTGCTCTAGTATTATTTCCTAGATAAAGTAAACGTTTAGTATGCGTAGAGTTGTATTAGTGGTTGATAGAACTTGAGAGAACATTTATCCTACCTTTAGCTCCTCGTTGGGTTAGACACTCTTATTTATCGAAAAGGCTACACACGATCCCCTATACTTGTGGGAGATCACCCAGTTAAACCCGTCCTTTTTAGAGGTAATGTGAAATTTAACACAATGATTTCCAGCAGTTAACTTTGTAATTCAGAAAGAACTAGCATTAATACCAACTAATATACCTCCATATTAGTAATGAGGTGGAAGGCAATACCATTGGTAATCATATCCCCCGGGTAGATGATCTATAAAAAGGAGCCGGAAAATTCGACCTCCTAGTTTCTAAGACCACAAAAAGTCAAGCTTATGTTCCCTTATTATTTCATTAACCGCTAAATGTTTTGCCGGATCCGCAAATCCATCACTAATCCATAAGCACCCTTTCATGATTTTTTTTTTAAAATCTAGCACTTCTATGATGTACCAAACTCTAACTTCTGTATCTTTAGGCTTAACCCCCACTCCTTTTTCTTTTCTTTTGATGATTCGTCATGAGAGCCTTATGCTCAAAGGAACTCAACTCATCTCCTTGTACCAAATCTTCACATAGATAAGTTGCCTTTTGCAAGACTAAGCTACTTGTATCTTCTTCACTTTCTCTAACCTTTTCCTCTTTATTTTTCAGATCTGTTTCTTTTAATAGATTACCAGAATCAAAAACTTGAGATGGCGAGTCACCCAAATAAACACCCAACGTTGCAGCCCTAGCAATAACAACTTCATTTGGAATAGATGCAAGTGAAGACTTAGGTGGTTGCTTCGTACCTGAAATGTGAACTAAGTCTCGAGACTGGGCGATCTGCTGCGCCCTCTCGAGCTGAGGTATGTCAGCGTGAGGTTGCGCCTTTATGCGTGCACTCGAACGCACATCTACCGCCTTCTCCTTGGAGATGCCACCGTAAGCGATCACCTGATCCATGCTATACCGGCCCCCGAGTAAAACGACAGTTCCTCGAGCGCAATCTGAGCCTTTGGCCTTGGTCGAACAAGTACCCCTGATACGTCATAACCGTATCCGTAATTTCTGATGTTCCATGTTGTTTTCATACTATATGCTACATGTTTCCTTTACACTTTATGCGCCTTTTGTCGATTCTCTGGAACTAACCTATTGACAATAAGCCACGGAGCCCGTTTCTGTTTTTTGCTGTTTTTATTTCAGAAAAATTGTTCTGGACATATTCTCGATATTTGACGATTCGAAACCCAGAAGTCTTAGAAAGTCCTCGCGCACACGGAGCCCGGAGGGGGACCACAGGGGCCCCACACCATAGGGCGGCACCCCCCTCTTGCCGCGCCCAGGGGTGGTGTGGGCCCCCTGGCCGCCTACCGACGTTGCCCTCTCGCCTATTTATACCTCTAGGGAGGTTAACCCTAAATACCCGAGCCTTTTCCACCAAAAACATCCGCAGCCGCCGTCATCGTCAAACCTAGTTCGGGAGGGTTCTGGGGCTCTCCCCGGCACCCTTCCGGGAGGGGGATCATCACCGAAGGCCTCTTCATCACCATGCCTGCCTCCAGAGTGATGCGTGAGTATTTCATCCGTGGACTACGGGTCCATAACAGTAGCTAGATGTTTTTTTCTCCTCTTTATGCCTCATGTTTAGATCTTGTGAGCTGCCCTACATGATCAAGATCATCTTATTGTAATACTACATGTTGTGTTTGCTGGGATCTGATGAATATTGAATTCTATGTCCAATGATTATCAATCTATCATATTCTTTTCATGTGTATGCTATTTATGATCTTGCATGCTCCCTGTTACTAGTAGATGCTCTGGCCAAGTAGATGCTTGTGACCCCAAGAGGGAGTATTTATGCTCGATAATGGGTTCATGCCTCCCTTTTACTCACGCTCGAGTGACAGAAACGTAACGGGTGGGGGATATGTTGTTGCCATTAGGGAGAAAACAACGATGTTTACATTGTTTATATTACACACTTTGCTTAATGCAAATATCTGTTGCTTGCAACTTAATACCCAAGGTCTGCTCGGATGACATTCTGAGGGTGGATTATTAGTCAGAGATGCAGTTGGATAACGGTCTATGTATCTTGTTGTAATGCCCGCATGAATCACATAGTAATCAACATGTCATGCATATGCACTACGGTGCGGCCTTTATATCTGTCAATTGTCCATCTGTAATTTGTTTACCGAACATCCTATCTATCTGTTTTGGAGAGACAGCGCTAGTGAACTGTGGACCCCCGTCACACTCTACACTTGGGGTCTCCCAACGAACATCAGCCATAACCCCCTCGTGCAGCAAATGGTGAGTTGCTTGCAGAACTCGATGGCGAAGATGAAGGCGTAATCACACTAACCGAGACCTCCCGCCCCAACTTCTGTACCATCACCCCATTTCCCAGCCTGCCCGCTTGTGAGCCGTTTGAGACACAGAGGGTGGAGGACCCCCTTGCATCCAACGTAACTTTTGCACCTGGTTCAACAACCCACTCTATGTTTTCTCGCACCGGGCATAGAAGACACTAGTTTCTCTACAGCGTCATGCTTCCTGACAGTAGCTGCAGCTGTGTAGACCAAAGGAGTCGAAGCTGCTAGCACTCGTTCAACCCCCTCATCCTCTTACACCATGTCGGACCAGATATGCCTAGGTACCGTCCAGCAGCCGACATGTTGTTTAAACCTTTAACACTAGCCTCGGGAGTAATAAACCCCTCATCGAAAGAACCCACACCGAGATCAGCAACATGCTTTGTTTTATTAGTAACCAATTTATCCTTTGGTTCCTGTGATGAAGAAGCACCCTTCTTAATAATTTCAGAAGACTTTCTGGCACTATCTTTATCTTGAGGAGGTGGATCCGAGCCATTCTTACTATCATCCTTAGGATCAAATGGATCATCCCCATTGGAACCATCATTGGGATCGGCATCCACCATGTTAGCATCCTCAATCCCATCATCCTCCACCTCAAACCTGAGAACAAAGCCATCCCCTTCATAAGTATGGTCCGTATGGTCAGGCACAGATGCCAGATCGATGCAACCAACTCACAAGCGCACAATTCCGTGCTTTCGCGAAAAAACCATGTCAATTTTTTTAGTTTTTCTGATCAAAGAACGCACAGTAAAGAGAGCAAGGTAATCACGACGAAGATTTTTCGGACATCCCCTGATAAGAACCCACAAACCAACCACGTCGTATTTGTCAACATCTTTATCAACCATATCCTCGAAGGGCAAGAAACGAGTATCATCCTCCACCTAAATGTTCCCAATTTTCCTGAGACGAACCAAATCCGCCTTTGTGGGATAGACAACACAGAAAGACCCGTTCTCACAAGGCTGAATATCCCATTGGTGATCACCAAACACCAACTAGTCAAGCTCCTTAGCGACATATTGTGCGGACATGTCACCATTAGACAACATGCTACGTCCCACTTTGCCACTATTTTTTTATCCGCAAACCATCGCTTTTAGGAGTATCAAAATGTAGAAGATTGTCATTTTCTAAGCCATAATCGTCGCCACCGGCTTAGGCATTTTAGGTAGAGGATAGTCCTTTGATTCGTTTGATGCCATCTGATGGCTGACATTGGTAAACCCAAAGTGCAAGGTGTAAAGAGTGCAGCAGCAAGTTTTCCCTCAGAAAAGAAACCAAGGTTGAATCGACCAATCGGAGGACAAGAAATCTTAGAAGGTTGATGCAGCTGAGATGGCATGGCGCACTACCGGCTCAGAAGCAACATGGAACCTACACAAGACAATAAAATCAGTTTGTCCCAACGTAGCAGTGAGGTTGTCAATCTCACCGGTTTTGCTGAACACAAAGAGGTTAAACGTATGGTGTGGAAAACAATAGGAGAACAATATGAAAGCAGTAGCAACAGTATGAAAGCAGTGTGAAAGCAGTGGAAGCAGCGTGTGTATTTATCAGTATGAGAAAATGGGCCGGGGTCCACAGTTCACTAGTGGTGTCTCTCCGTGAAAGATAAATAACATGTGTGGTGAACAAATTACAGCTGGGCAATTGATAGAAATGAAGGTTGCACCGTAGTGCACACGCAAGACATAAAGATTACTATGTGACTCATGCGGGCATTGCACCAAAATACATAGACCGTCATCCAACTGCATCTATGACTAATAATCCACCCTCTGAATATCATCCGAACAAACGTTGGGTATTAAGTTGCAAGCAACAGATTATCGCAGTAAGCAAAGTGTGTAATGTAAACAATGTAAACTAAGTAAACACCGTTGTTTTCTCCCTAATGGCAACATCACATCCTCCATCCGTCACGTTTCTGTCACTCGAGCATAGATGCAAAGGAGGCATGAACCCACTATCGAGCATAAATACTCCCTCTTGGAGTTACTAGCATCTATTTGGCTAGAGCATCTACTAATAATGAAGAGCATGCAAGATCATAAATAACATATGCATGAAGATAACATGATAGATTGATAATCAGAAGACATAGCATTCAAGATTCATCAGATCCCAGCAAATAAAACAAGTAGCATTAGATAAAGATGATCTCGATCATGTAGGGCAGCTCACGAGATCTAAACATGAGGTACAAAGTGGAGAATACAACCATCTAGCTACTGCTATGGACCCGTAGTCCAGGGATGAACTACTAATCCATCACTTCGGAGGAGGGCATGGTGGTGTAGACCCCTCCGGTGATGAATTCCCTCCCGACAGGGTGCCGGGGAGAGATCCAGAACCCTCCCGATCTCGGGATGACGATGACGGCGGCCTCGTGTGTTTCTCGGGACGAAGTGGTATATTTTTAGGGTTGACGTATCAGGGGTATAAATAGGCGAAATGGCGATGGCGGTGGATGCTCGAGGGGCCCACACTACCCCCAGGCGCGGCCAGGGGGCGCGCCGCCCTATGGTGTGGCCCCTCTATGGCCCACCTCCGGGCCTCTTTGGGACTCCGTGGAACCTTCGAGAATTCTAAGACTTCCGGGCTTCAAATTTTCCAATTCCGAGAATATTTCCAGAACAACTTTTCTGAATCTAAAAACATAAAAAAAAACAGGAAAATGGCTCTGTGGCATCTTGTCAATAGGTTAGTCCGGAAAATCGATAAAAATGACATAAAGTGTATAGCAAACATGTAGGAAACAACATGGAAACAACATGGAACATCAGAAATTAAGGATACGTTTATGACATATCAACATCCCCAAGCTTAGTTCCTACTCGTCCTTGATGAATGTGAACACACGTTCATTGGGAGACCCCAAGAGGAAGGTATGAAGATTGCAGCAGCAAGTTTTCCCTCAGAAAGAAACCAAGGCTGAATCAACCAGTAGGGGGAAGGAGTAACTTCAGAAGGTTGAAGCAGCTGAGATGGCAGGACACACTACCGGTTCAGAAGCAACGTGGAACCTACACAACACAATAAAATCACTTTGCCCCAACGAAGCAGTGAGGTTGTCAATCTCATCGGTTTTGCTGAACACAAAGAGGTTAAACGTATGGTGTGGAAAACAGTAAGAAAACAGTATGAAATCAGTAGCAGCAGTATGAAAATAGTGTGAAATCAGTGGAAGCAGTGTGTGTATTATCAGAATGAGAAAATTGACTGGGGTCCATAGTTCACTAGTGGTGTCTCTCCGTGAAAGATAAATAAATGTGTGGTGAACAAATTACAACTGTGCAATTGACAGAAATAAAGGTTGCACCGTAGTGCATATGCAAGACATAAATATTACTATGTGATTCATGCGGGCATTACAACCAAATACATAGACCGTCATCCGACTGCATCTATGACTAATAATCCACCGTCTGAATATCATCCGAACAAACATTGGGTATTAAGTTGCAAGCAACATATTATCGCAGTAAGCAAAGTGTGTAATGTAAACTAATTAAACACCGTTGTTTTCTCCCTAATGGCAACAGCACATCCTCCATCCGTCACGTTTCTGTCACTCGAGCACAGATGCAAAGGAGGCATGAACCCAGTATCGAGCATAAATATCCCCTCTTGGAGTTACTAGCATCTACTTGGCCAGGGCATCTACTAATAACGGAGAGCATGCAAGAACATAAATAACATAAGCAGGAAGATAACATGATAGATTGATAATCAGAAGACATAGAATTCAACATTCATCAGATCCAGCAAAGACAACATGTAGTCAAATGTGGAACTGGATCAGCGTCCAAGTCCAAAACGTGCTAATCCAACTAGTATCCACTGTAAAGTGGTCCACTCCATGTCGAGTCCATGTTTTACTTTCCACTATCCAAATCCATTCATGTCCACGTTACCATAACGTTGGATATCCAAGGTCCAATGGATATCCTCGTATTACACTCGTCCCCACTGCATGCACTTTGCTAGCTGCCGGAGAGGTTATTTTTAACATTGCCGGAGAGGTTAGCATATCAGGTACGTGAGTATCAAGAACGTACTACTCATGCCGTCATGCGCTTCTGTCCAACAATTTGGGGAATCGATATAATCAACAACGAGTTGGAGTGAAGCCTCACCAAATCCCTTCTGAAACGAGGAGATACTCCCGATTCCTTCAGCAAGAGACGTCAGATCGGGAAGGATCCAAGTCGGCACCTGTCGCGTGGGACGGTTGACGCAAGAGGGAAGCCGGTGGCCAATGGGTGCGTCGGCGAACACAGACGCGGAGGCGGCGGTCAGAAGTGAGAAGCTGGTGGCCCAAAGGTGTGGCGGCGGACACAGATGCGGAGTCGGCCAATGTGGCGGCGTCCGACAGTGCGAAAGACAGCGTAGCCTCGCCCGCTCAGCTCACCGGCTCGCTCACCTCGCGTCTACGCGGTGTGTGGCGGCGGCAAACGATGCGAAAGGAAGCGGAACTTTGGTCCAATGGATTCTGGACTGTCCAACGATTGAGGTCCAAAGGTAGCCAATGTTGTTGGACATAAGGTCCAGCTGGTGTCCACGTCCAACTAAACCCAATCCAATTAGATCCAACAGATTTTAGGTCCAAAGTCCGTGGACTTCCGAAATCCAATTCCACATTTTCATGTAGTATTACATAAAGATGATCTCGATCATGTGAGGCAGCTCACGAGATCTAAACATGAGGTACAAAGTGGAGAGAACAACCATCTAGCTACTGCTATGGACCCGTAGTCCAGGGATGAACTACTCACACATCACTTCGGAGGAGGGCATGGTGGTGTAGACCCCTCCGGTGATGAATTCCCCACCCGGCAGGGTGCCGGGGAGAGCTCCAGAACCCTCCCGCTCTCGGGATGATGATGATGATGGCGGCCTCGGGTGTTTCTCGGGACGAAGTGGTATATTTTTAGGGTTGACATATCGGGGGGGTATAAATAGGCGAAAGGGCAAAGGCGGTGGAGGCATGGGGGGGCCCACACCACCCCATGGCGCGGCTAAGGCGGCACGCCGTCCTCTTCGTGACTCCGTGGAACCTTCGGGAATTCTAGGACCTCCGAACTTTGAATTTTCCAATTCCGAGAATATTTGCAGAACAACTTTTTTGAAACTAAAAACAACAGAAAATAGTGAACTGGCTCTGTGGCATCTTGTCAATAGGTTAGTCCGGAAAATCAATAAAAATGACATAAAGTGTACAACAAACATGTAGGAAACAACATGAAAACAATATGGAACATCAGAAATTAAGGATACGTTTATGACGTATCAGTCCTCGAGTAGGTAAACGATAAAAACACATAATTTTCTGAGGTGACATGCTACCAACATAAACTTGCTCATCAAAAATGTAAAAGCATATGTAAGCTGAGATCATAGAACTTTAACACAAACATGATAAATAAAATTTTAACAATAAAGCATAGCAATCACCTTGCATCATGAGAAGTAACACAAATAAAAGATCATGAATAACAATGCATCGAAAGTTATACGTTTGTTTCAAGTATAGAGAAAACATGGCAAAGTGATATTTTGCTAGTCCTTAAGAGTGGGGAAAAACATAAATGCCAGGACACCTTCAAAGTTCATGAGGAAGACTAGAACAAATAATTAGAGAACAAAAAATAACACATCATGAATCAATTAATAATGTTTCTGGAAAAAATGCACATTAAACTCGGAATGGCAACTATGCTCTCTCAACTGTGCATAAAGTTAGAAGAAGGAGACTGAACATAAAAGTAAAAGAAAGGCCCTTCGCAGAGGGAAGCATGGATCACTCATGTGCTAGAGCTTTTTATTTTATTAAACAGAGGTATAAAAAGGTTTGACACTCCTCCCATCCATCTTACACAAACCATGGCTAACCGAATCCCCGGGTGTCTGCCAACAATCACATACCATGGAGGAGTGTCTATTTTTTTAGAGAGGTGTATGTTTATGTCAACGAATGGTAAACCGAAAATACAGTACGTCACAAGACAACTAGACTTCACAATAGTGGCTCCCATAGAAGGACGCATCTGGGTAGAAGGTCATCCCTCTTTCTCTTTTGTTTACACAATTATGCTTTGACTGACAAATCAGGGGAAAAAATAGTGAGAATTTGTTGTTATTAATTTGGGGCTGGGCACCCCGCTGCCAGCTCTTCTATCAATTGGATAAGCGGATGAAGCCACTAGTCCAGGGTGTGAAAGTCCAATCAACAAGTGAGATAAAGATTCTCTATTTACGTCCTCATGAGCTAAAATAGGAACACAAAACAGGAGTAATTTTGAAAGTTTTAAAGTTAACACATGAGCAATTTACTTTGGAGTGACGGTTAAATACCACATGTAGGTAGGTATGGTGGACAAATTTGGCAAACTTTGGTTTTGGGGAGTTGGATGCACGAGTAGAGCTCATACTCGGTACAGGTGGAGGCTAGCAAAAGACTGGGAGCGACAAATCAAGAGAGCATAAGAGCCATAATCATGCATAACGACATAAACATCATTAATCAAAGCATAAGTGGTACCACAAGTTCAAAAACTAAATAATCAAAGAGGCCATAAGTGACTGGTTCATAGTCATAAGCATGGTGTGAGCATGCGTCAAGTCAACCAAATAAAACATTCAAAGGAGAACACCACAAATTTATGCTTCAATATGATAAGAATAACTCATGATTATTTCAATGGACATTAAACACTCTTAGCTATTTGAGACTAATCATGATACTAAATAACCACTAGGCTTTAGAATTAAAATAACATCTAGCATGATATGAAAAAGTCTAGCCAAAGTCTATACAAGCTTCTACTTGCACCGTTATAATTTCTACTTCAAGTAGCAGTTTCTTTTCCCAACAAGCACCATACAAAGTATATTTTAACAAAAACTCTATAAATGATACATCCAGCAAACATGAGAGTACTCACACAACACTACTAAAACTAACAGCTAAACAAGAATTTTTGCAACAGTTAGAAGAAAAAACTAAGAATACTAGCATAGCAAGTATTCAAACAAAAAAGCGGAGCGTGTATCTCTCCCAAAGAAGGAATGGTAGGGTCCAACTATATTATTTCAGCAAGGAAAACAAAAGAAAACAAAAGAAAAACAAACAGACGCTCCAAGTAAACTTCATATGATGTGACCGAATAAAAATATAGTTTCATTAGAAGTGACCTGATAGATTATTGATGAAGAAGGGGATGCCCAAGATTAGATGCTTGAGTCTTCTTAGAATTTGCTGGGATGCACCACGGGGGAGTCCCCAAGCTTTGACCTTGCACTCTTCTTGATCACATATATCACCCTCTTCTCTTGACCCTTGAAAACTTCCTTCACACCACACTCAAAGAGTAATCCGCATTAGAGGGTTAGTGCAACAATCAAAAATCCGTGGGTTATGTATGGGCACAAGTTCTATTGATACTTTTAAACATTAGCTACAACAACTGATGTTTCGTGAAGCAAAGAAATCCACTTGACATCGTAAAAGAGCAAATGCAAGAAAAATGATAGAATCTGTCAAAACCATAACAGTTTGTAAAGACAAAAAAAATTAGGGGGCACTTACGTTTCTCAGATCGAAAAACTTAAAGAACCAAAAAGTTGCGTAATTAGATCAGGAATAAGCACAAAAAGTTTCAGGTCATTCTGATTTTCCTATGAATTATACGATTTGTTACGGTGGACAACACAAATCTATTTCCTGCGCAGAAATCCAAAACTAACTCTAATTCTCGTCAGAAACTTTACTTGGCACAACTAAAACATGAAAATAAAGATAAAAAGGATTTGCTACATAAGTATACAACCCCTTGACTCAAATAAAACAGAAAAAACAAATCAAAAATAAAATCATGGGTTATCTCCCAAAAAGTGATTTTCTTTAACGCCTTTTAGCTAGGCCCAGAAAAGTGGAATCAAGTGTTTCCAAGTGAAGAAGCATCCAAATTGTAATTTGTTTGAATAATAGAATCAAAGGGAAACTTCATTCTCTTTCTAGGAAAGTGTTTCATACCTTTCTTGAGTGGGAACTGAAATCTAATATTCCCCTCTTTCATATCAATAACAACACCAACAGTTCTAAGAAAAGGTCTTCCCAAAACAATTGGATAAGAAGCATTGCATTCAATATTCAAGACAAGTAAATCAACGGGGACAAGATTATTATTAACCATATAAGAACATCATCAACTCTCCCCAAAGGTTTCTTTTTAACATTATCAATAAGACGAACATCCAAATAACATGGTTCCAATGGTGGTAAATCAAGAATATCATAGGGTTTCTTGGGAATAAAAGAGATACCAGCACCAAGATCACAAAGAGAATTGCAATAAAAATCATTAACTTTCATTTTAATAATGGGTTCCCAAGCATCATCTAGCTTCCTAGGGATAGAGGCTTCACATCCTAATTCATCCTATCTAATTTGCATGAGAGCATTTGTAATATGTTTTGTGAAAGCCATATTCATAGCACTAGCATTAGGACAACTAGAAAGATTTTGTAGGAACTTAATCTCTTCAGTTATGTTTAAATCATCAACATCAAGATCATTTTTCTCAAAGATACTGGGACCATTGTCTCCCATGCTTCTAAATTTTGTAGCACTTTTATCAGGAACATTTTTAGCAGTTTAAGGCAGTTTTGCATTTTAATAGCAGAAGTGGGAGTATTTCTGACACCAATTACTTTACCATTGATATTAGAAGGTTTAATAGCATGAGAGGCTTCAATTTTACTAGTGGTGGTAATGGTGCAAACATTAGCTATATTATTCTTTCTAGCTATTTCATCTTCTCTTTCCCATCTAGCATGAAATTCAGCTAACATCCTAACATTATCATCAATTCAAATTTGGATGGCATTCAAAGTTTTGCTTTCTTTAACATCATGAGGCATAACCTTTAGTTTCAGAAAATCAACATCAAGAGCAAGACTATCAACTTTAGAAGCAAGAACATCAATTTTGTCAAACTTTTCCTCAACAAATTTATTAAAAGCAGTTTGTGTACTAATAAAATTCTTAAGCATGTTCTGAAGATCAGAGGGTACACTTTTATTGTTGTTGTAGGAATTACCATAAGAATTACCGTAAGCATTACTATTATTGGAAGGATATGGCCTATAATTGTTGCTACCAAAATTATTGCTATAAGCATTGGTGTTGAAATTATTATTTTTAATAAAGTTCACATCAACATGCTCTTCTTGAGCAACCAAAGAGGCTAAAGGAACATTATTTGGATCAATAGGAGCATGGCCATTCACAAGCATAGACATAATAGCATCAAGTCTATCACTCAAAGAGGAGGTTTCTTCAACATAATTTACCTTCTTACCAGTTGTAGCTCTGTTAGTGTGCCATCCAGAATAATTTACCATCATATCATCAAGAAGATTTGTTGCTGAACCCAAGGTAACGGACATAAAGGTTCCTCCAGCAGCTGAATCCAGAAGGTTTCTTGAAGAAAAATTCAGACCTGCATAGAAGGTTTGGATGATCATCCAAGTAGTCAGTCCATGAGTGGGACAATTCTTTACTAAAGATTTCATTATTTCCCAAGCTTTAGCAACATGCTCATTATCAAGTTGCTTAAAATTCATAATGCTACTAATCTTAGCAGAAGGATAATATTTTCCATACACTTAGTCCAAGAATCAATGCTATTTCTAGGCAAAGATAACAACCATTCTTTAGCTCTTCCTCTCAAAGAGAAAGGAAACAATTTCAGTTTAATAATATCTCCATCTACATCTTTATATTTTTGCATCTCACATACTTCAAAAAAATTATTAAGATAGGCAGCAACATCATCAGTGCTAACACCAGAAAATTGCTCTCTCATAACAAGGTTTAACAGCGCAGGCTTTATCTCATAAAAATCAGCAGTAGGAGCAGGTGGATCTATAGGTGTGCTATGAAATCATTTTTGTTGGTGCTAGTAAAGTCACACAACTTAGTGTTCTCAGGAGTAGTCATTTTAACAAGACTAAAAACAGGAACAAAACTACAGCTAGAATAAGAACTAACTTTTTGTGTGTTTTTGATAAATAGAAGCAAACAAAAAAAATAAACTAAGCAAAACTAAAACAAAGTACAGAGATTGGAAGTGAGAGACTCCCCTTGCAGAAATTCTCTTCCTCTCCGGCAACGGTGCCAGAAAACTTTGTTGATGACTGACGTTGGTAAACCCCAAGTGCAAGGTGTGAAGAGTGCAGCAGCAAGTTTTCCCCCAGAAAAGAAACCAAGGTTGAATCGAACAGTAGGAGGACAAGCAATCTCTGAAGGTTGATGCAGCTGAGATGGCATGGCGCACTACCGTTTCAGCAACAACGTGGAACCTACACAACACAATCAAATCACTTTGTCCCAACGTAGCAGTGAAGTTGTCAATCTCACCGGTTTTGCTGAACACAGAGAGGTTAAACATATGGTGTGGAAAATAGTAGAAGAATATTATGAAAGCAGTAGAAGAATAGTATGAAAGCAGTAGCAACAATATGAAAGTAGTGGAAGCAGTGTGTGTATTATCAGTATGAGAAAATGGACCAGGGTCCACAGTTCACTAGTGGTGTTTCTCCATGAAAGATAAATAACATGTGTGGTGAACAAATTACAGCTGGGCAATTGACAGAAATGAAGGCTGCACCGTAGTGCACATGAAAGACATAAAGATTACTATGTGATTTATCCGGGCATTACAACAAAATACATAGATCGTCATCTAACTGCATCTATGACTAATAATCCACCCTCCGAATATCATCTGGACAAACGTTGAGTATTAATTTGCAAGCAACAGATTATTGCAGCAAGCAAAGTGTGTATTATAAACAATGTAAACTAAGTAAACACCGTTGTTTTCTCCCTAATGGCAACAACACATCCTCCATCCGTCACGTTACTGTCACTCGAGCATAGATGCAAAGGAGGCATGAACCCACTATCGATCATAAATACTCCCTCTTGGAGTTACTAGCATCTACTTGGACAAAGCATCTACTAATAACGGAGAGCATGCAAGATAATAAATAACATATGCATGAAGATAACATGATAGATTGATAATCAGAAGACATAACATTCAACATTCACCAGATCCCAACAAACACAACATGTAGCATTACATAAAGATGATCTCGATCACGTAGGGAAGCTCATGATATCTAAACATGAGGTACAAAATGGAGAAGACAACCATCTAGCTACTGCTATGGACCCGTAGTCCAGGGATGAACTACTTACGCATCACTTCGGAGGAGGGCATGTTGGTGTAGACCCCCCCGGTGATGAATTCCCTGCCCGACAGGGTGCCGAAGAGAGCTCCAGAACCCTCCCGATCACGGGATGACGATGACGACGACCTCGGGTGTTTCTCGGGATGAAGTGGTATATTTTTAGGGTTGACGTATCGAGGGGGTATAAATAGGCGAAAGGGCGATGGCGATGGACGCCCAAGGGGCCCACACCACCCCCAGGCGCGGCCAGGGGGCGCCGCCCTATGGTGTGGCCCCCCTCCGGGCCTCTTCGGAACTCCGTGGAACCTTGGGGAATTCTAAGACTTCCGGGTTTCGAATTTTTCAATTCCGAGAATATTTCCAGAACAATTTTTCTGAAACTAAAAACAGCAGAAAACATGGAACTGGCTCTGTGGCATCTTGTCGTCCAGAAAATCGATAAAAATGACATAAAGTGTATAACAAACATGTAGGAAACAACATGGAACTTCATAAATTAAGGATATGTTTATGATGTATCACCATCTCATATTAGACACATAACTCCATTGTCCAATCAACTACGAACTGACCAGTATGTAAGCAACGATAGCACAACATCATATCCGTCTTCTTCACTGCCTTAGCTACTGGTTGATTATCCGCATCCTTCCCGGACTGAGCTTGAGCAGCAAGAGTAGAAACAAGCTGCTGAACAGGGGCATCTACCACATAATCGGTAGCTACAGGCACTGTTGCCCCTCCTTCACTCGCCGGCGGCACAAGTCCTTGCTGCTGAATCACCGCTTCCAGCTGAGCAACGGCTTGCACGACTTGATTATGAAGATCTTGATGTTGTTTATTAATTGTCCGAATATGGCCACCTCTGCCCCTGCTGCCAATTCTGCCACAGTCTTGTCTACCACCGCGACCATGGCCTCCAAAACTGTGTTGCCGCTGCGTCCGGATACGAGCACCACCACCACCTTGTGCCCCATTGTTCTGACCAACACCCGATTCTCGTTCATACAAACCTTCCTCAAAGTGGTTGAACTCTCCAATGAAGACATCAAGATCACGTTCCTCACTTCCCCAAGTATTCCATTGATCATGGCGATCACCCCCATGTTTGCTGGTTGGAACCTCTTGTTCCAAACCCAACACGGAACTGATCGTGCTGAAATCCATACCCAGCGTGGTTGAAATCATTGCCGCGAAGATTCTGCTCGCCGCCACGGCCATTGGCATAACCTTATCCACTCACCTGTTCAAAAGACCGATATCCTACATAGTGAAGAATGCATTGAAAACTCTTATTGCTTCGGTGTGAGACTTGAAAAGTGGGAATGGTTAAAAAACGAACGAGTAAATTGACCACTGGGTACCCACAAAGAGGACAAAGTTGACTGCTACCAACAGGTTGGGCCGGGCAATCAAAGACATAGATATTTCCATATTCCGAATACCCAAATCTAGCTGTAATCAACTAAGATTCTATCTACAAACTGCCGCGGGCCTTGAAACGTACACCCTAGACATGTTTATAAGGTGGGATAGGAGCTGCCCAATTGGTACAACAATCACCACAATTTTATACACATAACCCATAACCACCTAGAGTACTCCTCTCGACGTAACAAACACCAATTATATCATCTATCCGACAACAAACATGATTCGATTTTTTTTTTCGTGTAGGTTCCTCCACATCTTTCATATAAAAAAGTTCATGTTCTCAATATTGACTAAGTGTCAATTCTTCCGTTTAAAGAAGGGTTAAAGAAACTCGTAAAACCTTATATGTTAGAAAAATAACAAAAAAGGTGCTAGAGAAAATGATCTTGCTTAGCAATAAGCATGGGATGCCGGTAGCTATGCATATCTATACTATTGGTTAATTCACTTAATCTTTTTGCATATCATTCCCTTAGATTTGTAGTCTTCATTTACTTATTTTCTCCCTATTTGAAGATTAATCTATACAAGACACTATGGACATCGGCAGTTAGTTCTATATTTTATCTATTGTTTGAACTTGTGTGGATTTTTAATTTAAGCTTCTGTTATTTAGAAAAACTGTTGCAAGAAATATCTGCAATCATCTATCTATACTAAGGAAAACTGATTCTTTTGGCCTAGAAGTTTACTTGGAAACAAAAGGTCTTGTATGAAGCTACAAGAAGCAATTGTTGAAGTGGACTTTTTCTCAATATAATTTTTTATTACATTTAGTCAATATGAAGCTACTTGCATTTGCCAGAATTAAGTCTCAGAGGCTCCAATGAGTTTTAAATAATCTTGCCTGTAGTGTAGATCCGACCACTAGACATAAATTTCAGGTGCATCCACTTTATACACATAGGAAAAAATGAGCGCAATGTTAAAAATGAGACAAAGCCAAACACCTGTTTTCTCTATACAAAATGTTAAGACGTGTGCGGGGAAAGGGGCACCGTCATCCCAAGGAAATTCAAATTGTTCCCATGGTGTGTAACAAACCTTTTGTTTATCACTCAAAATCCTTGTGGCCATCTTGTACCTACCACTAGCTTGTGCTCCTTCACATATGTGGCCCTACAAAAATCAAAGATGGCCTTGAGAGTTTTCATAATCTTGTACTAGTTGATACCCCATGTGTTGTCGCGGGAATGAAAGATGATTTTCGTATATGCAAAAATACATGGATTGGACTGCATGATATTTGATGAAAAAACTCATGCATGCATATGGCATGCTAATGAAATAGATTGTTAATGTCGTGGACACTGTGCATGTGCTGCTTGCAAATATCAAGTTTGCATCGCTTTGCTCGGAAGAACTCGTTCATGCATGGTCATGAGCATGATTGAAGCTAGTTGATGGCATGAAAGCTTTCCATGTGAATCTTGCAAACATTAAGTTTTCATGCACTTTATCATGAAAAATCTCATGCGTGCATGGTCATGTGGGTGAAGGGGTTGGATGATGGTGTGGATTGTTTGCATGTCAAGATAGTGGGGGTCAACTTTATAGATACTTTGCTCGAAAGAACTTGTGCATGCATGGTCTTGCACATGATTGAGGCTGGCTGATGGCATGAAAGTTTTCCATGTGAATCTTGCAACATTAAGTTTTCATGCACTTTATCATGAAAAATATCATGCATGCATGGTCATGTGGGTGAAGGGGTTGGATGATGATGTGGATGCTTTGCACGCCAAGATTAAAAACATTAAATGAAGATAGTGGGGACCAACTTTATAGATATTATAGATTCCTTCAATGGGACGGTAGTGGTTCACCATCATCCTTCAGGGATTGGAACAAGTTGTGGTACGTCTTATAGTAAGTACTCATGAGGACATGGGAAGTTACATTATAAATAAGAGCTTGAATATAAGGAGCATAAGTTAGCACATACCTATCAATGTCTACAATTTTCATCTCCGTATAAATTAATCGATGGCATGAACCTTGGGACGATCCTTGGTGTGAAACATGAGGCTGACGAGGGGACCCGAATTCTAGCAGACTCCACTCTTGGCTCCAATGAATTGGCGATAAAGCTCGTCCATCATATCAAATAAAAGAAGGACATTCCTAGCGTGGTGTGGCAAAGAATTCCCTTCCCTTTAGGATATCAAGTTGTGATGCAATCCTTAATCCTTTCATCATCTTCACGAATCTAAATGCCACGGTTCTCACAAACATTTTGAACATTGTAGCCTAAATTACGCTCAAAATCTGGAAAGTAGCTTCATGATTCTCCATTTTGGACATCCAATCATTGTCCTATCATCATCACCGTGAAGCGCAGAGTGGTACAACTTTTTTTATATAAAATAGGGGCAATAGTCCTGCTTCTTCCAAGTCCAATATTCAACTATATTTAAACAAATCCACGTTCTTCTTCATATAGGTAAAATCGACGATCTTCTGAGACACCGTGCGATGCACATTGGTCGCAAAGATATCAACATATATATATTCTCTTGAAACACATTTCAAAAGTGACAGTCATAGGTAGTATGTACTCCTCTCCATATCATGGGGATTCTCGTTTCCCGTTATCTTCAAATTACCTACACGACATTGTCTTTTACTATCTTGGATGGATTGGTCATGTGGGTGAAGGGGTTGTATGATGATGTGGATGTTTTGCATGTCAAGCTTGCCAACATTAAATGAAGATAGTGTAACCAACTTTATAGATATTATAGATTCCTTCGATGGGGCAGTACTGGTTCCATCATCCTTCGGGGTTTGAACAAGTTGTGGTGCGTCTTATAGTAAGTACTCATGAGGATAGGGGAAGTTACATTACTGATAAGAGCTAAGGAGCATAAGTCGGCACATGCCTATCAATGCCTACCATTTTCGTATCCGCATAAATTAATCAATGGTATTGAACCTCGGGAGGATCCTTGATGTGGTACATGAGGCTGACGAGGGGGCCTGAATCCTAGCGGTCTCCAATATTGGCCCCAATGAATTGGCGATAAATCTTGTGCATAACATCAAAGAAAGGAAGGAGATTCCTAGTGTGCTATGGAAAATAATTCCTTTCCCTTTAGGATATCAAGTCGCGAGGCAATCCTTGTCACGGCTCTCACACACATTTTGAACATTTTAGCCCAAATCACACTCAAAATCTGGAAACTAGCTTCATGCTTCTCCATTCCGGACATCTAAATCGTTGTCCTATCATCATCATCATCATCATCATCATCATCATCGTGAAGTGCACATTGGTATAACTTTTTATTTTGATAAAATAGGGGCAAAATTACTACTTCTTACAAATACAAGATTCAACTATTCATTGAAAGCAATCCACATTCTTCTTCATATAGGTACAATCAACAATCTTTTGAGATACCGTGCGATGCACATTGGTCACAAATATATCATCATATATCTTCTCTTGAAAGAAATTTCAAAAGTGACGATCATAGGTAGTACGGACTCCTCTCCATACCATGGGAGTTCTTCTTTCCTATTTTATTCAAATTACCTGCATGTCATTATCTATTAGTATCTTGGATTGGTTGACACTTTTTTTTGCTCACTTGTCGGGTTTTTTCTTGTTTTTCGAGCTCACCCTTTGAGAACTACGGACGTTTTGGAGTTAGGGGATCTGCATAAACTGCCATCTCCCTCGCCGACGGTCCTCTTACATCTACAAGCTGCACTACGTATGAGAATGTGGAAACATATAGGTACGCGGAGGAACAAAGGCTCATAGTATGGAGGAAGGTAAACGGATAATTGTTAAGATAGAATATAATAGATGTACATGGATTCTAACCGAGGAGTAATACTTTAATTAAATAAAATAACTATCTTGAGGTAAACAAATATATCTATCTCAACATGCAAACTATCCACATCATTCATTCTCTTAGCCAATCAACTGTCCATGTCATCTCCTCTAATATTTATTAATTATTACATGCAAGCTACATATCATACATTCTTTAGCCATCCATTTTTCAATTTAATGATTTTATGCAAGCAACATATCCTACATTCCTTGGACATCCATTTTTTTAAACTAATGGTTTATAATACACATCACATGTCTATAAATTTAGTATCTCAAGTATGATCAACCGAATTTTTCATATTTCTTCAGACTATATAATGTATCGTGCTGTTTTATTTTTAAAAAGGAGGTTAAAACCCTAGTCCTCTGCGTCGAAAAAAACACATACCATTTACTATAAGGGACCCGTCGTAACGCGCGGGGTATCTTCTAGTAATAAATAAAAATATAGTCCCTTTTGCAAATAGATGATGAACAGGCCCAGACCCACCCTGTGCTTAGGGGTTTCTTGGGCGACCCGACAAAGCCTACTAGCCCACTCCTTAAACGGATACGGTAGCCCAGCCCATATCCCCTCTATCTATCTATTCTCTTCTCGTCTGGCTTCTGTCCCTGACCTAGCCAACGTCTCCAATCCCGGGCGCCGGCAGCCGCAACTCACCGCGCCGCCGCCGAACCACCACGCCGGCAGTCGACACCCACCCCGCCTCCCCCTCTGCTCTCTCCGTCTCGCTTCCTTAAGCGACAAAGGACCCTCGCCGCCATGGAGAAGGTAATCCCGACGCGCCCGTCACCGTTGCTCATCCGATTTCTCTCTCTCTCTCTCTGACTTGTGTTGGCGATTCGTGCGAGAAGCAACTCGACGAGAAGGAGCTGGAGCTCGAACGGGAGCGGAAGCAGAAGAAAGAGCAGAAGGTATGCTTGGCCGAGATAGATCCGTGTGGACTGCTCTTGCGATTTCCGTTCCTTCTCGTTTTGGTGTTTGTTTTGCCCAAAACCCCAAACCCTAGGATTTCAATCCCAGGATGAAGTTATTTGTTGCGTACGAATCGCTTACGGGGCTGGGCTTGGTGTTCTTCTACCTGCAGGCAAGAGAGAAGGAGGAGAAGAAGCTCAAGGCGAAGCAAAAGGAGGCGGCTAGGCTCCAGGTTGCAGCAACTTCGCCCATCAAACAAGTCTGGTAGCTTAATTTAGTAGATAGTTTCGTGCTGATCTTGGTTCTCTCTCTCTGTAGGCTCAAGCCACTTCCGATGGACCTAAGAAGAGCGAGAAGAAGCAGAAGAAGAAAACCGGCACAGAGGACGAGAACCCCGAGGATTTCGTCGACCCGGAGACCCCCAGCGGGGAGAAGAAGTCGCTCGCGCCTCAGATGGCCAAGCAATACAGCCCAAGCGCAGTAGAGAAATCGTAAGCTTCTGCTTGTTCGCTCCTCTATAGTCCCAACTGTGGATTCATAGCAACTCGAATGCCTAATTGGACTCTATACCTTTTTTTTTCTTTTTTTGTAATGTAGGTGGTATGCCTGGTGGGAATCAGCAGGGTATTTTGGGGCAGACCCCGCGAGCTCGAAACCACCCTTTGTCATAGTAAGTCGCTAGCATCTCAGGATGTGCACTCTGACCTGAGTTACCTAGCAAACTGATTCTTAAGGAATTACTAGTGTTTCTTTACAAAAAAATATAACGTAAATTTGGATTTCCTGGCAGCACAATTTCTAAGCTATTCCGTTTCAGGTTCTACCACCTCCGAATGTGACTGGAGCACTTCACATAGGTCATGCACTCACAGTGGCTATAGAGGTATTCATTCATTGTCATGCTTTCAGAGATTAGAGGCCTATTTGCCATTTTTACGCTGGTCATTCAGGACACATGATTTTTAATTCCCTCGCTTCCCTTAACAATGCAGGATGCTATGATACGCTGGCGGAGAATGTCAGGCTATAATGCTCTGTGGGTCCCAGGAGTGGACCATGCTGGCATTGCTACACAGGTCTGTATTTTAGCTTTGGTTCACTATTAGCTGAAGTTCATCTCTTGGAAGAACATACTGATAGGACGATAGTACAAGTTCCTTATAATTTATAACTCTTCTTTGGTGGCACTTGCTGTCATTCAACTTATGAAACATGCATTTACACACCATGCTGTCACTGTTAGTTGTTGATGTGGCACCACTAAAATAAAGCTTTCAACAGTGGATTTAGGTCCTGTTTGTATGTGTTACAGTATATTGCATTCTGAGCAAATAATTCCACCATAATATTTGCAACACCTACTAGATGTTTCATACTCTGTTACTGGTCTACTTTACTGGTAGAGTTGCCAATTTCGCATACACCAAAGTTGAATAAATGGCCACAGGGGTATTTTGGTGTAAGTAAAGATATTGGCCGGACAAGTACCTTCTCTTTATCAGACTTTTTTTTTCCTTTTAGCTAATGAAATTAAATCATTTATGGCGCTGAACAGATGTAATTATTTTGTACTGACTTCATCTTGCATTATCCTCTCTGAACTAAGCTTGCACTGTAGAATCTGTACCTCCAAGTTTTGTTTTCTTTGCAGTTCACATGTCTTTGGAGTAATGATTTTGATTTAACAATCTGTTCTCTTAAGTCAGGTTGTAGTAGAAAAGAAGCTAATGCGTGAGAAGAAGCTGACAAGGCATGACTTAGGTCGTGACAAATTTATTGATGAAGTAAGCACCTTTTTCCCTTAACACATGGTTATTTTTGTTGGTGTCCTGTCTCCTACGTGCTTTGGTTCATGAATCATTGATGTGCTTTACTAGCTCCTTTATACTATGAAATACTAATAGTGGCAATGGGTGCAACATCCGATGTAGTTATGAAAATCGATATTGAGTACCCATTTACCCATGATGACGCGAGAGTCATAGTGATCTTAATTTGATTCCAATTTGGGTATAATCTTTCTTGTTTATCAAATTTTTCTTGTTACCATCTTCTGTACAGGTTCTGAAATGGAAAGATCAGTACGGTGGTACTATATTGGGTCAATTACGTAGGCTTGGGGCCTCACTTGATTGGTCCCGTGAGGTAAAGTTCCTATTTTCTGTAGTTACGAAAATGAACATGAGTAACACATCTTTGATCTTTCATACCCTTTTATTTCTTCATCTGAAATTACAACTTAATCTTAACCTGTGCATCAGTGTTTCACAATGGATGAGCAAAGATCAAAAGCTGTAACTGAAGCTTTTGTGAGGTTGCACAAAGATGGCCTGATTTATAGGTTAGTTTCCTCTCCTTCTGTTGCTGTAAGTGTTAGTGTTTTTTTACTACCACCTCCATGTCATCCAATAGCCAACCAAGTTATTTTAGCCTCTTATTTATGATTTGGTCCATTTCAGAGACTATCGCCTTGTGAATTGGGATTGCACACTTCTAACAGCAATATCTGACATAGAGGTTGACGAAGCTTCTTGTATTGTTGTCTGTGACACACTTTCAAGACAACCTTAACCTAAAAATGCTGTTTTTTCAGGTTGATCATTTAGAGCTTAAAGACGAAACTATGCTGAAGGTCCCTGGTTATGGCACTCCTGTACAGTTTGGTGTGTTGATATCTTTTGCCTATCCTCTGGAAGAAGGACTTGGTGAAATTATTGTTGCAACAACAAGAATTGAAACAATGCTTGGTGATACCGCAATAGCCGTTCATCCTGAGGATAAAAGGTATAAGCATCTGCATGGAAAGCATGCGGTTCACCCCTTCAATGGCCGAAAACTCAAAATAATCTGTGATGCTGTGTTAGTCGATCCCACTTTCGGTACTGGGGCTGTCAAGGTAGGTTATAATGCCAAGGACTGACTTAGTTATCGATGTCTTCCTTTCTAGTTGAACTCGTGCATATGTTACCCCCTTAGCTTTTATTATTTGCATGCATGTTATGCAGATTACACCTGCCCATGATCCAAATGACTTTGAGGTTGGAAAACGACACAACCTGGAGTTCATCAATATCCTCACAGATGATGGAAGGATAAACGGCAATGGAGGTGCACAATTCGAAGGAATGCCAAGATTTGCCGCCAGGGTTGCTGTTATTGATGCACTGAAGGAAAAGGTATGCCTGGTTTCATTTAGTTTGAATTTCATAAAGTTTATGACCTACTACTATTTAAAGAATAAATGTTGGATTATTGTGCCGGTTTAGTATAAATTGTATGCGATCATACAAATTTTCATCGGAATGGCAAGGAACCACATTTAAATATTGTGAACTTTGTAGCGTAATATTCACATTCCTATTTTGCTAACACTTGCTACAAAGAAAGCTCATGTAAACCTTTATTGATTCTTGTATAAACATCTCTACTTTTGACACGGTTTTCCTCAACTGTTTTGGTTGATTTAGTCAATAACCTCTCATTACTGGAGATTGTACATCAATCCTGTTTCCTGCGAAATGTGTTTTGGTACTTTATGTATATGTTGCCCTAAGATCTCTTCAGTTATGCCATTGTGATTGGATATCTATAATATGGCTCTCATTTCATTGAAATATAATTTGCGTACCTTTGGAAACCAGTGATCAACTATTATCTTTACTTGATATTCCATTACTTTAGACTGCTCTTTGTCTTTCTTGCCTTTCCCAATTTTATTTCATTTCAATTTGGATTTACGTGAGTAGTTCTCAGTTGGAGTATGTACTAACAATGTTTTGTTCTGCTAATTAAGGGCTTGTACAAGGAAACAAAAAAGAATGAAATGAATTTGGGCGTCTGTTCAAGAAGTAATGATGTAGTCGAACCTATGCTAAAACCCCAATGGTTTGTTAATTGCCAAACGATGGCAAAGTCAGGTCTTGATGCTGTAAGGTCTGGAAAAATTGAGATTATTCCGCAACAATATGAACAAGACTGGTACAGGTATATTTTTGTCTTTTGCCTAGTTCAGGAATGTGGCACCTTTTGCAGATTTCCTAACTAGGTAATTAATGAAATATGAAGAAACATGATCCATCCACCATTGTCCTTGCAGATGGCTTGAAAATATACGTGATTGGTGTGTTTCAAGGCAACTCTGGTGGGGACATCGCGTACCTGCGTGGTATGTGACACTAGAGGATGATGAGTTGAATGATCTGGGATCCAACAATGACCGTTGGATAGTCGCACGAAATGAGTGTGATGCGATACTTGAGGCTCAGAAAAAGTATCCAGGGAAGAAATTCCAATTAAATCAAGACCCTGATGTTCTGGATACATGGTTTTCATCTGGTCTTTTCCCATTGACAGTCCTTGGTTGGCCAGATGATACTGCTGATCTTCGTGCTTTCTACCCTGGTTCAGTACTTGAAACTGGACTTGATATTCTCTTCTTCTGGGTGGCACGGATGGTGATGATGGGCATGCAACTTGGTGGCGATGTGCCATTTCAGAAGGTAATCTCACAAATGCTACTGCTGTCAGTTGAACTGTGTATTACGCAATTTTACCGGTCTAACATACATATCTGATTCATTCTGCATACTCTTTAGACGATAGCTTTCTCTCCCTTATTTTCCCCTTGAGGCCTCAAGGAGCTGGAAACCGTGCTTTAGTGTAACAGTACACTACACCGATATACACTACACCTATGTTCAAATCTCAAATGTCTGAATTTGAAGCAACCTCCATTTAATATTTGCAGTTTGAAACGCGGATGCTGTAAACCAAAAATAAATGAATGCGAATTCGGTTACTTCATAGGCATCATTGTTTGACGAAATTATGCAATATATATTCTCCTGATATTTTGTCGAAAGGATTAATGGACCTGCCCATTTTGCATTATTCGCTGCTCTGTCTCTACTCGGTATTCTAGTTTTGTTCTGAATGAAATCTGTAGCTTATAAAAAATCAAACATATTGCCTTTGATCTTGGCAATATGAGTATGTGGATGTGATAAACAAGGTTAGCTTCATGAGTGTAATTGCGCAACAATATAGTGCACTATAAGTTCCCCATATACTTGTTTAGACTAATAAACTTTTC
The DNA here is from genome assembly GCA_028641055.1 of Alopecurus myosuroides. Taxonomy (NCBI): domain Eukaryota; kingdom Viridiplantae; phylum Streptophyta; class Magnoliopsida; order Poales; family Poaceae; genus Alopecurus; species Alopecurus myosuroides. The sequence goes on along the minus strand of CM054058.1, from coordinate 568,861,902 downwards.
CTTCTTGAGTTATTTTGTGATCTGTCATTGGTGTCACCAGTCATTCTAATTCCTTCCTGAATGAATTCTGTGTAGCTAGTTAGTCTTCAACATAAGCTACTCTCATTTTGTCATCATCGTCCTTTTGCGGAGGGTAATTGAGACTATCATGTCTTATTAAATGCATAAACTTGTCAACTTTACCTTTTCTTTCTGGAACTACTTACTTAACAGCCTAATTGAGCTTCAGTTCAGTTTTAAACTACCCTAGATTACATGGGGAATTCTAGTTGAATGTAAACTTTAGTTGTCTTGCGTCCTTAGTCATGATTGCTCCCTCTTTCACAGGTCTATTTGCATCCTATGATCCGGGATGCACATGGCCGCAAAATGTCCAAGTCACTTGGTAACGTTGTTGACCCCCTTGAGGTGATAAAGGGTGCGACACAAGAAGAGCTCCTCAAACGTTTGGAAGAAGGCAACCTGGATCCAAATGAACTAATCATTGCAAGTGAAGGGAAGAAGAAAGATTTTCCTGATGGCATTGCTGAATGTGGCACTGATGCACTACGTTTCGCACTGATTTCTTACACTTCCCAGGTTATAGTCACACCCATTTTAGTTTCTTAAGTGTTAGCTTCTGGTTCATCTTTTTATAGAATCTCTTTGTTTTGCAGTCTGACAAGATAAATTTAGATATCAAGAGGGTTGTTGGGTATCGGCAATGGTGCAATAAATTGTGGAATGCCATTCGATTTGCAATGGGCAAGCTTGGTGATCATTACACTCCACCGGCAACTATTGCCGTGTCTCAAATGCCTCCAATCTGCAGATGGATACTTTCGGTACTTAACAAGGCTATTGTCAAGACGGTGACCTCATTAGAAGCATACAAGTTCGCCGATGCAACATCTGCTATATACTCATGGTGGCAGTACCAGCTATGTGATGTATTTATCGAAGCCGTGAAACCTTACTTCTTCAGTGACTCTCAGGAGCTTGATTCGGCAAGAGCTGCTTGTAGAGATGCTCTGTGGGTCTGCCTCGACACTGGTTTGCGCCTGCTCCACCCATTCATGCCTTTTGTAACGGAAGAGCTCTGGCAGCGCCTTCCTCAGCCCAAAGACTCCTGCAGGAAAAATTCCATCATGATATCAGAATATCCGTCTGTTGTTGCGGTAATTTTTCATGTCTTACTTTAAATACAGACGACGTCACATTCGAATACCTATTCACCTGTGGAAAACTGGTGTTGTTTACCTGTGGAAAACTGTTGTTGTTTATGATGACTAGGAATGGGCAGATGATAAGCTTGAAAGTGAAATTGATATTGTCTTGGATACTGTGAACAAACTTAGGTCTCTGAAGCCACCAACTGATACAAATGAAAGGTGTGTCGTCTAACTGTTCTTTGTCTTTGTTCTATCTATACTATGCATGGTATATGCCTGTTTGTTGCTGGCTTGCGAAAACAGTGTCTTATTTTCTCATTGAACAGGCGACCCGCTTTTGCACTTTGCCGAGGACAAGATATTGCTGCCACTGTTGAATGCTATCAATCCCTAGCCGTGTCCCTTTCTTCTGTATCATCGCTCAAGGTTTTTGCCTTACATTTCTTAATTTAGTCATGTTGTTTCTGTGTTTTTAGTGAAATGTCTCTTTCTTACATCCTGCAATCAGTTTCTCCTTTACGGATCTAAATTTATGCTGAAATCTTCTGCGTAGCATATTATCTCTAATAAGTAGTGATCTATTGGAAATTTTCAGATTCTGACGGAGAGTGATGAAACTCCACCGGACTGTTCAACTGCTGTTGTGAACAAAGATCTGACCGTATACCTCCAGCTTCAAGGGGCTCTAAACGCAGAAGTAGAGCTCGAAAAGTTGAGGAAAAAGAGAGACGAAATCCAAAAGTAAGCCTTCATCATACCTTGTCTTGTCCAACCGTTTCCGACAATAAGGATCCAGCAGCAAGGTCGCATCGCTAATTCTGGTAATAACTTTGTTTCTTGTCATCCATACACCGACACGCAGGCTGCAGCATGCCCTGTTCCAGAAGATGGACACGTCCAGTTACAAAGAGAGGGCTCCGCCGAGCGTCCAAGAGGAGGATATGAGGAAACTCACGGCTTTTCTCGAGCAACTGCAGGTCATCAGTGAAGCTGAGAAGAAACTAGATGTGTAAAACTGGCAAGTCGGCTGTGCCTGTTCCTATTAATTTTGAATTGGCCTTTCGAAGTTGCTTTGGCAGCATTTTTCTTTTGCGGATGGTGGAGCTGTGCTCACATTTATACAAGTTTAAATGGAACAATGAAACAACATGCTCTCACAATTGCTTTAACATCTTTTTGTGCGCATAACAATGAAACAACAGTCTCTCACAATTGCGTTAACATCTTATTGTGCGCATACAGATTTGCCGTTCTTCTGTGTAACGCACCTCTGATTATCACTCTACTCATATGTAACTTCTGTTGAATAAATTTGATGTTTGGTGTTTGAAACTTTCAATGATGATCCTTTTTATGTGAGAAGGGGACCCATCATCATCTAAGCCTATGTATTCCTCAGCAGTATTCCTCAATGACTGATAGAGAGGTGAAAAGAACCCTAATTGGGTGTCGGGGAGTGCAATTGAGAATCTGAAATCTGATTCAAACAATCAGTCGAATACATAAGTGCGTGTGCTCACTCAGTCTTTTTAATCTATTGATGATAAACTCAACCTGGGTGTCTACGGACAGAATCATGCACGATCATTGCTTTATATTCTTGATGAATCTTCCTTTTGGTTTCTCACTTTGTCATGGCCATCTTTCTTAGATAAACTCAGCATTGCCAGTTTTAGTGCACCAAAACATCTTGTTTTTGTCAGAAACACCAGTTTTTTTTTGTTCATCTTGTTTGCATATCCTCCAGGATGGCTAGATAGATATGCACAAGGTTCATCAATGTGGCACCATAACGGTTTCTTAGGAACGTGACACTAACTGTTTCATCAATGTGACATACAAAACATACCGGCAATGAAACTTTAATGCCATTTAGATGTCCCAAGCAACTACAAAGCTCTACCCTCTTTTTGAAAACACTTTTCAATTTTACTCCGTTAAGCCATTAAGCTAGCTGGCATACATCTCTGTTTTGATGATCTTCATAGCAGAGAAGACCACTGATATAAGCAACGCAACGCCAACTCAGTAAGACGGTAAACAGTAGAAAATGATGTGTTTTTGGGGTTCAACTGTCTTTCAAGTTCAGTTCTGGATCAAGTCCAACCAACCGAGTCGCTGCGAGGACTCTCCATCCGTTAACGCGCTGTTGACCTTGATGCAAATCTTTACTATTAAGGTTGCTGTGGCGGTGAGGCGGTGTCACACTTCCACTAAATTACAGAAAGAATGTCAGACCACACTAATTACAACACAGTAATTACACCACTAATGCCACCGCACGGAAATTACTCAAATCCTAACAAACAACTTGCTACCAACACTTCCAGCTAAACAACTGTGGCGTATGAGCAGTTCTTTCGTTTCCTGCAGCGTTCGCTATTGTGCTTGTCGCCGTCTTCATATGCTGGCGAGCGTTCTCGATCATTGCGTAAAGTGTGTGTCTCCGTCTACCCATCTATTGGCCACCTCCATCAACTCGCTAATTGTTTTTGGCACACAGTGTCCCAGCTCTTCTTTGAATACGGTTCTTTGGACTTCTCTCTTGAATGCTTCTACCGCCATTTCCTCTGATATATCTTTCGCCCAGTTCCTGAGGATGGTCCATCGCTGGATGTACTCGCGCGTTGTTTCGTCCCTCTTCTGTCTATAGGATCTCGGCACTTCGACAAAGGTGGGTCTTCTGCATGTCGCTTGGAAATTTCTTTAAAACTAGCGAGTGAGATCGTCGCAGAATCTGTAGCACCCGCGAGGTCCGTTCTTGAGCCTGTTACCCTTAGAACCCGTGAGGTGCATGTTTAACTATTGCATGTCCATCACTTTGTCGCCCCTCTAGAATTTGACCGCAGTCAGGTAGTCTGATAACCATGTTCTTGGCTCCTGGGAGCTATCGTACTTGGTTACTTATGTGGTGAGTTTGAATTTCTTGGGCATCTTTGCTTCGTGTATTTCGCGAGTAAAGCAGAGTGCACCGCATGCTTCTTCTGCATCGTCGGACATGGAGCATGAGTATGCCCAATTTCGGCGAGCCCGAGCCCTATCGACTTAGTGTGGGCCGATGTTGCTTCGGGCATCATGTGGGCCAAGGTCAGGATCATCATTATAATGCGGTTCTCTGCTGCGGCATCGCGGTTCCTCGGTGCAGCGTCGTGGTTCATCGTCACGGCGTCGCGGGTCTCTGCTGTGATGTCATCGAGGTGACCCTTCATCTCGGCATCGTGGGGACGCATTCTCACGACGTCGAGGTGATTCTCTTCTAGGTGGTGCGGCTGTGGCCGCGGCAGCGGGACTTCTGGGCGCTTTTGGTGCGAGTGAAGCTCCGACCATGCCCAACCCTCTTATTGCTTGGCGATGTTGTTCCACTAGAGGATCGCCGTCTGGGGTTAAGTGACTCGCAGGTATGTCGTGGCAGCGAGGACATCGATTGCGGGGGTCTTGCGCACCACGTTGCCTTGTTCGTCGAACGACATGAAGAAGGACTCGAGACTCCGAGTGGTTACGCTGAGCGATTCTCGATCCATGTGGGCTGTTTTGGAGACATATTTCGGGTTTCGGGCCGGCATATGTCCCGTTGAAACGCCGTGGATGGCTGACAATTCGGTCCTTTGTTGACTCGATATGTCTGCAAGACGTTTTCTTCATCGAGTGCCTGTTTCTCCCGTATCATCTGCTAGTGATAGAACGTCAGATACATTTGGAAGCTAAAAATCCCCTTAAAGATGAAACTGTTCATGTGATTTCTTAATAATAAAGTATTGCTCACTAAAGATAACCTTGTTAAGCAGAAACAGAAGGGTTGTACCAAATGTTCTTTCCTTGACTCGGAGGAGACTATAAAACATTTGTTTATTTCTTATCATTTTGGCAAGCTAATGTGGACAGTTGTTTTTACCTCATAAAATATCACACCACCTACTAATATATCTAATATATTCGGTAATTGGTTGAATGATGTTGAAAGAAAGAGAAAAGTTAGAATCCAAATTGGTGTTTCAGCATTGTGTTGGTCAATCTGGAACCGTCGGAATAATATTGTTTTTAATCGCTCTAAAATGTCAATGTTTTGCAGGTTATCTCTTTGGCGGTCCACTGGATTCCACAGTGGGTGTTGCTTTCTACCCGAGGACCAGCGATGATTCTTGGTTACCGGGTGTTCTCGGCTCCTAATAGTCGCTCAGGATATTTTTAGTCGGGCTTTGTGGCAGCCTAATAGTCGATTACGAGATGTGTAGTTCGAGGATGCTGAGTTTGTTTTATTGGTTGATTTTTCTATCAACCTTCATTGAGTTTTGGGATATAATGGATTGATACTTTCTTGAATTTTGCAATAAAAAGCCGTGTGCATAAAGCATGTGGAGTAGGGGATACATCAAATCATATGAGATGTAATTGTCGTGAGACGGGGCATACATCAAATCTATATCTCTTATAACAGAAAACCCCGATACGATTAAATTGAGCGAGGCCTATTTGGCTACCTTGTCCATCAAGCATGTGGAGTAGGGGACCGGATGCAAAACAAACATTGTCCTCGTGATCACAATTATTGATGTAATAATATGTAACGATGCACCTCTATTTTTAGAATAAATCTAAAAATAATATGTCCTGTACTAGTCCCCCAACTTCATTTCGAGCTGTCGGCACGAGCAACACAAGGAGGGCTCCACCAGCATGACCCATAGTGAGTAGTAGGTTCGAGACATCATGATAAAAAAAATATTTATGCCGCAACTCTTTTTGGGTTACAGACTTAGTATTACAATGAACTCAGTGTGATGGTCAAATTATATTTTCTTATAGGTTCAGTCAATTTCCAAATTTGTATTATATACTTCCTCTATCTCAAAATAAGTGTCGTTTAAATTGGTTGAAATGGGTGTATCTAGTACTTAACACATCTAAATACATCCATCTCAATGACAATAAGTTTGAGACGGAGGGAGTATACCATCAACAGTTTCCTTTATAATTGTTTAAAGTTTCCAAAATTGACTTTGACTAAACACGGAACACATGGGTAAGTAAAAATGAAGGCAGTATTTTGGGACAATGGTTTTCTGAAGGAACTGTACTATAAATTAACAACCACCCTTGTCGCATGTTTTCACGTTTTCTAGTGTCCTTGTGTGTACTTATTTTATTAGTATATTTTTCACTAGTTGAGCCCAGATAATTTTAGATTAGCTCGTAAATAGTAAACTATTTAATCCTTTTATAAGTGCAAACTAAAAACGTCCCAAAATTTTCATTACTTCTGAATGTTAAAATAACTTAATAAGATGATTGATTTTTCTGTACTTTGTTTCATCTAAAATATTTTCCTTCAAAGATTCTCGGTCTTGTTCAATTTTTAAAGTTTTAGTTGGGGAGATTTTATACGTGCCAAAAATTATATTTAAATTTTGGTTCTGGATTTTTATCAAAATCGTATTGGCACTGCGCCTCTATGGTCACTGAAGTGGTCTAGTGTAGATTATCATCATGTATACTGCATGTCGCTCGTACAAGACACCATGCATGCATATTAAACTAGTAGAAGTGTGATGAGACATCGCACATACGATTTTACCTACTCCATTGAGCTTTCAGATCGAGGAGACGAAAGTTATGTTGCTAACAATAATAGTACAACGCATTCATGTGGTCGACTGTTTACTTTGCTAGATCGGTCCCGGCAACAACAACGTCTTACACTCCCAGTAAATTGAACTGGGCCTTGTCTACTTTGTCCATCAAGCATGTGGAGTGAGGGGACCTGATGCAAAACAAACACTAGCCTCGTGATCACAGTTATTGTAATAATACCAAACGCGGTCCACTCATCAAGTGTTTCTTGCACCAATGCCCCAACTGTAATTTGAGATTTCGGCACGAGCAACGGAGTGCTTAGCCATAAACCAGCAACAGAGTGTTGATAGGAGGAAGGAGATGCCTCCTTTGAATCTTTTAGATTTTTTTGTCAACAGGTGGGCCCATGACCACGTTTGCAAAATTTCCATCCTTGCTGCCACCTCAGACCTGACAAGTGGGTCCGTGTCAGAAGGAGTGCCAATTCGTTTTCAAGATGAAATCGGTGCGAATTGCTTGGAAAAAAAAACTGGTGAGTTTTTGCGATCAAAACAAAAACTGGTAGTTTTTCGAAATTTGACGTGAAATGTGGTGGTTTTAAGTTAAACACTCCGAACCACACATGGAGGGTTCCACCAGCATGACCCAAAGTGAGTACCGTGAGTTCGAGACATTATGATGGAATTTTTAATTATGCCGCAAATATTTTTTGGTTACACACTTTACGGTGACCTCATTGTGATGGTCAAATTATATTTTCTTATAGAAAGGAAGGGGAATTTGAGAAAATTGGTATTCCTTCCGAAAGAACTATAATATAAAGTAATAGCCACCTTTGCAACACGATTTCATATCGTTTCCAATTTTCTTATTTGTACTTATTTTGTTGGTGTAATTTTTCATTAGCCGAGTATTATTTTAGACTGGTTTTAATAGAGTTGGTAATACATGTTATTTCCGAACATGTTTGAAAATATTCTATATAATTTAATTTCGATTCTCATGAATTTTAAATATTGGCCATACATTATAAAGGTTTGGAGAATACCACATTCTACTGTATTTCCACAAGGGAACGGTTTTGAAGTTGCGTGTAGCAACATTTTTTGGTAAAATGAATGGATTTAACAATGGTAAAAAAGACGAGCCCCCCCCCCCCCCCCAGCAAATGAGATATAGCCTAGGAAAATATGTTTTGTGTACTCCTCCCGATGGTCTATACCGCCCTCCAATCGTGCATATGATTAATCTTGGAGATTCTTCACCCACACTTTGGAGGAAAAATGGTAATCCACATTCTTCAACAATCACCTTGTGCATCCTCCAGATTTGTACTTAAGATACCATGGACGAAGATTCATGTATTTCAATCCAAACTATCAATATCATGACCATAAACGTGAAATAGTTGTGATATTGTGCCCAAATTTCGCACATGTGTGTGCGTTGGCATGGAAAAAAAAATATTGCGAAGCGAGATTCCTACATGTCTGTAAATAAATTCATTTTTCATTTTCTAAGTGCTACAATGAGTCTTTTTGTGAAGAAACTAACAAGAGCATTGTGCAAAATAGCACCACTCTATTTTTACTCAAATTAGACGACATTTTAAGGATAGTCACTAACTTGTATGCCAACGTTTCGTTCACGCACGAAACAACCCCTCCTCAAATAAAGCCACAAATTTGAAACAACGATAAAACAATACTCTCCATTATTGTGTCCGAGGTTGTGACGGAAACACATGATTTGTTTAAATTGGAAGAAATACTTATAAGAATCGATCAGCCCATGGATGCATGGGAGCGTAGCGGGGCACTGCGGAGTACGTATAGTCTCCACGGTAATGCCAGGGCCAAAACCAATGAGGAGCCCCCATTCCAGCCCTTCCCCTGCGGTGGGCATCCCATTCTGGTCCATGGCGAGGATGATGCATGAGCTCATCGTGTTTCCATGCTGCGCCATCACAGCCCTCGACACCTCCATCTTCTTTTTACAGAGACCAAGGCTGCTCTCTGCCCGGTCCAGTATCTCCCTGCCACCGGGATGAATCAGCCAGAACACCTCCTCGTTCCAGTTCTTGAGTCCAAGCCCTGCATTCTCTAGGGCCTTCTTGACGAGAATGCCGATGATGTTCGAGTCATGATGTGCGACGTCCCGATGCAGAGTGGACACAATCCCATCCTCATACAGCTTGGACACCATCATCTCTTCCGTCTCCGGTATGATATGCTGCGACGCACCAGGCATTCACCCACTCAGTGTCGTGCAAAACACCAGGTGTGTGAGATCAGACGCGAGCCGGCCCTAGTCAGCGATGGCGTTCCGCGCAGCTTCCGCACCCAGCTTCGGTACCGTCACATTCGCGAGCCCTTGTAGACCGTGATGGACGGGTTTTCCCTGATGAACTGGTCCCAAGTGTAAACATGCCGCTTCTCGATCATTGTTTTCTCGCCTGAAAAATTAAAATGGAAGGTTTTTTTTGTTAAGTTTTAATCTTGAATCTCTAGTTGCATTGTCAGTTTAGTGATTAGCTACTGCCCTACACGTTTTTTGCTCGGTCCAAGTAGTAGCCAAGTGTGTCGGTTTGTTGGCTAGCTTCATGAGTAGAGCTTGTCTTTTATCTCCACGTACTGATTCCAGCACTACGGGAGACACCATCTTTGCCGTCTATCAAGCCATTTGCCGTGTGCACAATATCGGGACGCACGGCAAGGAACGACGCGTGGCCTAGTCGTGCAGTGAAGATGGGCACACGAAAGAAGAAAACACACGACAAAGGACGACACACGGCAGCGAAGCTGGAAACTTGTCCACTCTGACACCCCCTCCCCCCCACCGCAAACGGAGACTTCACGGTGGTTCTTTACCGTGTGAGAAGCTAGTGCGTGAGTCGGTGCGTGCATGTAGTGGTTAGTGGACGAGTGGTATGAGTGCTCATCCTGTATTAATATACTCTTTCCGTTCATCTTTATAAGACACACTAGTTACTATTTCAGTTTTGACTACATAGATAGTAAAATGAGTAAATCTTTGTAAAAAAAGTAGTACTCCCTCCATCCCAAAATACAAGGCGCCCTTGAATTTCGGGGGTCAACGACGTCAAACTTTGACCATGATTTGTCCTTATAATATGTCCACAAAATTAGTATACCGATATACGAAATGAAATTTTTTTACAAGACGAATTGAACGGTACCATTTATACATTCTCAACCCATATAATTTATTATATATTGGTGGTCAAAGTCGAGCACCAAAGACCAGTACAAAAATAGCGCGCTTTGTATTTTGGGGTGGAGGGAGTATAAATTAACTTGTTTTAGAATATATGTGGTCAAAATTAATAGGACAGTGCTGGGCGTCCCCCGGGGATGAGAATTTTCCATCCCCCGCATCCCCCTGCTGACACGTGTCAGTTTTTGCCCAAAATCCGTATTTGCTCTATGTAGCAAAAATACCCCCCGTTTTTGCTCCTATGTAGCAAAAAACGGTTCGTGCAAAAAATTAAAAGAAAATCTGTAACATCCCTGATTTTTGGAGGAATTCAAAAATCACAAAAATTTAAAACTTTTGTTTTCCACTAATGCAAGCCACCAAAAAACAAATAAAACTCAAACACAAAACAAATATAAACAATTTTTCCAAATGTTATTAAAAATAACAATCCAAACATTTCACATTTTCACCAGAGAGGAAATAATATGATAATTCTAAATACAATAAAATATTTGGAAAAATATTATGAGGGTGTTATTCGTGTATTTTAAATTGCATTATATGAGTAATAAAATAATTTCCTCTTCAAATAAATCACAGAGAGATGATAACATGACTTCCTCAAAATATGAAGTTGGGAAATATTTTATTAAATATTCCTATACATTTTGGACACTTATAAATATTTTAGATCGTCTTATAAAACTATTTGGGAAAACTAGAAATAGCCTTATACAGTCTACATAAAAGAAAAACTATAGATTTATAATTGAGAAAGAAATGAAATTTCTTAGTCTCTCTATATATATACTTTAAAAAAAAAAAGAATGCTTTTGTGCATTCTATAATCATATTTAATCGTGGGAGAGAATATAATAAAGAACAAAAAATGTAGAAGGAAATATCTACGAGAGCTTATTACGTAGCCGATCTCGTACACAGCTAGCTACCTAGCAGAACTTGTAGCAGCTAATACATAGCACGTTAAAAAAAAATATGAAGATGCACGTACACAGCCGAAGGCCCAGCTTGGCCACACGTACAGGAGCCGGTCGTCTCTCTCTATCCACTATCACTCCCTTTATTTCTTTTGCAGCCAATGATAAAAGGGCCCACACGGTCATCTTCCTCCCCACGCTGAGAAAACAGAGTTTGAACGAGTTCCTTCAGTACCAAATCCCCTGAAATATCTCGTTGATTCGAACGATTTCTTGACCCCTCGGCCACATAAACTCTTCCATAAATACCTTCTCTGCCCTCCCTTTCGATTTCTCCCGCAAATCACAAACCCTAGACGCAGATTAAGGTCAAACAGATCTTGCCACCATTGTAGCTATCCAGAGCTTCGGAAGCCCATGTCGCCATTGTCTTGGGGCATCCCCGAGCCTCCTATCCCTTCTATTATCTTCACCATTTAATTTCGCATCTTCGTCAACTCTTTTCCCTATGTTTTGTGCCTCTGTTAGAGCAGAGAACTCGCCGGAGCTTAGCCGGAGCCGTGCCACCTCAACCGCAGTTCGCCACCGTTCGAAGCACAGGGAGCCGCCGCCGTGGCCGCCATCGGCACTGCAGTCCGCCTCTGCAATTCTTCGTCCACCTCGCCGTGCCAGATCACCACGGAAGTACGGTCGATGATCGCTTCCGATCTTCAGTTCATCAGCGTGGTCTTCTTCTTAGATTGTACGGAGAGAACGTTCCATTTTGTGAAGAGAAGGTGATTGTTCTTCACCAACTCCAAAGATTGTACGGAGAGAACGTTCCATTTTGTGAAGAGAAGGTGATTGTTCTTCACCAACTCCAAAGGCAAGTAACACACCATCAAATCTCACATATTTTCACTATGCATTACTAGTGTTTTTGAGTAGTATGCATGATAGGGAATTTTACTAAGTTATTATATGCTATGCAAAATCCCAAGTAGTGTGTAGACATCCTTTAGACTTGATATTTTGGAGACTTAGTACTTAGTAGATGCTTAGCCTTGCTACAAAATTGTTTTACTCAATGTTGTGGAAAATTTTAATTATAAATTTCAATGAACCACCTGGGTGGATTTGGTTGTGTGGTTGTTGAGAGTTGAGTGTCGCCCCGAGGGGTGTTCGCTTGTGGATTGCCACCCAGGAACAAAGAGATTCCTAAGTCCCTCTAAGTTTAGTAGCTATCGTGCAGCCATTAGTCATATGGGCTCTGCCTAGATGGATTAAGTTGCGTGGACTTGTCCCGACTTGACAGGTGGTGGTAGAATGGTTAGAATGGGAGCGCGTCAAGTCAGTATGGGATGAGGAAATGCTTCTGAAAAATCTCGTCTCAACTCTCTCCTTTTCCTTAGCACAAATTGGGTGCTTGAGCATAGTTTGGGTTAGTTGGGTCTAATGGTGAAAGTGCACAACCTCTGCAGAGTTAGAAACTATGATCATAGCCGTGTTCCCGGTAAAGGACGACTTCGAGAAGCTGGACAAGGATGGATGGAAGAATCTCAACGCCGTTTTGAAGAAGTAAAATTTGGCTAAGGAAATATTAGTTCTGGTGCTCATGGGTGTGTCCCATGGTGCCAATCTTTGAAAGGAAAACTCTTTTTCAAATGTGTTAGGTAAAAACTTGCTTTCTGCAAATAGCCTAAACTCCACCAAGCCAGATATGCATGTAGTTTAGACCTGCCATTTATATCCACCATAGTTTTACTTACCAATACATTAAATTGTATTGACTCCCTTGTGGCTGCATATTCCATATTGCAGATGAATTTGAAGACGAGTGAGGTTTCGTTCAGGATCTCGAGTTTATCGCCAACATGTTTTGCCTGTGGCACATGAAGAAGATGAGGCTCATTGTGTACTATGTTTTCCGCTGTAATTCTGTTTTCTGCTAGTCTTCTAAGACTATGCAAGTTGTAATCATATTTTGTAAAGACTGGATCATGCGATGTAATAGATTTTGACGCATTTGCATGATATTTTATTTTGAACTGTGGTGCTAGCAATTGATCCAGGGACTAGCACATTAACACAGAGGTCTTGTCTTTGTTTAAAAGATGGGATCGCTACAAAATGGTATCAGAGCATTGTGTTGCCTGTAGAATTCGAGACCTTAAGTTTGGAAAAGACCCTAGGTTGAAAACCTATTTTATTCAAATCTTCTAAAGACAAAACTTCTTTTCTTTCTCATATCCTCTCATCTACTATTCACCTTCATAATCTTCTTCTGTTAATATAGATGACCTCCCTTGTATACCATTAAGACAAGTTGGTGAATATCATGCCTTGAAGTACAAGAATTATCCTTCACACAACCTGAAGGAACTACAGAGAAGATCATTGAAGAAACTTGGAGAAAAGGTTAGACTCTCTAGCAATCAGAAACACCTCCAGACAGTTGAAGAGACTCCAGAATATATAGATGAGACCACCAATCTAGTTACTTTGTTAGAACAACGTTGTCGTGTTGGAGTATTGATCATACCAATGAGTGTGGTATGACAATATTAGTTTGTTTTATAAAAACCTTGTTGTTTGGTGTGAAGTATGCTTGTTAGATGTTGTTTGTAAGATGTATTTTCTTGCTCCGTTGTGTTGGGTAGGAATCTTATTTAGATCTTTCTAATATTCTACTCATCTATACTAAACCCATCCAGATACCTAGCTAGAATGCCAACAACCATGAGAGGATCAAGAAGAAGATGGAAGATTGCCAAGGACATCAAAATACCAAGTTGAGAGGGACCCAAAGCCTTTTGATTGACCCAAAGAGTGACCCCTCAGTGCCAAATGAAGTTCAAGAGGCACCAATTAGTCTGCGGCTCCACTACGAATGGAAGTTCCACTCAAGCCTTCTGGAGACAAACTACGCATCAAGCCATGTGATTAGAATGCCCACAAAGATTCTTTTAAGGGTGGTAGCCACCCAATTGCAATGTTAACCAAACAACCCAAACCCATTTTTATTTCTAGCCTTCCCCAAATCTCGGGACGAGATTTCCTTTAAGGGTGGTAGTCTGTAACATCCCTGATTTTTGAAGGAATTCAAAAATCACAAAAATTTAAAACTTTTGTTTTCCACTAATGCAAGCCACCAAAAAACAAATAAAACTCAAACACAAAACAAATATAAACAGTTTTTCCAAATGTTATTAAAAATAACAATCCAAACATTTCACATTTTCACCAGAGAGGAAATAATATGATAATTCTAAATACAATAAAATATTTGGAAAAATATTATGAGGGTGTTATTCGTGTATTTTAAATTGCATTATATGAGTAATAAAATAATTTGCTCTTCAAATAAATCACAGAGAGATGATAACATGACTTCCTCAAAATATGAAGTTGGGAAATATTTTATTAAATATTCCTATACATTTTGGACACTTATAAATATTTTAGATCGTCTTATAAATCTATTTTGGAAAACTAGAAATAGCCTTATACAGTCTACATAAAAGAAAAACTATAGATTTATAATTGAGCAAGAAATGAAATTTCCTAGTCTCTCTATATATATACTTAAAAAAAAATAAGAATGCTTTTGTGCATTCTATAATTATATTTAATCGACAGAGAGAATATAATAAAGAACAAAAACTGTGGAAGGAAATATCTACGAGAGCTTATTACGTAGCCGATCTCGTACACAGCTAGCTACCTAGCAGAACTTGTAGCAGCTAATACATAGCACGTTAAAAAAAAATGAAGATGCACGTACACAGCCGAAGGCCCAGCTTGGTCACACGTACAGGAGCCGGTCTCTCTCTATCCACTATCACTCCCTTTATTTCTTTTGCAGCCAATGATAAAAGGGCCCACACGGTCATCTTCCTCCCCACACTGAGAAAACAGAGTTTGAACGAGTTCCTTCAGTACCAAATCCCCTGAAATATCTCGTTGATTCGAACAATTTCTTGACCCCTCGGCCACGTAAACTCTTCCATAAATACCTTCTCTGCCCTCCCGTTCGATTTCTCCCGCAAATCACAAACCCTAGACGCAGATTAAGCTCAAACAGATCTTGCCACCATTGACGCTCTTCAGAGCTTCGGAAGCCCATGTCGCCATTGTCTTGGGGCATCCCCGAGCCTCCTATCCCTTCTATTATCTTCACCATTTAATTTCGCATCTTCGTCAACTCTTTTCCCTATGTTTTGTGCCTCTGTTAGAGCAGAGAACTCGCCGGAGCTTAGCCGGAGCCGTGCCACCTCAACCGCAGTTCGCCACGTTCGAAGCACAGGGAGCCGCCGCCGTGGCCGCCATCGGCACTGCAGTCCGCCTCCGCAATTCTTCGTCCACCTCGCCGTGCCGGATCACCACGGAAGTGCGGTCGATGATCGCTTCCGATCTTCAGTTCATCACCGTGGTCTTCTTCTCAGATTGTACGGAGAGAACGTTCCATTTTGTGAAGAGAAGTTGATTGTTATTCACCAACTCCAAAGATTGTACGGAGAGAACGTTCCATTTTGTGAAGAGAAGGTGATTGTTCTTCACCAACTCCAAAGGCAAGTAACACACCATCAAATCTCCCATATTTTCACTATGCATTACTAGTGTTTTTGAGTAGTATGGATGATAGGGAATTTTACTAAGTTATTATATGCTATGCAAAATCCCAAGTAGTGTGTAGACATTCTTTAGACTTGATATTTTGGAGACTTAGTACTTAGTAGATGCTTAGCCTTTTTACTCAATGTTGTGGAAAATTTTAAGTATAAATTTCAATGAACCACCTGGGTGGATTTGGTTGTGTGGTTGTTGAGAGTTGAGTGTCGCCTCGAGGGGTGTTCACTTGTGGATTGCCACCCAGGAACAAAGAGATTCCTAAGTCCCTCTAAGTTTAGTAGCTATCGTGCAGCCATTAGTCATATGGGCTCTGGCTAGATGGATTAAGTTGCGTGGACTTGTCCCGACTTGACAGGTGGTGGTAGAATGGTTAGAATGGGAGCGCGTCAAGTCAGTATGGGATGAGGAAATGCTTCTGAAAAATCTCGTCTCAACTCTCTCCTTTTCCTTAGCACAAATTGGGTGCTTGAGGACGGTTTGGGTTAGTTGGGTCTAATGGTGAAAGTGCACAATCTCTGCAGAGTTAGAAACTATGATCATAGCCGTGTTCCCGGTAAAGGACGACTTCGAGCAGCTGGACAAGGATGGATGGAAGAATCTGAACACCGTTTTGAAGAACTAAAATTTGGCTAAGGAAATATTAGTTCTGGTGCTCATGGGTGTGTCCCATGGTGCCAATCTTTGAAAGGAAAACTCTTTTTCAAAAGTGTTAGGTAAAAACTTGCTTTCCGCAAATAGCCCAAACTCCACCAAGCCAGATATGCATGTAGTTTAGACTTGCCATTTATATCCACCATAGTTTTACTTGCCAATACATTAAATTGTATTGACTCCCTTGTGGCTGCATATTCCATATTGCAGATGAATTTGAAGGCGAGTGAGGTTTCGTTCAGGATCTCGAGTCTATCGCCAACATGTTTTGCCTGTGGCACATGAAGAAGATGAGGCTCATTGTGTACTATGTTTTCCGCTGTAATTCTGTTTTCTGCTAGTCTTCTAAGACTATGCAAGTTGTAGTCATATTTTGTAAAGACTGGATTATGCGATGTAATAGATTTTGACGCATTTGCATGATATTTCATTTTGAACTGTGGTGCTAGCAATTGATCCAGGGACTAGCACATTAACACAGAGGTCTTGTCTTTGTTTAAAAGATGGGATCGCTACAAAATGGTATCAGAGCATTGTGTTGCCTGTAGAATTCGAGACCTTAAGTTTGGAAAAGACCCTAGGTTGAAAACCTATTTTATTCAAATCTTCTAAAGACAAAACTTCTTTTCTTTCTCATATCCTCTCATCTACTATTCACCTTCATAATCTTCTTCTATTAATATAGATGACCTCCCTTGTATACCATTAATACAAGTTGGTGAATATCATGCCTTGAAGTACAAGAATTATCCTTCACACAACCTGAAGGAACTACAGAGAAGATCATTGAAGAAACTTGGAGAAAATGTTAGACTCTCTAGCAATCAGAAACACCTCCAAACAGTTGAAGAGACTCCAGAAGATATAGATGAGACCACCAATCTAGTTACTTTGTTAGAACAACGTTGTCGTGTTGGAGTATTGATCATACCAATGAGTGTGGTATGACAATATTAGTTTGTTTTATAAAAACCTTGTTGTTTGGTGTGAAGTATGCTTGTTAGATGTTGTTTGTAAGATGTATTTTCTTGCTCCGTTGTGTTGGGTAGGAATCTTATTTAGATCTTTCTAAATTTCTACTCATCTATACTAAACCAATCCAGATACCTAGCTAGAATGCCAACAACCATGAGAGGATCAAGAAGAAGATGGAAGATTGCCAAGGACATCAAAACAACAAGTTGAGAGGGACCCAAAGCCTTTTGATTGACCCAAAGAGTGACCCCTTAGTGCCAAATGAAGTTCAAGAGGCACCAATTAGTCTGTGGCTCCACTACGAATGAAAGTTCCACTCAAGCCTTCTGGAGACAAACTACGCATCAAGCCATGTGATTAGAATGCCCACAAAGATTCTTTTAAGGGTGGTAGCCACCCAATTGCAATGTTAACCAAACAACCCAAACCCATTTTTATTTCTAGCCTTCCCCAAATCTCGGGACGAGATTTCCTTTAAGGGTGGTAGTCTGTAACATCCCTGATTTTTGGAGGAATTCAAAAATCACAAAAATTTAAAACTTTTGTTTTCCACTAATGCAAGCCACCAAAAAACAAATAAAACTCAAACACAAAACAAATATAAACAATTTTTCCAAATGTTATTAGAAATAACAATCCAAACATTTCACATTTTCACCAGAGAGGAAATAATATGATAATTCTAAATACAATAAAATATTTGGAAAAATATTATGAGGGTGTTATTCGTGTATTTTAAATTGCATTATATGAGTAATAAAATAATTTGCTCTTCAAATAAATCACAGAGAGATGATAACATGACTTCCTCAAAATATGAAGTTGGGAAATATTTTATTAAATATTCCTAGACATTTTGGACACTTATAAATATTTTAGATCGTCTTATAAAACTATTTTGGAAAACTAGAAATAGCCTTATACAGTCTACATAAAAGAAAAACTATAGATTTATAATTGAGCAAGAAATGAAATTTCCTACTCTCTCTCTATATATACTTTTTAAAAATAATAAGAATGCTTTTGTGCATTCTATAATCATATTTAATCGTGGGAGAGAATATAATAAAGAACAAAAAATGTGGAAGGAAATATCTACGAGAGCTTATTACGTAGCCGATCTCGTACACAGCTAGCTACCTAGCAGAACTTGTAGCAGCTAATACATAGCACGTTAAAAACAAAATGAAGATGCACGTACACAGCCGAAGGCCCAGCTTGGCCACACGTACAGGAGCCGGTCGTCTCTCTCTATCCACTATCACTCCCTTTATTTCTTTTGCAGCCAATGATAAAAGGGCCCACACGGTCATCTTCCTCCCCACGCTGAGAAAACAGAGTTTGAACGAGTTCCTTCAGTACCAAATCCCCTGAAATATCTCGTTGATTCGAACAATTTCTTGACCCCTCGGCCACGTAAACTCTTCCATAAATACCTTCTCTGCCCTCCCGTTCGATTTCTCCCGCAAATCACAAACCCTAGACGCAGATTAAGGTCAAACAGATCTTGCCACCATTGACGCTATTCAGAGCTTCGGAAGCCCCTGTCACCATTGTCTTGGGGCATCCCCGAGCCTCCTATCCCTTCTATTATCTTCACCATTTAATTTCGCATCTTCGTCAACTCTTTTCCCTATGTTTTGTGCCTCTGTGAGAGCAGAGAACTCGCCGGAGCTTAGCCGGAGCCGTGCCACCTCAACCGCAGTTCGCCACCGTTCGAAGCACAGGGATCCGCCGCCGTGGCCGCCATCGGCACTGCAGTCCGCCTCCGCAATTCTTCGTCCACCTCGCCGTGCCGGATCACCACGGAAGTGCGGTCGATGATCGCTTCCGATCTTCAGTTCATCACCGTGGTCTTCTTCTTAGATTGTACGGAGAGAACGTTCCATTTTGTGAAGAGAAGGTGATTGTTCTTCACCAACTCCAAAGATTGTACGGAGAGAACGTTCCATTTTGTGAAGAGAAGGTGATTGTTCTTCACCAACTCCAAAGGCAAGTAACACACCATCAAATCTCCCATATTTTCACCATGCATTACTAGTGTTTTTGAGTAGTATGCATGATAGGGAATTTTACTAAGTTATTATATGCTATGCAAAATCCCAAGTAGTGTGTAGACATCCTTTAGACTTGATATTTTGGAGACTTAGTACTTAGTAGATGCTTAGCCTTTTTACTCAATGTTGTGGAAAATTTTAAGTATAAATTTCAATGAACCACCTGGGTGGATTTGGTTGTGTGGTTGTTGAGAGTTGAGTGTCGCCCCGAGGGGTGTTCACTTGTGGATTGCCACACAGGAACAAAGAGATTCATAAGTCCCTCCAAGTTTAGTAGCTATCGTGCAGCCATTAGTCATATGGGCTCTGCCTAGATGGATTAAGTTGCGTGGACTTGTCCCGACTTGACAGGTGGTGGTAGAATGGTTAGAATGGGAGCGCGTCAAGTCAGTATGGGATGAGGAAATGCTTCTGAAAAATCTCGTCTCAACTATCTCCTTTTCCTTAGCCCAAATTGGGTGCTTGAGGATAGTTTGGGTTAGTTGGGTCTAATGGTGAAAGTGCACAACCTTTGCAGAGTTAGAAACTATGATCATAGTCGTGTTCCCGGTAAAGGACGACTTCGAGCAGCTGGACAAGGATGGATGGAAGAATCTCAACACCGTTTTGAAGAACTAAAATTTGGCTAAGGAAATATTAGTTCTGGTGCTCATGGGTGTGTCCCATGGTGCCAATCTTTGAAAGGAAAACTCTTTTTCAAAAGTGTTAGGTAAAAACTTGCTTTCTGCAAATAGCCTAAACTCCACCAAGCCAGACATGCATGTAGTTTAGACTTGCCATTTATATCCACCATAGTGTTACTTGCCAATACATTAAATTGTATTGACTCCTTGTGGCTGCATATTCCATATTGTAGATGAATTTGAAGACGAGTGAGGTTTCGTTCAGGATCTCGAGTCTATCGCCAACATGTTTTGCCTGTGGCACATGAAGAAGATGAGGCTCATTGTGTACTATGTTTTCCGCTGTAATTCTGTTTTCTGCTAGTGTTCTAAGACTATGCAAGTTGTAATCATATTTTGTAAAGACTGGATCATGCGATGTAATAGATTTTGACGCATTTGCATGATATTTCATTTTGAACTGTGGTGCTAGCAATTGATCCAGGGACTAGCACATTAACACAAAGGTCTTGTCTTTGTTTAAAAGATGGGATCGCTACAAAATCTCAGACCTCGCCGGAGACTTCGCCGGAGTTACTATAGCAAAAAAGAAAAATAAAAATAAATGCTACTGTAGCAAAATTAATTTCGTCGGAGACATCGCCGGGAGACTTTTGCGATCACCGGAGAACTCTCCCTGTGCAAAAAATTTGTACGACTATAGCAAAAAAAAGAATAAATGTAGCAAAATAATTATTCTATTATAGCAAAAATTTGACATCGCCGGAGTTCTCGTAGCAAAAAATTTGACAAAAAATAACCAAAAAAAAGAGTCCGTAGCAAAATTTTCGCGCGCTGAGCACCGCCGCCGGTTTTACAGAAAAAATTTCGTGCTAAGATAGCAAAAATTTATAATTATTATAGCAATTTTTTTTGGTATTGTAGCAAACAATTGACCTCGCTGGAGATATTGCCGGAGTTCTTGTAGCAAAAAAATTACACAAAAATAGCAACAAAATTACACGAATGCAACACTTTTCTGGCACCAGAAGTAGAAGTTCACGATTACGACACCGCACACACCCACAAGAGAACAGTGATAGAGCAAACGGGAAGTTCAGTCGAACTACAAGAAGAAGCCGGTGCTGGTGGCCCATGGCCGAGCTGGTCCAGCCAAAGGAGGTATCGACAAAATCGGAAGTGGGAGTTTCCGGCATGCCATTCCAGGAAATCGGATAGAGCAGAGGATGGTTTGCCGGCAAGTGGCAAGGAGCAGGGGGCATGACTTGCTGGCCTTGTAGAGAAGGGCGCAGGAGGGGAAGGGGCGCCGATGGTTGGAAGCCACGCTGACGACGGGAGCTTCCGGCCCCGGCACCGGCGGCGGTTCTGCAGGGTTCCCTCCGCCCTCCCTCCACAGCAGCTCCGGCCATGAGATCCCAGCTTCACCGCGTCAAAGAGAGCCAGCGGCGGCGCAGCCACACCGGGGACTATGCGCGACCTCCACGGGATTAGAGGCGTGTGCTTGGGCGGCATCCCGTGGCTTAGGACGAGGCGGCACGCCGGAGAGAGCTCGAGATCTGTTCTGTGTATAGGGGAACTGGGGGACCAGAGAAGAAAAGGGATGGGATAAGACTTGTGCTGGGCCCCAACATCACTGTCTCCACTCGTTCGCGCCTCCACACGTTTGTGAAAAAGGCAAGTGGCCGAGACGGGGGATGGGAACCCTTCATCCCCGGATGATCCACATCGTTTTCCAAATTAAAATGTCTTATAAAATCGCACGGAGGAAGCACTTGGCATTGAACACCTGAGAAGTCCAAGGCTTGAGGGCATCAGCCACAATGTAGCCACAATGTCCTTGGCAGAGTGTATGCGTGTTCCTTGTGTTGTGTGAGACAAACCAATAAAATATTGGAAGAGTTGAGGAGCTGAGTGATTTTGCTCCGACATTACTATTTTTCGGTTTTTTCGAGAAAATAGAAGACAGAGAACTTCGAGGTAAAGCGAACCCAAGAAACAAGCAAACTAGTAGTCTACAATGATATGAGCAACCTAGTTAAACTAACATATTTTGACGAACTTTGCCTTTAGATCCACAAGATGATTACTGTTTGTTGTCTCAAAATAGTACACCATCCGTTCTTAAATGTAAGATGTTTTATCCTTTTCTACATTCACACGTATCTACATGTATGTAGACTATTTTAGTGTATATGTTCACTCATATTTGTCCGCATCTGGACAACATGAGCAATAGCTAAAACTTCTTTTTTTGAAACGAGGCAAAAAATTTGCCTTTTATATTGACAGGACCGAAAAGGAAGGACGAGGCCTAAAAAGGAAAAAGAAAATACAACCCGAGTCGAGGACCAGGTTGCCCTAGCAACAATAGTCGACACTAAACGGTGGAGACAACCTCACGCAAGGCTCTGACAACCATGCCGGCCCCGTGGCGGCAGCCCTAAACCGGCCGACAACCATGTCGCCCTAGCAACCATAGCCGACACCAAACACGGTGGAGGCAGCCTCAATGCAAGGAGAATTTTGGAGCCGCCGCTCCGACATCCACGCCGGCCCCAAGGCCGCGCCCCGACACGAGCCGATGACCATGTTGCCCAAACAACCCTAGCCGACACTAAAACATGGTGGAGAACAAACTCAACGCCAGACGAAGATCTGGAGCCATCGCTCCGATGTTCATGCCGGCCACAAGGCCGCGCACCACCTAGCCGAAGACGAAGAATCGCCGCCGCCCACCACCATCCTGTAGTTTCTTCGACCGGTGGAGCATCCAAAGCGAGGCCACAATAGGCAAGCGACGCAGTAGCGCCACCCTCGCCCGATCCCGCGAGGTATCTAGGGTTGCCCCGAAGAACCCGGCTTGGAGAAGCAAGAGCACCGCCCCGACGACGCCTTCAAGAAGGACACGGCGCCCGGAGGCGTCACAGTCGTCGTCCCCGGCCGAAACCAGGGCAGGGCTTTCGCCCTACGATGAGCCGCGAACCCCGCAAGCCGCCGCACACGGACCGGCCATCCCACAAGCACCGCCAGCCGCAGTCACCATGGCACCTCTTGCGACGACAAGCGCAGACCCCGACACAGTAACAGCTCCGGGGCCGCCGCCCCGGCTTCCACATCCTCGGGTAGGTGGCGGAAGCTTCTCGACAGCGCCTCCAAAAGTGATCGCGATGATGGACCGCCGCCGCTGCCGGCTCCAACCAAGACAGAAGAAGACTTTCGCCCGAGCTCCACCACCCGACCACAACCTCCGCGCGCCCGACGACCTCCTCGCCCGCCCATGGCAACCACCACGCAGGCGCAGCTCCATCGAGCAAGAACCGGACGCAGCACCACACACCCACGCCGACGCAACCGTGCATAGCGCCGGCCCGCGCGCCGGGCAGCAGCACGGGAGACACCCCGACGCAGCCAGGGCCCGACGGACCTAGATGGGGCCCGCCAAGTCCATCGGGTGAGCAGCCCCTTCCTACATGAGCAGGCGGCGGCCCCTGCCACGGCACCACCATCCACAGGCCGCCCATTATAGCTGCTCGCTCGTCGGTCCCAACCATCTCCAACGACTCTCTTCTTTCCTAACCAAATATAGCAAAACGCAAAGAGGCAATGTGCAATATACACACACGTGAGGAGATAATAGCATAAACTACCACTTTTGGCGTTAAAATTCGGAAAACTATAACAAGACGTTTCAATCGCATGAAACTACCACATTTTTCGCTGATTGTCGCAGAACGCACAAGTATGTCTCTGAGAGCGAATTGACACCCAAAATGACAGGTGGGGCCCACCTGTTAGCCTAGCTAAGAAAAAAAATAAAAAAAGGAAAATATCTAAAAAGAAAAAGTGAACTGCATCTTCTCCGCGAGATCGGCGGCGAACGCGGCGGCGTGCGGCTCCTCGACGCGGCGGAGCACCACCCGGACCCCTCCGCGCTTGGGCCACGAAACCTTGCGTGCGTCTTCTCCATGGCTCACGAGCTGCCGCCACGACCGCACGCCTAGGCCGGGAGAAACCGAGGAGAACCCAAACCACCCCAACCTTGGCAATGGAGCACTACGAGAGGCTCGAAAAGATCGGCGAGGGCGCCGCCGGCGTCGTCTACAAGGCCTAGGACCGCCACACCAGCGCGACCGTCGCCATCAAGCGCCTGCGCGGCGGCGGCGATGGCGAGCACCTCTCGGAGGACCTCGTCCGCGGGGCGCGGTGCCTGGAGGCGTGCCGAGGCCACCCATGCCTCGTCGAGCTGCGGGCAGTGCAAGGCGACGCCGCTGCCGCGTTCCTGGTGATGGAATACGTCGGGCCAAGCCTGGCGCAGGTCATGCGAGAGCGCGGCGCCGGGCGGCCGGTCCCCGAGGCCGAGGCGCGCCGGCTCATGCGGCAGCTCCTGGACGGCGCCATGGCGATGCACGAGCTCGGTGTCCTGCACTGCGACCTCAAGCCCGACAACGTCCTCGTCGACGGCTACGACAAC
Organism: Alopecurus myosuroides; assembly: GCA_028641055.1. Classification (NCBI taxonomy): domain Eukaryota; kingdom Viridiplantae; phylum Streptophyta; class Magnoliopsida; order Poales; family Poaceae; genus Alopecurus; species Alopecurus myosuroides. The sequence continues at coordinate 568,837,635 of CM054058.1, read as the reverse complement.
CTCAAGATCTGCGACTTCGGGATGTCGCGCTTCACCGCCACGGGGCCCGCCGCTGCGCCTTACACGTCGCCCGTGGTGACCCTGTGGTACCACGCGCCGGAGCTCCTCCTCGGGTGCATCATGGCCGAGCTGCTCGCCGGCGCGCCGCTGCTGCCCGGGAGATGGGAGATGGACGCGGCCGGTAGCAACGGGGCCGCGGGGCCTGCCGGGCGCACGGCGGGGACGAAGTTGCGACACGGCGGCGCGGGCAGCAACGGGGCGGCGCGGCAGCAGCAGCTCGGCTGCGCGCTACGGAGAAGATGCAGTTGACTTTTTCTTTTTAGATATTTTCCTTTTTTTTCTTAGCTATGCTGACAAGTGGGCCCCACCTGTCATTTTTGGTGTCAATTCGCCTTCGGACAGATTTGTGCGTTCTGCGACAATCAGCGAAACATGTGGTAGTTTCATGTGATTGAAACGTCTCCTGGTAGTTTTTCGAATTATAACGCCAAAAGTGGTAGTTTTATGCTATTATCTCCACACGTGAGCGTCAGTCCACCCATTCACTCCGGCCGGGTCCCTGGAAACTACTGTCTTCGTTCTAAAATACTTGATTTTCAAGGGAGCATATCTAGTCTAAGGCATAAATAGACACACTTATTTGGGTGCCGCTGCAACTATGTCATTTGTTTTCCCTATAAATAATCTTGGCGTGGAGCTCGACATGCATGTGTATTTGGTATAGATCTGGCTCAGTTACATCAGCAAATCAATGTCGTGTGTGTGCGATGCAGCTGACCAGCAGCGCGTGGTGATCTTCCCGCTGCCCTACGGTGGGCATATGACCCCGATGCTCCGGCTTGCCGCCGCGCTGCACGCGCGCGGCCACGCAATTACCGTGCTCCACAACGAGGTCCATGCGCCTGACCTGGCCAGCTACCCCGCGGACTACCGCTTCGTGTTGGTGCCGGCGCCAGACTTCCCCGCCGGCTCCTACGACATCGCGGCGTTCCAGCAAGCACTCAACCGCTCCGTCGCGACCGGCTTCAAGGACCGGCTTGCAGGCCTTCTCGCCGAGGGAAGCGTCCGCTGCGTGATCACCGACGTGATGTTGTTCTCGGCGCAGGCTGCGGCGAGGGAGCTGGGTGTGCCGGCGTTCACGCTGATGACAAGCAGCGCGGCCACCTTCCGAACATTCATGGCCTACGCGGCGCTGCTGGACAAGGGCCAGCTGCCGGACGACGAGTCACGGGGGCAGGCTCTGGTAGAGGAGTTTCCCCCATTTATAGTAAGAGACCATCCGCGGGTGGACAGGAGCAGCCTCCACGCCTTCGCCACTATGGCGGAGCGATTGGTCGACGGAGCGAGGCGGTCATCAGGCCTCATTCTCAACACAGTTGACCTGATAATGGACGCAGAGGTCCGAGACGTCCACGATGGCCTGTCCGTGCCAGTGTTCCCCGTCGGTCCCCTCAACAAGGTCTCGCCGCCGCCGCCGCTGCTGCTTCCCCGACACCGCTGCCTGGAGTGGCTGGACACCCAATCGACGGGATCCGTGCTGTTCGTTAGCCTCGGCACAGCAGCCATAATGGACGTGCAGGAGCTGGCAGAGCTGGGGTGGGGTTTAGCTAACACTGGGCATCCGTTCGTCTGGGTGGTGAGGCCAGGCATGATCCATGGGTGCTCGCCCGAGTCGGAGGAGCTGCCGGCTGGGCTTGCAGAGCATATAGGCGAGCGGGGGATGATCGTCCCTTGGGCCCCTCAGGCGGAGGTGCTGCGCCATGCCGCCGTTGCCGCCTTTCTGACGCACAACGGGTGGAACTCCACGGTGGAGGCGCTGTCGGAGGGTGTCCCCATGGCTTGCTTGCCGTGCTTCGGCGACCAGTTCCGCACGGCCAGGTACGTGTGCGAGGAGTGGAGGGTGGGAGTGGAGGTGCCACAGAAGATCCAGAGGGAGATGGTCCGATCTGTCGTCGACAGCTTGATGGGCCCTGCTGGCGCCCAAGTGCGAGAGAGAGCACGTCATCTCAAGGACAAGCTAGCACAGTGCATCCAACAAGGCGGCTCTTCTCATACCGCCTTGCTTGCCCTGCTGCAAAAAATTGCTTCTTTTTAAATGCAACCCTGCTATGCCTCATTTACTTATTTTCTTTTTTCAAAATAAAAATGCAATGTATCACGTGTTATTGTGTCCATGCCAAGTGCAAGGATTTTCTTTTTCATAAATCTCGCGTACTTTCTAAATGTAACAGACTTTTTTTATTCAACATGTTGTGCCTCAGTTAGAGTCCGAAAAATGTACTCCCTCCATCACAAAATAATTGTCATTAAAATGAATGTATCTTGATTTATTTAAGTATTGGCGGTGTCTAGGGTTAGTCACGTGCAGCACCCAGGTGCAGCCGAGCCTTATGGAGCAGGCTCATGCTCGTTTAGCGTCCGGCAACTCCTAGGACAGCACACTAAAGGAAAACGGAGACATGACAAGAAGGGACCATGCGCCCCAGGCCCGTTGCCCAAAATATCTACCAACAAGTCCCTACCTAGACGCGTACCGCCCCCTTCCCCAAAACAAGCCGTCAACATCGCATCTCACCTTTCATCCTGCACCCCCTAGATTTGTCATTGTTGCTCCTCTACAAACTTTTCTCAGATATTCCATAGTACTTGCTTCTCCATCTAAATTGCTGGTGACCGGGAACGCCAAGTCTGCGTCTCTACTGCTAGGGTGGGGTGGGGTGGGGGGGGGTCTTCTGTTGCTGTGGGAGGTACATGCCTGAACTTACTGTCTTCTCCATCTGAACTGTCTGCCATTGTTGCTCATAGAGCTTGTTACGACAGAAACCTAGTAGCAACTTAGTTGCGTGAACTTGGTGGATGGTGAACCGTGCAACTTAGGAGCTCCCCCAATTTTGATGAGACTCCACTCCCAATCCGAGTTAGGCTCGGAGGGAGGGGTGTGGCCACCATCATGGTGCGGTCACCTCCTCCTAGCACAACTAGGACTCCTCCGTTTCCCCTTTGGCAATTTTGATGATAGGCAGCGCGGCCACCTTCCGAACCTTCATGGCCTACGCGGCACTACTGGACAAGGGCCAGCTGCCGGACAACGAGTCACGGGGGCAGGCTCTGGTAGAGGAGTTTCCCCCATTTATAGTAAGAGACCATCCGCGGGTGGACAGGAGCAGCCTCCACGCCTTCGCCACTATGGCGGAGCGATTGGTCGACGGAGCGAGGCGGTCATCAGGCCTCATTCTCAACACAGTCGACCTGATAATGGACGCAGCGGTCCGAGAAGTCCACGATGGCCTGTCCGTGCCAGTGTTCCCCGCCGGCCCCCTCAACAAGGTCTCGCCGCCGCCGCTGCTGCTTCCCCGACACCGCTGCCTGGACCATAGTTGCCAAGTTCCCGGGTCGAGGGAACGAGGAACTGGAACAGGATTCGTAGCTGGACAAAAGTACGGAATAGCGGGGTATACATCTCTGGAACGACCAATCGATTTCCGGGACGCGTTCCAACCAGTTTCGGGACGATGAATCGGGAACGGTAGGCGTAAGAGCATAGTTAATAATACAGCCGGCTGCTGGCTATATGCCATTGCCACGTCACATATAGTTAGCTTATACTAGTCAACTTGTACAATAGTTGGCTATGTGCATGAAATATTTTATCAACATATGGCCCACTTTACAATCTCACATAGTGCCTAGGAGCACGTGCTGCAGCTGGCCACTAACTAGTAGCCCGCTTTGGTTCTCTCTCCTCGTCTCTCTCCTCCACATAAGCAAAGATATACACCTTATAACACTAATAAATCACCGTGGGAGTAAAATGGATAGTACTACAATTGGTTGATTCCATTGATCACGGATTCAGGGTCAATCTTTGCCTAATATACTGTACCCGACACCGGTAGAAAATAGTCCTTTAGTCCCGGTTCGCAAAGGCCATTAATCCCGGCCGTGCAACCGGGACTACATATGCGCGACTAAAGGCCCCCCCTTTAGTCGCGCCTCTTACGAACCGCGGCTAAAGTCCCGTCCACGTGGGCGGTGGCGTGCGCCGGGGGCGGAGGACCTTTAGTCCCGGTTGGCAACACGAACCGGGACTACATGCTATTTCGTTATTTCTTTAATTTATTTGGGTTTCTAATTATTTCTCACTCCCTTTTTTTCGCTCTTTTTTTTTTCAGAATTTTTATTATTTGCTTAGTGTCTAACTACAATTATCTCTAGTCAAATTACCTACTCGTGGTCAAACTTTCCGCTCGGTCACCCATCCTCCCACTACTCTAGCACTAGCACGCTTAACTTCCGAGTTCCATCGCGTCTCGCATCCAAGTGTTTCGCACGCATGTATGTGATACTAGTATCATATCAATCCTATTAACATGTTGGTCGATGCCACATTTCTTTATTGTCTGAATTTCAAATAAATCTTTTAATAAACAAAAGTAATGATGTAATTAATAATTTTGAATAAATTAATAAACATTAACTTTTTAATTTGTATTATTTCTAAAAAATATTTAGAAAAACAAAACTAATTCATTTTAAAATCTTAAAAATACAAATAATATATCAAAATATTCAGAAAAATAAAACTAATTCATTTTAAAATCTTAAAAATACAAATAATATATCAAAATATTCAGAAAAATAAAACTAATCCATTTTAAAATCTTAAAAATACAAACAATATATCGAAAAATTCAGAAAAATAAAACTAAATCATTTCCCCTTTCCTAAATGCAAAATAAAATCTGATAAAATTCATGAACCAAACCATATGAAATCTAAACCATATGAAATTTGCAGATCCAAGTTTGGACTATTATTTTGGACACAAGAACTGTTTTGGCAATGACTATCTCGTGAGAATGATTTGAACCTAACTTTTAAAATACATAACCAAAATGGACAAACTAAAATGTTCTGGATAGATATTGAAAAGATCTATCCATAGCACTTAGCCTCACATCAAGGTCAGCAACCAAATGAAAATACCATCATTTTTAATAAAAGACCAGTAGCCTCTTCTATGATTTTTAGAATGAGTTCAAAAATGAATTTTGAAGTAAATCGAACTGGATGAGTTTGGTATTGACTAGATCTATGTTTTCCTAGCTTAGATTAATTTTTGGAGCTCTAGATTTATTTTTGGTGAACAGATATAGAAACAATAGTTTTTCTGTTTTGTTTTCTTGATGTGTTTTTGTTTGTTTTGAAATATGTGTTTGATCTTATCTTGTTTCCTAGATTGTATAGAGTGTTAGGACTTGATATTAGGTTGTTTGCTTGCAGAACATCTAACTTAGAAAGTGTGTGCATGAGTGGAAACCCAAATAAAAATGGAACTACCATTTGTTACTTTCTAGTTTTATTATTTTGGAATTGTGTGTGAGCTAGATCTTTGTGTGATTGCTTTAGTAAATTTTGTGCTATGTTTAACCCGTGATTTTATTTGAGCCATTACATAACATAGCGGTACATATATCCATTATATAATATAGAAATAATATAGCTAGGAATTAATATAGAAATAATATAGGAATTAATAGAAAGACATATACCATTACATATATCGAACGCAACATAGAGGTACATAGATGCGGTACACAAACAACATCTACTCGGGCTCCGAAGAGTAGATGCGGAACAACTCGAAGGCAACGTATGCATCTATTGCTGCATACTCGAGATTGATCCGGTCAAGTGGGTTCTTCCCCCAATACATGTGATTCCTCGAGGGGAAACAAGTCTTCATGGTTTTATAGTCGGGGTGGATGAAGGCAGTTGCCATCTGAGCCATCCCGGTCTTGTATCCGTACAGCTCATCAAAATGGATAAGGTCCTGAAGATCAATGTAGTGATCTTCAGATATCTCAATACCCAACGTGCGCATCAACTTATGCCGGTCTTGAGTGATGTCAACACTACAGAAGTCGTAACCCCAAGAAAATCAACAAGTTCTGGAGATTGCTTTGAACTACCGCAACAACAAAAATGGAACACATGTTAGATTTTGTTGCAACACGTGTATTCTTCCAATGCAACAACAAATCGAAAATGCAACAACTATCCTACAAGAGAGATTGTACGTGCCTACCCGTGCATACCTTGGAAAAAACGGTCTCCTTGAAGGCAATCTGGATGACGGTAACATCCTTCTGATTCGCCGTATACTCTATCTCAAACCCGAAGAACTTATGGTGTTCATCGGCTTCTTCATAGAGATTGACCAAACGGTTAAGAGCTTCGGGGAGCCTCTCGCATATATTGGTATATGCCACGTGGAGATTCTTGCGGCATGGTGTGGGCACACAGAGAACGTTCCAAACGGGAGAATCCATGGGTGCTTGGTGGAGGAAGAAGAGAGGAATAAGAGAAGAGAGGAAGAAGAACAGAGAGCCCGCGCACTGTAGCAATGGCCTTCTGCCTCTCGCTCGCGAAATAAAACCGCACGGGAGGCGAGCAGTTTGGATCTTTAGTCGCGGGTGGCCAGGTCAACCGGGACTAAAGACAGGGAGGCGAGCAGCTCTGACCTTTAGTCGCGGGTGGCCAGGCCAAACGGGACTAAATCCCTCCGCGCGCTACCTAACCGCCACTCAAGACTTTCAGTCGCGGGTCGCCTCCCGAACCGCGACTAAAGACCCCTTTAGTCACGGTTCGGACATTTTGGGGACTGAAGGGGGCGTATGGAAGGCCTTTTTTCTACCAGTGTGAATATTAGATGCCTAATTGCATGCTCGTTAATTTAGAGGAGTCGTGCGACCTGGGCGCAGCGCAGATACACGGGAGACCCTTGCACGACTCTTCTAATGAACTCGGCTATTGGCTGGGCTGCTGCTGGTGCCGGACTGCACGCAGCTTGGCGGCCGGACCCGGCGAGCACGCTCACGGCCACGCCATCACCGTCGTCCACCACGTCCACGCCATAGTCTCCGTGCGTGGCCGCGGACTATGAAGGCCGCCGCGGGCTGTGGCGCTGCCGGATTACCGTCTCCGGCGGTGGCGCATCGGCGCATGATTTGGTCAACAACTAACGGCAACGGCGGGTGGAGGACAGACCACGGACGTAGCGCATGTAGGTAATTCTCCAACCCTCCATGATGCAAAGCTTCCCGTTCCCCTGCGTGTTGAAACGTGGCTGAACCGGAGTGGATTAGAGACAGTCCAGGAACGCGTTCCTGTGACCGAATCGTATCGTCCCACGACTCGACTCCGAACCTCGATTGGGGACGACGAATCCGGGACAGGGGACGTGGCACCGTTCCCCGTTCCCGGCTACTATGGCCTGGACTGGCTAGACACCCAGTCGACGGGATCCGTGCTGTTCGTTAGCCTCGGCACCTCTGCCACATTGGACGTGCAGGAGCTGGCGGAGCTAGGGTGGGGTTTAGCTGACACTGGGCATCCGTTCGTGTGGGTGGTGAGGCCAGGCATGATCCATGGGTGCTCGCCCGAGCTGGAGGAGCTGCCGACTGGGCTTGCAGAGCATATAGGCGAGCGAGGGATGATCGTCCCTTGGGCCCCTCAGGCGGAGGTGCTGCGCCATGCCGCCGTTGCCGCCTTTCTGACGCACAACGGGTGGAACTCCACTGTGGAGGCGCTGTCGGAGGGTGTCCCCATGGCTTGCTTGCCGTGCTTCGGCGACCAGCTCCGCACGGCCAGGTACGTGTGCGAGGAGTGGAGGTGCCACAGAAGATCCAGAGGGAGACGGTCCGATCTGTCATCGACAACTTGATGGGCCCTGCTGGCGCCCAAGTGCGAGAGAGAGCACTTCATCTCAAGGCCAAGCTAGCGCAGTGCATCCAACAAGGCGGCTCCTCTCACACCGCCTTGCTTGCCCTGCTGCAAAAAATTGCTTCTTTTTAAATGCAACCCCACTACGCCTCAATTACTTTTTTTTTCAAAATAAAAATGAAATGTATCAGTGTTATTGTGTCCATGCCAAGTGCAAGTATTTTCTTTCTCATAAATCTCCCGCGTGCTTCCGAAATATAATAAACATTTTTTTATTCAACATGTTGAATGTATCTTGATTTATTTAAGTATTGGCGGTGTCTAGGGTTAGTCACGTGCGGCACCCAGGTGCTGCCGAGCGTTGTGGAGCAGGCTCATGCTCGTTTAGCGTCCGACAACACCGAGGACAACACACGAAAGGAAAACGGAGACATGACAAAAAGGGACCATGCACCCAGGCCCATTACCCCAAATACCTACCAACTACTCCCTACCTGGACGCGTGCTGCCCCCTTCCCCAAACCAAGCCGCCGACAACGCATCTTATGTTTCCTCCTCCACCCCCTAGATATTGCATTGTTGCTCCTCTACAAACTTTTCTCAGCTATTCCATAGTACTTGCTTCTCCATCTCAACTGCTGGTGATGGAGAACGCCAAGTCCATGCCTCTACTGCTCGGGGTCTTCTGTTGCTGTGGGAGGTATATGCCTGAACTTACTGTCTCCTCCATCTCAACTCCTGCCATTGTTGCTCATAGAGCTTGTTACAGCAGAAAGCTAGTAGCAACTTATTTGTATGAACTTGGCGGATGGTGAACCCTGCAACTTAGGAGCTCCCCCAATTTTGATCCAACTCCACCCCTAATCCGAGTTGGGCTAGGAGGGAGGGGTGCGGTCACCTCCTCCTAGCACAACTAGGACTCCTCCCTCTCCTTTTTGGCAAGTCTCTCCTCTCTTCCACTATATAAAGCACCCCAAGGCTCAAAACAAAACACACAATTGGCTCTCAAGACTCTCTCTCTCCCCTTTGGCAAGTCTCTCCTCTCTTCCATTATATATATATAGATATATATATATATATATGTATATATATATACCTATATATATATCTAGTAGAATTAGAGGGTCTAATTAGAGTTTCTAATTAGAACTCCTCTAATTGAATTAGAGGCTCTTCTAATTGGGTTTTGAATTATAAGCTCCTGATTAGACCTAGCTCTAGTTGGCTCTTCTCTCTCATGTGTTGAGAACTTCCACATTCATAGTAGCTCTAATGACATTTGATTAGAGCTATGAATTAGCAAGGGCTGGAAGGCTGTTTCTCTTCGTCCGTGCCGAGTCCTGGACGGCGGAGCGCTGTAGTGACAAGAGCGTACGCGTGCACACCATAAGAGGGATTACACGTGTGATCATTGACGAGGAAAGACGTAGCAACATTCTTGCAACTAGACCTAGTTGTGAGAATCTACGATTTTCAAGAACTCTTCTATGACTACATCGAATCTGATGTTCGGCGAGTCGTGATCATGATCCTCGCATGTATGGGCATGTTTCGTTATCAACATAGTAATCTAGGCTGACTATGTAAGGAAATTTTTTAAAATTCTGCAGCACAGACCAACATAGGCGGCGCACAGGGAGGTGAGGAGGGAGGATATTCTATCGTGGGCCGCGGTGGGTAGGGTAGCAGGCAGCGTAAGGTTGTAGCGGAAGAAGGCTATGATGGTGTGGTGCTACAACGTAGGGTCCGGGATGCCGGAGGAGGCGGAGGCCATGGAAATGGAACAACAGGAGGCGGTTGGAGAAGGAAAGAGACAACATGGAAGGAAGGAGACTGTGCCGCCTTTGACTTTTTTTAAAAAAAGTTCGCTGACAGGTGGGCCCATGTCCACCCAACCCGATAACCCACACGTGATGCCACTTCAACACTTATGGGTGGGCCCCACCCGTCAGTTTGGCCGTCAATTCATTGTTTACTAGTGTTTAGTGCGGATTGCAACCAGTTTAAAATTTTGTGGTGGTTTTTTGCGAGCAAAACAAAAACTGGAGATTTTCCGAAAAAATCGAGAAATGTGGTGGTTTTTAGCTAAACACTCTGTTGCACCTAGCGACATGTCAAAATGCAGTTGGGGGACGGGTAAGAAACACTTGATGAGTGGACCGTGTTTGATATTATTACAATAACTGTGATCACGAGGCTAGTCTTTGTTTTGCATCATGCCCCCTCAGGCTGGTAATAATGGGAAGTAGCTTCAACTAGTAACATGCATATGTTACTAGTTTATGTTACTATCTCCATAGTGGTAAGTCTCATAGAGGTGGTAACATAGACACACCCATTTATTACTCTACAGACTCATTTTGCATCGAAAAGGGTGATGTGATGGTAACTAGCTAAGTTAGTCCATTACCTCTCTCTTCATTAATTACATGACACATCATCTTTTTTTCTTACGTGGCATCTATGTTATCCATTTACCTCTCCCAAATAGGCCCGGCTCAATTTATTGTGAGTCTAATACATTTTTGTTGCTGGGAATGCGTTGTACTATTATTGTTGGCAAAGTAAATAGTCGACCACATGAATGTGTTGTACTATTATTGTTGGCAACATAACTTCTGCCTCCTTGATCTGAATGCTCAATGGAGTAGGTAAAATCATAAGTGCGGTGTCTCAACACACTTCTACTACTAGTTTTATATGCATTCATGGTGTCTTGTACAAGCGGCAATTATTATATATGATGATAATCTACACTAGACCACTTTAGTGACCATAGAGGCGTGGTGCCAGTACGATTTAAGAAGATTCCAGAACAGAAATTTATTTTTTTTGGCACGTATAAACCTCCCCAACCGAAATTTTAAAAAATTGAACAAGATTGAGAAATTTTAAACAAGTCTTCAAATATTTTAAATTCTTGAGATGAAACTAAGTAAAGGAAAATCAATCATCTTTAAATTATTTGAACATTCAGAAGAAACAAATTTTTTGGGCCGTTGGTAGTTTGCACTCAGAAAGCGATTAAATGGTTTACTTAGGAGCTACCTAATCTAAAATTATCCTAGTCAATGCTAGAACCGGAAACAAAGGACATTGGAGGAAGGGCTGAGGGAGAATCGTTGGATTTCGGACATTAGAGGGACCTAGTCTGAGAATATGGTTGCTCAATGTGTGAGGCTATGGATTGCAGTCCAGGATGTGCCACGGGATGATACAAAGCAGGATGAGTTGAGGTGGACCGCATCTGTGTCAGGGACTTACCCAGCGGCTTCCACGTACAAGGCGTTAATGCAAGGGCAAATATGTTTCCCCTTAGCTAATGGAGTCTGGAAATGCTGGGCGCCGGTGAAGTACAAAATTTTCTTGTGGCTTGCACTTCAGTACAGAATCCGGACATCAGACCGGAGAGTAAGGCATAGACTACAGGACCATCCGGACATCTACAAGTTCTGCCTGCAGGAGATTGAGACCACAGACCATATTCTGGTGCAGTCAATGGCGGAGTTAGCACTTCATCAAAGACTGGGCACACACTGCAAACTCCAAAACCCAAATATCGATAATGCGCGAGCTACTTGTAGGATATATATCATTACAAAGGTTCATGGCTTAAAATTTTATGGAATTATAGACATATACTGTGATAGTATACTAACCATGGCTAATTACATCTGTTCAAAGTTGTGAAATTATTCTTATACTATAGAAACATAAAGTTCACTATTAGAAAAATTAAAGTATATAATATGGGACCTAGCGCCCGTGGTTTTTCTCTTCCTCATTGGAAGGGTTTTCCACGTTAAAAATCTCGTATCCCCTGTCGTGCTAGATCTCTTTTGTTCATCATTTTTGTGCTATCGTTTATAACAAGTGGTATCAGAGCCCTGGTTTGAAGATTATGGTTTCGCGATGGCTTCGATGAAGTTTGATCTACCGTTGCTGGACTACAAGACGAGATTTTCGCTGTGGCAAGTCAAGATGCGTGCGATTCTGTCTCAATGAGGAGACTATGATGATGCACTAGATGGATTCGATGAGGATCCGACGAAGTGGTCCGAATCAGACAAGCATAAAGATCGTAAGGCTTTGGCTATGATTCAGCTGCACCTATCTAATGAAATTTTGCAAGAAGTGTTGAAGGAGAAATCCGCGAAAGCACTTTGGGATAAGCTGGAAGAGCTCTCCCAGTCCAAGGATGTAACGAGCAAACTCCACGTGAAGATCAAGTTGTTCTCACACAAGCTGCAAGAAGTTGGTGCGGTGATGAACCACATATCGATCTTGAAGGAGCTTCTTTCTAACCTAGCGTCGATGGAGGTAAAATATCCAGATGAGGGTTTAGCTCCTTTGATGTTAGTCTCGTTACCGCCTTCTTTTGAAAATCTACGTGAAACTATATGTTTGGCTCGAGGTACTCTAACCCTAGCTGAAGTATTCGAGGCTCTCACCACGAGGGAAAAGATGAGAGGTATGGTTCAATCTGAAGGCTCGTCCTCCAAGGGCGAAGCATTGCAGGTTCGTGGCAGGCCCGAGCAAAGGAACAACAACAGCTACTATAACAACCGCGACAAGAACACGAACGGTAGAGGCCGTTCGAAGTCTAGAGGCAAGGATAAATTCTGCAGGAACTGTAAGAAAATCAATCATGTCATCAATTATTGTTGGAAGCTGCAGAATAAGGGGAAAAGGGCTGGTACGTATAAGTCGAAAAATAAACCAAATGGTGATGGTAAGGCCTCTGTTGCATCCGGTGCTGAAAGTTCTGATTACGGTGATGCTCTTGTTGTTTTTGCTGGTTGTGTTGTTGCACGTGATGAGTGGATTTTAGATTCTGCATGCTCGTTTCATATTTGCTTTAACCGAGATTGGTTCAGTTCTTATGAGCATGTGCAGACTGGAGATGTCGTGCGTATGAGAGATGATAACCCACGTGACGTTGTGGGCAGAGGCTCCGTTCGGATCAAGATGCACGATGGTATGATCCAGAAATTGACGGATGTGAGACACATCCCAACCATGACCAGAAATTTGATCTCCCTTAGCACTCTTTATGTTGAGGGGTATAAGCACACCGGTTCGCGCGGTGTGATGAAGGTATCAAAAGGTTCTCTTATTCACATGATTGGTGACATGAATTCTGCAAAATTATATGTTCTTAGAGGTAGCACTTTATTCGGTTGCTGCTACTGTTTCTAATGATGAACCAAGTTCTACTAACTTATGGCATATGCGTCTTGGACATATGAGTGAACTTGGTATGGCAGAATTGATGAAGAGAAACTTTCTTAAGGGATGCACAATGAGTAAGCCATCGTTCTGTGAGCATTGCGTGTTTGGTAATCACAAGAGTGTAAAATTCACTACTTCCGTTCATAACACCAAAGGTATACTTGATTATGTGCATGCTGATTTGTGGGGGCCTTCACGTAAGCCCTCCCATGGTGGTTCTCGTTACATGCTTACCATTATTGATGATTACTCTAGAAAAGTGTTACCTTATTTTATGAAAACTAAAGATGCAACCTTTGCTGCTTTTAAAGAGTGGAAAGTTATGATAGAAAGGCAAACTGAAAGAAAGGTTCAATTGCTTCGTACTGAAAATGGTGGAGAGTTCTGTTCGGATGCTTTTAATGATTATTGCAGGCAAGAAAAGTGAGGCATCACACTATCCCATACACGCCGCAGCAGAATGACGTGGCTGAGCGCATGAATAAAACCATCATCTCTAGAGATCGCTGCATGATATCGAACGCTCGCGTGAGAAAACGTTTTTGGGCTGAAGCAGCCTCCACCGCCTGCTACTTGATAAACAGGTCGCCTTCTATCCCACTCGAAAAGAAAACTCCCATTGAGATATTGTCTCGTACACCTGCTGATTATTCACAGTTGAGAGTTTTTGGTTGCACTGCTTATGCTCATGTTGATAATGGAAATTTAGAACCTAGAGCCGTTAAGTGTATGTTTCTAGGATACGGTTCTGGGGTTAAAGGATATAAGCTGTGGAATTTTGAGACTAAGAAGTCTTTCATGAGCAGGAGCGTTGTTTTCAATGAATATGTTATGTACACTAACAGTTTATCCACAAATGTTTCTCCTGTTAGTTCAGATGATGAGGAGGAAATAAGCGTGCAGGTGGAGCACACTGATGATAGATACTGAAATTGTTGATAATGAAAATACCGATGATGTTCATGATACTATTCAGCAATCACCTCCTCCTATGCAGCAACAAAATTTGTCTATTGCAGAGCGCAGAACAAAGAGGAATAAAGGTCCTGCTAAACGTTTAATCGAGGAGTACGATATTGCTCATTATGCTTTTAGTTGTGCTGAACAAATGGAGAACACTCATGAGCCATCCACGTACACTGAAGCCGTTGGTTCAGGTGATCGCGAGAAGTGGGTTTCCGCGATGCAAGAGGAGATGCAATCACTTGAGAAGAATGGTACGTGGGATGTTGTGCGCTTTCCTAAACAAAAGAAGACCGTTCGCTGTAAGTGGATCTTCAAGAGAAATGGGGGTTTATCTCCTAGTGAGTCTCCGTGGTTTAAGGCAAGGTTAGTTTCAAAGGGCTTTAGTCAAATTCCAGGTGTTGATTATAATGATGTTTTCTCTCCGGTTGTCAAGCATAACTCTATTCGTACTTTCTTTGGTATTGTTGCTATGCGTGATCTTGAGCTTGAGCAGTTAGATGTGAAGACTGCATTTTTGCATGGAGAGTTGGAGGAGGAGATATACATGGACCAGCCAGAAGGGTTCATAGTACCCAGTAAGGAGGATCATGTTTGCGAATTAAAGAGGTCCTTATATGATTTGAAACAATCTCCTCGTCAATGGTATAAAGGGTTTGATTCATTTATGTTCTCACATGCCTTTAAGAGGTCCGAATTTGATAGTTGTGTGTACATTAAGTTTGTTGGTGGATCACCTATATACTTGTTGCTATATGTTGATGATATGTTGATTGCTGCCAAGAGCAAGAAAGAAATCACTACGTTGAAGGCACAATTGAGTAGTGAGTTTGAGATGAAGGATCTTGGTGCTCCTAAGAAAATACTCGGTATGGAAATTACTAGAGATAGAAATTCTGGTTTGTTATTTCTTAGTCAGCAAAATTACATTAAGAAAGTTCTTCATCGTTTTTATATGTATGATGCAAAGTCCGTTAGTACTCCCATTGCTCCTCACTTTAACTTGTCAGCTTTACAATGTGCTAGCACCGATGAGGATTATGAGTACATGTCTAGAATTCCATATTCTAGTGCTGTTGGTTCTTTGATGTATGCCATGGTTTGTTCTCGTCCTGATTTATCATATGCTATGAGTTTGGTTAGTAGATATATGGCTAACCCTGGTAAAGAACGTTGGAAGGTTGTTCAGTAGATTTTCAGGTACCTACGTGGCACATCCAATACTTGCTTGAAGTTTGGCAAGGTTGACGAGGGACTCAAAGGCTATGTGGATTCAGATTTTGCTGCTGATTTGGATAAGAGGAGGTCCCTCACATGTTATGTGTTCATGCTAGGTGGTTGTACCGTGAGTTGGAGGGCAACGTTACAATCAGTTGTTGCCAAGTCTACCACTGAAGCAGAGTACATGGCTATTGCAGAAGCATGTAAAGAATCAGTGTCGTTGAAAGGTTTGTTTGCTAAGCTTTGTGGAGATGATACTTGCATTAACTTGTTTTGTGATAGTCAAAGTGTTATTTACCTTACTAAGGATCAGATGTTCCATGAGAGAACAAAGCACATTGATGTCAAGTACCATTATGTGCGTGATGTTGCACAAGGTAAGCTCAAGGTATGCAAGATAAGCACTCATGATAATCCTGCTGATATGATGACAAAGACAGTTCCCGTTGCTTAGTTTGAGCTATGCTCAAGCTTAGTTGGTATCACTGCTTAGCCCAAGAGGCTATTTAGCGCCGAAGGTGTTTTCTTTGTTGTTTCAGGCGAAGGTTCTCGTTCATGCTACAAGAGGGAATTTGTCTCAAGGTGGAGTGTTATTTTCGTGTGATCCAAATTTATATTGATAATAGGCCGAACTTCTGAGTGGAGCCGGAGGCGCAATAAGTCTTTTCCGAGTTGGACACGAATACCACCTTGTCTAGGGTTTCGTCCCCTTTATATATCTCATGTAAGCTACCGGTTGGGATCAGTCATACATTGTAAATCCCCGGCGTTTGTAACCTCACCCCATCATGGTGAAGATTTGCTGGCTGGGGCCCGTGGTTTTTCTTCCACATTGGAAGGGTTTTCCACGTTCAAAATCTCGTGTCCCATGTCGTGCTAGATCTTTTTTGTTCATCGTTTTTGTGCTATCGTTTATAACAAGTTGGAGCAACTTGGCCTGCCGGGTTGATCACTTCCTTTCCTCTCTAGAGCAAAGATGACAAGTGCATCACATAGTAGTTCTACATCACGTACACATCATGCTTGGAAGTTGCCCAAGGAGGCTCCTTAGCTGCATATGTTGAACAATATGGTCAGTGCATTTAGACCGGTAGACACCGCATATATGCGAGGATACAAGTAATAGGCACTCAATTCTCTACAAAACCAGAACTTGCTTAGTGATACTAAAATCTGTATACCTGAATAGTATTGGATAATTTCCTATTTGTGGATACTGGATAGTATACTACATCTCTTTAAGATTCACACAATTACCATGATTACCTCAATAAATATACAAGACCACCGTCGTCCACCCATTGCATGTGGCCGGCCACCACATATGCCGCCGTCGTCTTCTGGTCTTGGAGCCCATCAGACGAGAGCATGACACCGCAACCGACAAGGAGGAAGATGGAGGTGGCGAGCGGGTGCGGCGCGGGGGAGCCCGGCGGCTTCAAGGGCCCATCAACAACGGTCTCCGCGACGGAGGACTAGCGAGCATGTCATCACGTTCACTGCACTCCACGAGTAACATAAAAAAACGTAGCGGCAAGAACGAATCAGCACATATACATTTCATCGAACAATTCATGAGCAGGATGAACAAGGCTAGAGAAGGCACGACGAGAAGGAGAGGCACCTAAACTAGTGCTTCGGACCGAGTAGACAAAGAGGCTTGGAGGAGGACGCGAGGTGGAGGAGGCCAACGAGCCGTAGTAAGGCGGCGGGCTAGAGGAGGGCCCCGAGCTGGCATCTGCACGAATTCCCCATCCTGCCGCTCCTGCCATACCGCTCGGCCACGGGCGCGTGGGCGTATGCCCGCCGCAGCCCCAGCGTGTGGCCCGCCGCGCCACCGGCCTACGACGCACCCATGCAGTGATGCCGACCCGCCACCGCGGCCGCCCGGTTGTTGCTTAGGGAGTCGCGCTCGTTGGCGCGCCGTCGACCCCGCTGCTCATTCTCCATGCCGCCGTCACTCCCTGTAGCTCCGGCCTCTCCGCTCTCCGCCCTCTCCGAGAGGCGCCCTTGCAGCGCCTCCTCCCAGCCGTCACCGTGGCAGGGGTCGCAGGTCTCGAACCGCCTCCTTCTCCTTGGGACAGGGCCGGCAAGGCATGGGCCAGAAGCGCGGCAACTGCTTGTGGGAGGAGGGCGAGCTATGAGGAGGGGAGACGAGGGCGGGGGACGAGGCAGGGGCCGGAAGCGCGGTGTACCATGGCTTCTTTGTGGTGAGCTCCACTCCCTCTAAACAGGAGCATCGTGCGGAGCTGGCCCTACTGCTGCTCCTCCCCTGGCGACGAGCTGCGCCCTATCTGAAATCACCAAGCTGCGGGCATGGTGTTGGCCTTCGTTCCCAGCTGCTGTGCCCACATGGGGCTCCTCCCCGATGTGAATTCGGGCGAACCTAGGCACCTGCATCGCAAGCTCTCCGTAACTCGACGCCCTTAACCTCTCCACAAGTTGACCGCAAATGAAGGCGCCATCACATCCGGTGGAAGAATAGTGGCGGGGGCGCAGTCGGCGGTGGATTGGAGGCTATGGGAGTACGAAGAACTTAGGGAGACGAGACAACGTCGGCTCCGGGACCGAAGGAAAGGTTGGAGGAAAGGTTGCGTGTGCTTTTTGTCACATCCCAATTTTGGAATACCTGTTAACACAGTTGTTTTGCTAATTGCTTGACAAATAAACTTTGGTTGTGTTTGTTTAAGTGCAACTAAACAAACTAATTATAAAATCTTACATGGCTAAGAAATGGAAAGCAAACTTAAAAAGATAGCAAAGCAGTAAACTAAAAATATTCAACATTGTTCCAATGACCTTGGCAATATTTTATAAAGTGAATATTGATCAAAGAGTTTTCCAAAACTATCTTATGAATCCCATACTTGTTGAATATTATTCCAAGACCCAAATTAAGAAAGATGAAACACTTAATAAATTTCCCTAAAAGATTATCAGAAAAAGAGGCATTCCTAAATGCTTCACCAAAATATTATCAAATGTTTTTCCAACCTTGCAAGCTTAAGAACAAAGGTATTGGAGAGCATTGACTTGATATCTCTAGTCACATAAATATTTTGGCAAAGCATTGTTAAAGAAAAGCCTAGTGCCTTATTAAATTGAAATTCCAATATTTCTAGAAACAGAAAACTAAAACAAGTTACTATTGGAAACTTTCTTCAAATGATTTGAAATTCATACCATTGCTTCCTTATATCAAATAAGGAACACACACAAGAGGAGACCAAAAAGTGAATCCATTAAAGTCCTGAAAACATGGTTTTTCTCCACAGCAACATTTGGGATTTTGAACAAGTTTCTACAAACTTTTTCCAAATGCCATGAAATAAATACCACATGCTCTATATCATAAATGAGGAAAAACCAACACAAGTATAATTTAAGTTGCCAAAAAACCCTGTTTTCTTGACAGCACCTTTTGAAATTTAACTCTAAAGACTTGAGTTTTCTACCACATAAGGAACACACCAAATAAGGAATGTGTGCCAAACATTATCATTTTTGGAAGCTCCTAAGTAGGTTAATAAATTCAATGTCCATTATGTAAATTCAAATTTGAACAATTTCAAGTCTCCAATTGAGCCAATTTTCATAATGTTGTACATATCAACTATTGGGAAAAGGATTTAAAATTTGACTTTGTTTGCTTAGGGAAACATCCTTTTTCAGAGAACACAGGGACCTATTTGTAAAATTCCAGGGACCTAGATGTAGCTGAGTCATCTTCTTCCTCTAGCTCATCTGTAGATACAGAACACCTACGACATGCCTTCGATTGGAAGCTAACTCGAGGAATAAGAGGCCCCCCATGTGCTTGGTCTGCCCACATGCCCCCTCTCTCTCCCCCTCGAGCTACACACTCTCTCTTAGATTTTTTTTTTGCTCAAACCAAACCCTAGCCGATTTAGCTCGTCGCCGATTCGGCCGCTGACGACCTCGCCGCCGGTCGCCGTTGGCGCCATCGCCTCCACCTCGTCGAGTAGGCCCTCTCTGCCAAAGGAATCGAGGCGGGAGCCCTCGTGGAGCCCGCGCCGTCCGGTTCCCTTCTGCGGGTCCGGCGGGCTCCGGCGAGGCATTGCCGCCGCCACGACCCTCCTCCGCCCTTGCCGATTGGTCCTATGCGTTCAAGGTGAGGATGCGAGCCTCCCCGACCGTTTTCCCCTCTCCCTCTCGCCCTAAATCGCTACCGTGCCGTGCGAGCTTTCCGGCCGACGCGCGCCGCCGTTGCCGCCGTCCTCCGGTGGCCTCCCTGGAAACGAGCTGCCCCTAGGATGGTTCCCCTCGTATCCCCTGTCGTGCTAGATCTCTTTTGTTCATCGTTTTTGTGCTATCGTTTATAACAAGTGGTATCAGAGCCCTGGTTTGAAGATTATGGTTTCGCGATGGCTTCGATGAAGTTTGATCTACCGTTGCTGGACTACAAGACGAGATTTTCGCTGTGGCAAGTCAAGATGCGTGCGATTCTGTCTCAATGAGGAGACTATGATGATGCACTAGATGGATTCGATGAGGATCCGACGAAGTGGTCCGAATCAGACAAGCATAAAGATCGTAAGGCTTTGGCTATGATTCAGCTGCACCTATCTAATGAAATTTTGCAAGAAGTGTTGAAGGAGAAATCCGCGAAAGCACTTTGGGATAAGCTGGAAGAGCTCTCCCAGTCCAAGGATGTAACGAGCAAACTCCACGTGAAGATCAAGTTGTTCTCACACAAGCTGCAAGAAGTTGGTGCGGTGATGAACCACATATCGATCTTGAAGGAGCTTCTTTCTAACCTAGCGTCGATGGAGGTAAAATATCCAGATGAGGGTTTAGCTCCTTTGATGTTAGTCTCGTTACCGCCTTCTTTTGAAAATCTACGTGAAACTATATGTTTGGCTCGAGGTACTCTAAACCCTAGCTGAAGTATTCGAGGCTCTCACCACGAGGGAAAAGATGAGAGGTATGGTTCAATCTGAAGGCTCGTCCTCCAAGGGCGAAGCATTGCAGGTTCGTGGCAGGCCGAGCAAAGGAACAACAACAGCTACTATAACAACCGCGACAAGAACACGAACGGTAGAGGCCGTTCGAAGTCTAGAGGCAAGGATAAATTCTGCAGGAACTGTAAGAAAATCAATCATGTCATCAATTATTGTTGGAAGCTGCAGAATAAGGGGAAAAGGGCTGGTACGTATAAGTCGAAAAATAAACCAAATGGTGATGGTAAGGCCTCTGTTGCATCCGGTGCTGAAAGTTCTGATTACGGTGATGCTCTTGTTGTTTTTGCTGGTTGTGTTGTTGCACGTGATGAGTGGATTTTAGATTCTGCATGCTCGTTTCATATTTGCTTTAACCGAGATTGGTTCAGTTCTTATGAGCATGTGCAGACTGGAGATGTCGTGCGTATGAGAGATGATAACCCACGTGACGTTGTGGGCAGAGGCTCCGTTCGGATCAAGATGCACGATGGTATGATCCAGAAATTGACGGATGTGAGACACATCCCAACCATGACCAGAAATTTGATCTCCCTTAGCACTCTTTATGTTGAGGGGTATAAGCACACCGGTTCGCGCGGTGTGATGAAGGTATCAAAAGGTTCTCTTATTCACATGATTGGTGACATGAATTCTGCAAAATTATATGTTCTTAGAGGTAGCACTTTATCTGGTTCGGTTGCTGCTACTGTTTCTAATGATGAACCAAGTTCTACTAACTTATGGCATATGCGTCTTGGACATATGAGTGAACTTGGTATGGCAGAATTGATGAAGAGAAACTTTCTTAAGGGATGCACAATGAGTAAGCCATCGTTCTGTGAGCATTGCGTGTTTGGTAATCACAAGAGTGTAAAATTCACTACTTCCGTTCATAACACCAAAGGTATACTTGATTATGTGCATGCTGATTTGTGGGGGCCTTCACGTAAGCCCTCCCATGGTGGTTCTCGTTACATGCTTACCATTATTGATGATTACTCTAGAAAAGTGTTACCTTATTTTATGAAAACTAAAGATGCAACCTTTGCTGCTTTTAAAGAGTGGAAAGTTATGATAGAAAGGCAAACTGAAAGAAAGATTCAATTGCTTCGTACTGAAAATGGTGGAGAGTTCTGTTCGGATGCTTTTAATGATTATTGCAGGCAAGAAAGAATTGTGAGGCATCACACTATCCCATACACGCCGCAGCAGAATGACGTGGCTGAGCGCATGAATAAAACCATCATCTCTAGAGATCGCTGCATGATATCGAACGCTCGCGTGAGAAAACGTTTTTGGGCTGAAGCAGCCTCCACCGCCTGCTACTTGATAAACAGGTCGCCTTCTATCCCACTCGAAAAGAAAACTCCCATTGAGATATTGTCTCGTACACCTGCTGATTATTCACAGTTGAGAGTTTTTGGTTGCACTGCTTATGCTCATGTTGATAATGGAAATTTAGAACCTAGAGCCGTTAAGTGTATGTTTCTAGGATACGGTTCTGGGGTTAAAGGATATAAGCTGTGGAATTTTGAGACTAAGAAGTCTTTCATGAGCAGGAGCGTTGTTTTCAATGAATATGTTATGTACACTAACAGTTTATCCACAAATGTTTCTCCTGTTAGTTTAGATGATGAGGAGGAAATAAGCGTGCAGGTGGAGCACACTGATGATATAGATACTGAAATTGTTGATAATGAAAATACCGATGATGTTCATGATACTATTCAGCAATCACCTCCTCCTATGCAGCAACAAAATTTGTCTATTGCAGAGCGCAGAACAAAGAGGAATAAAGGTCCTGCTAAACGTTTAATCGAGGAGTACGATATTGCTCATTATGCTTTTAGTTGTGCTGAACAAATGGAGAACACTCATGAGCCATCCACGTACACTGAAGCCGTTGGTTCAGGTGATCGCGAGAAGTGGGTTTCCGCGATGCAAGAGGAGATGCAATCACTTGAGAAGAATGGTACGTGGGATGTTGTGCGCTTTCCTAAACAAAAGAAGACCGTTCGCTGTAAGTGGATCTTCAAGAGAAATGGGGGTTTATCTCCTAGTGAGTCTCCGTGGTTTAAGGCAAGGTTAGTTTCAAAGGGCTTTAGTCAAATTCCAGGTGTTGATTATAATGATGTTTTCTCTCCGGTTGTCAAGCATAACTCTATTCGTACTTTCTTTGGTATTGTTGCTATGCGTGATCTTGAGCTTGAGCAGTTAGATGTGAAGACTGCATTTTTGCATGGAGAGTTGGAGGAGGAGATATACATGGACCAGCCAGAAGGGTTCATAGTACCTAGTAAGGAGGATCATGTTTGCGAATTAAAGAGGTCCTTATATGATTTGAAACAATCTCCTCGTCAATGGTATAAAGGGTTTGATTCATTTATGTTCTCACATGCCTTTAAGAGGTCCGAATTTGATAGTTGTGTGTACATTAAGTTTGTTGGTGGATCACCTATATACTTGTTGCTATATGTTGATGATATGTTGATTGCTGCCAAGAGCAAGAAAGAAATCACTACGTTGAAGGCACAATTGAGTAGTGAGTTGGAGATGAAGGATCTTGGTGCTCCTAAGAAAATACTCGGTATGGAAATTACTAGAGATAGAAATTCTGGTTTGTTATTTCTTAGTCAGCAAAATTACATTAAGAAAGTTCTTCATCGTTTTTATATGTATGATGCAAAGTCCGTTAGTACTCCCATTGCTCCTCACTTTAACTTGTCAGCTTTACAATGTGCTAGCACCGATGAGGATTATGAGTACATGTCTAGAATTCCATATTCTAGTGCTGTTGGTTCTTTGATGTATGCCATGGTTTGTTCTCGTCCTGATTTATCATATGCTATGAGTTTGGTTAGTAGATATATGGCTAACCCTGGTAAAGAACATTGGAAGGTTGTTCAGTAGATTTTCAGGTACCTACGTGGCACATCCAATACTTGCTTGAAGTTTGGCAAGGTTGACGAGGGACTCAAAGGCTATGTGGATTCAGATTTTGCTGCTGATTTGGATAAGAGGAGGTCCCTCACAGGTTATGTGTTCATGCTAGGTGGTTGTACCGTGAGTTGGAGGGCAACGTTACAATCAGTTGTTGCCCAGTCTACCACTGAAGCAGAGTACATGGCTATTGTAGAAGCATGCAAAGAATCAGTGTGGTTGAAAGGTTTGTTTGCTGAGCTTTGTGGAGATGATACTTGCATTAACTTGTTTTGTGATAGTCAAAGTGTTATTTACCTTACTAAGGATCAGATGTTCCATGAGAGAACAAAGCACATTGATGTCAAGTACCATTATGTGCGTGATGTTGCACAAGGTAAGCTCAAGGTATGCAAGATAAGAACTCATGATAATCCTGCTGATATGATGACAAAGACAGTTCCCGTTGCTTAGTTTGAGCTATGCTCAAGCTTAGTTGGTATCACTGCTTAGCCCAAGAGGCTATTTAGCGCCGAAGGTGTTTTCTTTGTTGTTTCAGGCGAAGGTTCTCGTTCATGCTACAAGAGGGAATTTGTCTCAAGGTGGAGTGTTATTTTCGTGTGATCCAAATTCGTATTCGTATATATTGATAAAGGCCGAACTTCTGACGAGTGGAGCCGGAGGCGCAACAAGTCTTTTCCGAGTTGGACACGAATACCACCTTGTCTAGGGTTTCGTCCCCTTTATATATCTCATGTAAGCTACCGGTTGGGATCAGTCATACATTGTAAATCCCCGGCGTTTGTAACCTCACCCCATCATGGTGAAGATTTGCTGGCTGGGGCCCGTGGTTTTTCTCTTCCACATTGGAAGGGTTTTCCACGTTCAAAATCTCGTGTCCCATGTCGTGCTAGATCTTTTTTGTTCATCGTTTTTGTGCTATCGTTTATAACAAGTTGGAGCAACTTGGCCTGCCGGGTTGATCACTTCCTTTCCTCTCTAGAGCAAAGATGACAAGTGCATCACATAGTAGTTCTACATCACGTACACATCATGCTTGGAAGTTGCCCAAGGAGGCTCCTTAGCTGCATATGTTGAACAATATGGTCAGTGCATTTAGACCGGTAGACACCGCATATATGCGAGGATACAAGTAATAGGCACTCAATTCTCTACAAAACCAGAACTTGCTTAGTGATACTAAAATCTGTATACCTGAATAGTATTGGATAATTTCCTATTTGTGGATACTGGATAGTATACTACAGCTCTTTAAGATTCACACAATTACCATGATTACCTCAATAAATATACAAGACCACCGTCGTCCACCCATTGCATGTGGCCGGCCACCACATATGCCGCCGTCGTCTTCTGGTCTTGGAGCCCATCAGACGAGAGCATGACACCGCAACCGACAAGGAGGAAGATGGAGGTGGCGAGCGGGTGCGGCGCGGGGGAGCCCGGCGGCTTCAAGGGCCCATCGACAACGGTCTCCGCGACGGAGGACTGGCGAGCATGTCATCACGTTCACTGCACTCCACGTGTAACATAAAAAAACGTAGCGGCAAGAACGAATCAGCACATATACATTTCATCGAACAATTCATGAGCAGGATGAACAAGGCTAGAGAAGGCACGACGAGAAGGAGAGGCACCTAACCTAGTGCTTCGGACCGAGTAGACAAAGAGGCTTGGAGGAGGACGCGAGGTGGAGGAGGCCAACGAGCCGTAGTAAGGCGGCGGGCTAGAGGAGGGCCCCGAGCTGGCATCTGCACGAATTCCCCATCCTGCCGCTCCTGCCATACCGCTCGGCCACGGGCGCGTGGGCGTATGCCCGCCGCAGCCCCAGCGTGTGGCCCGCCGCGCCACCGGCCTACGACGCACCCATGCAGTGATGCCGACCCGCCACCGCGGGGCCGGTTGTGCTTAGGGTCGCGCTCGTTGGCGCGCCGTCGACCCCGCTGCTCATTCTCCATGCCGCCGTCACTCCCTGTAGCTCCGGCCTCTCCGCTCTCCGCCCTCCTCCGAGAGGCGCCCTTGCAGCGCCTCCTCCCAGCCGTCACCGTGGCAGGGGTCGCAGGTCTCGAACCGCCTCCTTCTCCTTGGGACAGGGCCGGCAAGGCATGGGCCAGAAGCGCGGCAACTGCTTGTGGGAGGAGGGCGAGCTATGAGGAGGGGAGACGAGGGCGGGGGACGAGGCAGGGGCCGGAAGCGCGGTGTACCATGGCTTCTTTGTGGTGAGCTCCACTCCCTCTAAACAGGAGCATCGTGCGGAGCTGGCCCTACTGCTGCTCCTCCCCTGGCGACGAGCTGCGCCCTATCTAAAATCACCAAGCTGCGGGCATGGTGTTGGCCTTCGTTCCCAGCTGCTGTGCCCACATGGGGCTCCTCCCCGATGTGAATTCGGGCGAACCTAGGCACCTGCATCGCAAGCTCTCCGTAACTCGACGCCCTTAACCTCTCCACAAGTTGACCGCAAATGAAGGCGCCATCACATCCGGTGGAAGAATAGTGGCGGGGGCGCAGTCGGCGGTGGATTGGAGGCTATGGGAGTACGAAGAACTTAGGGAGACGAGACAACGTCGGCTCCGGGACCGAAGGAAAGGTTTGGAGGAAAGGTTGCGTGTGCTTTTTGTCACATCCCAATTTTGGAATACCTGTTAACACAGTTGTTTTGCTAATTGCTTGACAAATAAACTTTGGTTGTGTTTGTTTAAGTGCAACTAAACAAACTAATTATAAAATCTTACATGGCTAAGAAATGGAAAGCAAACTTAAAAAGATAGCAAAGCAGTAAACTAAAAATATTCAACATATTGTTCCAATGACCTTGGCAATATTTTATAAAGTGAATATTGATCAAAGAGTTTTCCAAAACTATCTTATGAATCCCATACTTGTTGAATATTATTCCAAGACCCAAATTAAGAAAGATGAAACACTTAATAAATTTCCCTAAAAGATTATCAGAAAAAGAGGCATTCCTAAATGCTTCACCAAAATATTATCAAATGTTTTTCCAACCTTGCAAGCTTAAGAACAAAGGTATTGGAGAGCATTGACTTGATATCTCTAGTCACATAAATATTTTGGCAAAGCATTGTTAAAGAAAAGCCTAGTGCCTTATTAAATTGAAATTCCAATATTTCTAGAAACAGAAAACTAAAACAAGTTACTATTGGAAACTTTCTTCAAATGATTTGAAATTCATACCATTGCTTCCTTATATCAAATAAGGAACACACACAAGAGGAGACCAAAAAGTGAACCCATTAAAGTCCTGAAAACATGGTTTTTCTCCACAGCAACATTTGGGATTTTGAACAAGTTTGTTCTACAAACTTTTTCCAAATGCCATGAAATAAATACCACATGCTCTATATCATAAATGAGGATGAAAACCAAAAGGGCACAAGTTTTTGAATAATTTAAGTTGCCAAAAAACCCTGTTTTCTTGACAGCACCTTTTTGAAATTTGAACAAGTTTGTTCTATAGAAGTAACTCTAAATGACTTGAGTTTTCTACCACATAAGGAACACACCAAATAAGGAATGTGTGCCCAACATTATCATTTTTGGAAGCTCCTAAGTAGGTTAATAAATTCAATGTCCATTTATGTAAGAATTCAAATTTGAACAACTTTGAATTATCAAGTTTCTCCAATTGAGCCAATTTTCATATATGTTGTACATATCAACTAATTAGAATTTTGGGAAAAAGGATTTAAAATTTTGACTTTGTTTGCTTAGGGAAAACATCCTTTTTCAGAGAACACAGGGACCTATTTGTAAAATTCCAGGGACCTAGATGTTAGCTGAGTCATCTTCTTCCTCTAGCTCATCTGTAGATACAGAACACCTACGACATGCCTTCGATTGGAAGCTAACTCGAGGAATAAGAGGCCCCCCATGTGCTTGGTCTGCCCACATGCCCCCTCTCTCTCCCCCTCGAGCTACACACTCTCTCTTAGATATTTTTTTTGCTCAAACCAAACCCTAGCCGATTTAGCTCGTCGCCGATTCGGCCGCTGACGACCTCGCCGCCGGTCGCCGTTGGCGCCATCGCCTCCACCTCGTCGAGTAGGCCCTCTCTGCCAAAGGAATCGAGGCGGGAGCCCTCGTGGAGCCCGCGCCGTCCGGTTCCCTTCTGCGGGTCCGGCGGGCTCCGGCGAGGCATTGCCGCCGCCACGACCCTCCTCCGCCCTTGCCGATTGGTCCTATGCATTCAAGGTGAGGATGCGAGCCTCCCCGGCCGTTTTCCCCTCTCCCTCTCGCCCTAAATCGCTACCGTGCCGTGCGAGCTTTTCGGCCGACGCGCGCCGCCGTTGCCGCCGTCCTCCGGTGGCCTCCCTGGAAACGAGCTGCCCCTAGGATGGTTCCCCTCGTCGAGACCAACTTGGAGATGTTTTTATTTCGCATTTTGGTGGCCGGATGCGCCGTGTTCGAGCTCGCCGGAGACCTTTCCCGCCGGCGGTGACGTCGTGGTGACGCAGCGCTCGCGTCAGCGCGCTGACCCCGCACGGGAGGAGTCAAACTGGCCAGTGGGGCCGCGATCTGCGTGCGTGGCAGCCCCCGTGGCGGCCTGGCCCGCGGGTCAGCGGCTACGGCTGGTGTCCCTCGCGGTGCAAAAGATCCAGGCCGGCCCAATAGTAGATCCAGCCCTTGTCTGTTTGTTTTTCCATTTATTTTTTTACAGAAAGTGCATATTTACTTTTGGCTCTAAAAGGCAACCTAAAAGATGATTTTGACCAAACTAAAATTCACAGTGGTACCTCAACTAATTCTAAACCACCTCCAACTTGTAGATCTACTTTTGGATGAACAATTTTGAAATGAAAAATGATTTGGCATCAGGTACCAGAAACACCAAAATGAGCACCATTTTAAATCCACAACTCAGAATGAAGTGAGCCCAATTTCATTGGAAAGCCCTTGAAATTTCCTAACAGAAGCAATTAACCTTGCTTCCAAATTCCTTGTATTTTTGAAATGGCATGCAATTTGGTAAAACACAAGAGAGCACTTTGGTGATTTTTATAAAATTATTAAAAACGAATTTTGATGCAAACTCAACTGGATGGTCTTGTATATGTTTATAGCTATCCAAAACGAGATGGGTTTAATTTTTAGAGCATCATATAAAATTTGGTGGACAGATCTTTAAATTGCTTGTTTCTGCCATTTTGGCATTTTAGTTAATTAAATTGTGTGATTATATTTTTGAGTTGCAATATTGTTTTCTAGCATGTATAAGTTGTGTGAACTTGTTTTATCAGTGTTACTTAACTATTTTAGCATGTTAGATTGTGTGGAATTGAGTTGAGAAGAAATAGGATTTTTGTTATTAACATATGATTATTCTCTAGTTAATTTTTGCATAGCATTTTTGAGTGTTAACTTTATGTGCAAACACTTGGATTTTTGATTGAATCCAGTACCATGTTGGTACTTATATTGTGTGGTTATCACCTCTGCTAGCTTGCATTTGAATTGGTAGAGAAGCATGAGTAGCTTTGTCATGACTATGAGACTGTTATGGAAAAATTCCCTCATGTGTGGAATTTTTGGCATAATCTTTTGTGGTTGTGTAGCCACATATTTTTGTGTTGTATTCATAGGACCAGTAGCATTTTGATGATTTTTTTATGAGTACTTGACCACTAAAGTTTTCACTTGTGTGAAAACAATAGCATGAGTAACATTACCTTGCTTATTTTAGCATCCTGTTATTTTCTACTAGTATGGTTAATGCACTAGATGCTAGTTTAATATTTTGTTAATTTTTAGCAAGTATGACCAGAGGAATTGTGACCTCTTAATGCTTTGATATTCTAGTGGAACACCCACTGGTGTCATTGCATTTTTGGTGGAAACATTATTTCCCCCACACTAGATGTATTTCTGTTATATAGTTCTATAACTAATGAGTGCCTAGTATTTTTGCTTTGGGAATTTTTGTGCTAAATGTAAATGTGTATGCTTCTGTTTGTAAGTGGTTATAATCATGTGTGGCTTGCTAGGAAAATACATTCTTGAAGTGTTGATTGATTCCTCTAGTAATGCCCTTTTTATTACCACTAGTATGTAGGAGTTGCCCTGCAAATTGATGCCTTGTTTTATTAAATGGGGTATTTTTGTTATAGCAAGTATAGATGTTTTTCACTACTGTTTTTATGACATGGACCCTCTGGTTGTATTTCAATTACTTGATTTAAATACATCCATTGATTCTTCATGTGTGAGTAGTACTAGTTTTCCCTAGTATTTTTGTATTGAATTGTTTTTCCTGCCAACTTGTGTTTGGTAGATATGTGTGTATCCTTGCATGAGGACATGTTTTCATTCCCATTATGATAACATGGTTCCTTGTTTGCATTTTAGCACTTTACTTATTATGCTTGCTTGCATAGCAAACTTTTAGTAGAAGCATGTCTATAGGATTCCTCCTTTTTATATTGTGGTTTGGTTGACAGACCCATTGCCATGATTAATATTGTGCATGTTTTGTGTACTCTTAGTAGTCTCACCATTGTGAAACTAAGTTTATTTTGGGTTTATTAATATCTTGGTATGAGAGTGGCACACCCACTGAATCCATGATATTGAGGTTGTGAGATATGTTCCTCCAACCTTGAGCTGTCTTATTAAATGGAATTTCTGCCAAGTGTGTCTGTTTGATTGTTTGCCTCAATTAATAATTGAGTGATTGGTTGTTATTAGTTTTCCTTGCTGTATGTATGGTTATGCATTGTTGCTTGCCTTGATTGGTTCTGAATGTGTGTCCTTTATTCCTTTTACGACGTTAGAAAACGAAGATGAAGGAAGTGTCGTGAAGATCTGTTTCAAGTTCCAGTCACTCCAAAACCAGGGACACAAGGAGATACCAGGCAAGCCATCCTGATGCTTGCTGATACAATAATTATCATTATCTATCATGCATGTTTTACCTCTGAAGTTTTACAAAAACTTGATTATCAAAACTATTTTTGATGTGGAATTTACTACTATACTATATTATAGGTTACTATCATGCCAGTAGTTAAACTTGGTAATACCAAGCCCATAAGCCACCATATGGTATTTATTACCATCAAATATACTAGTCCCTAAGTGGACACCCTAAAATTGTGATTCTACAAAACAAAGGCTTTACGGAAAAACCCGGAGAAAAGGCGGATCCTTGTTCTCCGGAGGAAAGTGGAAGTGGTCATTTTTGAGAAAATGGTGTTTTTCAAAAATGACACATAACCTAGTCTTCGCCGGACAACCTTTACCGTACTGCCACCCTACCCCAACATGGGCACGGGGCTTAACTGGAAGTTTGTCCTTGTTAGTGTGTGTTCTATCTCAAACGCTATAAGGGACGGAATCCCTCGAACCGAATTGTTGTCAAGAGTTGAGACATAAAAAGTGTGGGATTAATTTTCCCTCCGGTCGCATCAGTTGAGGCATCCTGGCTGGCAGGGATTAGCTCGGTGCCGGGGGTGACCGGTAAAACTCAACTGAGAGATAGACACATTCTAGCTTGAACATAGTGGATGGTTATGATCAGATACCTGATGTTTACATACTGTTGTTACAGTCCGTGATTGTTCACGGGAGGTGTACTGGATCTGGTGGATGTGTACACCTCTGCAGAGTATAACTTTTTCGAAGAAGCCGCGTCCTCGGATATGGACAGTTGAATGGCCATGTAGCTAGCATTGTGTCAATGTTTTCAAAAAGGAAGTTTTTGAAAGGGAAATTTTGGAAAGGAAGTGTTGAACTTGTGAAGTTCGGAAAGGAATGGAAACTTATACCGTGGAGGTATCGTCGATGATGAAAAGCCAGATGCTGTTATACAAAACAAAATGTTTTGCAAAGAAAACCTTTTCTACTCTACGCAAGAATTCTGGAAACTGATTCCAAGAAGTTTTGCAAAGAGAAAATATTCTTTAACAAAGCTTTACAAAACCTCTTGTACGTGTGATATCTACAAGAGAAATAAAACTATATTATTTTCTTCTGAAGTATCTTCTTCAACGAAGATACAGATTAACCTGACTGCAACTATGGTGTCATCATATATGAACACCATTGATAGTGAACCCTATTTATAGCCTACCTATTCCACCATATAAGCATATTTGCATGTTGGTAAGTGAAATGATGGATGTCTTGCTGAGTACATTCAAATGTACTCATTATGGTTTCGCCCCTGGTATCTACTTACCAGATTTGGAGAAGGAGCCTCCGAAGGAGTTCTATGAAGAGAAGTACGGAGTTGACGGCTTTGCGAACTAGGATCGTCTCCGGGTCAGCAGCCTGTAGGTTAAGGCGTGACTTGGGCTCAACTACGTTGTGTTTTGATTGTCTTCCGCTGTGTTTGATAAGTTGCCTGCCCCATTTGCCAGTTGCGTTAAACTTGATCATGTGATATATGTGTAATACCTTTATGTATTCGTGTAATGGATGATGTATTTCTGTGTGCCCACTATGTATGTTGTTCACGACTGATCTTTCTGGGATCGTGAATGTATGCATACGGAGGGTTTCAGACTGCCGGTCTGGGGTCCTTACAGAGTTGGTATCAGAGCCATCCTGACCTTAGGAGACCTTAGTTAGCATGGACGTCAGATAGGAAAGAAAAGTATTTTTGAGTAAAAACCCATTTACTATCTACATTATTTTTATCCAAGGGAATTTTAGTATATTTTCCCTCCTTATTATCTTTTCAAAAGATTCTAAATGCATATCAAGGGCGTCCTTGAACAGTGGTTCGAAGGGCGGGCCTTACAGAGTTAGTATCTCTCTCGGTTAAGAGTTTATTTCTTACTTGTTTGCAACTGCTCCGCTCTGTTTTTGAAACATCTCTCGTATTTGCAGTTTTCTGTCCAGAAAATAGTTGGGGTTTCAAAAACAGATTGTTGCATATTATTACCTCTCTCAGGTAAAAAGGTTTATCAAAACTTTACTTCCATTATCTTGTTTCCATACAAAAACTTTTATACTTGCCGATGTCCCGAGAAGACCAAAATAATTGCCTAGCTCTACAGTGATGATGGTCAGAAGTAGATATAGCTCTTCAGCCACTTCTAGGATTTTTGGATCATCCCCCGACGTAGCTCCAATGGAGTCTTGCTTGTGTGTTTTGGCTTGCTTATGTGTGTCCGTAAGGACTTTGTGCTATTGTGTGGTGTAGAATTTGGTTCATCTAGGCTTCTATATGTTTGTGGGGTGCTCAAAATTTTGCAAATTTGTGATTGCCCCGCTCTTGTTTTTGAATCGCCTCTTGTTAAGATTTTTGCAAGCAAAAATATTTGTATAGTATTCAAAAACAAGAATTTGTTGCTTAGACGTATACTTGTTTTCGCTTCATAATGCGACCCGTCGTGAACCACCACCATCTCTCCCACAATTAATAAAAGCACCGTTGGGCCTAATAATAGAGGACCATTAAGCCACACGAGCTGATAGCGTTGCTACCAGTGATGCACTCCAACAGATAAAGCTCCAACAACGACAACCCTCAAAGAAGAAAAGGCGTGAAGAAAACCAACCAATACTGACCAAAACCTCTATGTTTTGTTTGTTTGCAAAAGACTCTTTTTACCCTGTTGGCTAAATGTCGCACCTCTTTATGTTCCCTTTTAAAAGACCAAACAAGAGAGATCCCCTTTTAAAATTTATATACCTCCCTCCTCTGGAGAAAGGTGAAAAAGAAGTCTTCACATGCCATGATGCGCAACCCCCTCAAAAGCCAATCCAAAGAGCACAATTCAATATTCGGCGTACGATGACGCTAGTCGTATCTTGTCGGACAGACATGATTAAATAGAAAGCTAACAAGACTAACATGCTTTGTTATAATCTTAGGTTGACACCTAACCAAAGCATGTGAACTACTGACAACTCTTTCTAAACCAAGAAATTAAGTGACTTACGACACTTTTTAAATCTAGTTGGTGAAAAGGAGAAGTCACGAGAAAATAAGATGATGACCTATTCTTTTACAAGTCAATAGGATATCGGGTGTATCCACTTTGGAAACCAAATCTTAATAGACGTTGTAGGTACTATGAGATTAGGGGTTTAGAAATTAAGTGAACGATGGAATGGTTGTGATAGATATAGGAAACATCAGTTTTCCTGTTTTTGTTTCTTTGTGTGCTCTTGATTGAAATAAATTTGTGTTTATTCAATCTTGCTTCCTAACTTATATGGAGTTGTTAGGACTTGTTATTATGTTGTTTTCTTACAATAAATCTACCCTAGGAAGTGTGTGCATGATTGGAAACTCGAATAAAAATGAAATAGCATTTGTTACCTTCTAGTTTATTAATTGGAAGTATTGTGAGAACTAGATCTATGTATACTTTCTTAGTGAATTTTGTGCTATGTTTCCTTTGAGTCAAGTAACATTTAGGTACTGTTATTTTGATGCTTTTACCTATGTTATCTTGCATGTCTCTTAATAGTAAAGCATGTGTAAGCATTGCTATCAATATGCACTAGTATTGCTTCACTAGATTAAATAGCCTTATATTTTTATCTTGTATGCACAGATTTTCATGTGTAACCAGAGGCTTAGTACCTATTTTTCCTTGGTATTAGTAGGCCATAGCCCACTGGTCCCATTGCATTTTTGCTTGAGGATGAAAATCCCCAACCATACACATGTGTGAAAATAGCATGTTTCACTATGTAATTGATTTCTATTTTCCACCATGGAAAATATAATTGTTTCTTTTCACCTATGCAAGTGAGAAGTTTATTTCTTACTAGTAAATACGAGCATGTTTAGGTGTGATCCTTTTGTTAGCATAATATTCCTTAGGGGTATCATGTTAAGAAATGTTTCACTATCATGTGCTAAAATTAAATTGTTCGCAAATAAAATAAATTCCTCCTGATTGGTAGATTGTTTGTGGATAATTTTAAATTGAGTGTATGGATTTTTGAAAAAGTTTATATAACTTTTCATTAATTGCATAGCTACTGTTTGTGTGAGTTATACCTTTCTTGATTGCTAGTAATGGTTTAAAGAAAACAGAAATTGCTAGAAGAAATTTCTGCATGTTTAATGGTTGATTCATGAAATTACTCTGGTGCTTGTGCTTACTAACATTAGTAAGTTTTGTGTACTGCTATTAGGTACACTTATATTAATGACTTGCTTGTTTAAGTTTAAACATCATGATATCATTGTTTGCTTCTCTAAGGCAAAACTGGTTT
The DNA here is from genome assembly GCA_028641055.1 of Alopecurus myosuroides. NCBI lineage: Eukaryota > Viridiplantae > Streptophyta > Magnoliopsida > Poales > Poaceae > Alopecurus > Alopecurus myosuroides. The sequence goes on along the minus strand of CM054058.1, from coordinate 568,803,397 downwards.
CACCACTAGAAAATGTTGATTTTTGCCCTAGTATTACCCTCTTTTTATTTTATGAGTATATGTGTTGATATAGCATGTTTAGGAAGTTATTACTTCTGTTATCATGCCATGAATTATTTAGTTTCATGTTCTATGGTTATAGGATATGATTATCTCTTATAGCATGCTGGTGTAGATTTTCATACTAGTGTGTTATTTGTGCAGTCCTGTTTTTTTTATGCCCGTGTAATAGGAGTTTTTCTCTTGTGTGAAGATGGTGTTTTAGAATATCTTTATGATTGTATTCATTGATTTTTATCTACTGGTTGTTTGCTAATTGTTCATGATTGATGGATTCCAAAACCTCCAATAAACAATAACCTAGTGAATAAATAGTCTATTCATCTGTGGTGTTGTTTGCTTGCTTATTGGATTTTGTTTAAATGTTTTACCTTAGCATGAGTTAATACTTGTGTTATAATTGTGCTTAAGAGTATCTTATGAAACTAAAACATCCAACTAAAGTCATGAACATATTAAATGATAGTTGCTTGTGGTGGGTAATATCCACTGCCGTGGGTATTTGTTCTGTCTGTTTGTTTTACCTTAGCAACCCAACCTTTGCACCCACAAGCTATACTTTTTAGCTTCTTATATACCTTGTTATTAGAGTGGTACACCACTCCTTATGTGTTATGTAAGATGTGGAATATAGCTAGGAACTCATGTAATAATTGACGGTACATTTCCAGGTAGTTCTGTACTAACCATAATTTTTGTTCAAACTAGGAAACAAAAGTTTTGGACCTAACACAGTACTGGTGTATTTTTTTTAAAAGTGAATTTGCTAATTTAGGGAAGTACCCCGCCTCCCAAGAAAAGTCAAAGGGGGGAAGCACCGGCACTCCAACACTAACATTGTGTTTGTTGGCCCTCCCTTAGTCCTCGCTTGCGAATCTCGGGGACGAGATTCTTTTTAAGGGGGGAAGACCTGTCACATCCCAATTTTGGAATACCTGTTAACACAGTTGTTTTGCTAATTGCTTGACAAATAAACTTTGGTTGTGTTTGTTTACGTGCAACTAAACAAACTAATTATAAAATCTTACATGGCTAAGAAATGGAAAGCAAACTTAAAAAGATAGCAAAGCAGTAAACTAAAAATATTCAACATATTGTTCCAATGACCTTGGCAATATTTTATAAAGTGAATATTGATCAAAGAGTCTTCCAAAACTATCTTATGAATCCCATACTTGTTGAATATTATTCCAAGACCCAAATTAAGAAAGATGAAACACTTAATAAATTTCCCTAAAAGATTATCAGAAAAAGAGGCATTCCTAAATGCTTCACCAAAATATTATCAAATGTTTTTCCAACCTTGCAAGCTTAAGAACAAAGGTATTGGAGAGCATTGACTTGATATCTCTAGTCACATAAATATTTTGGCAAAGCATTGTTAAAGAAAAGCCTAGTGCCTTATTAAATTGAAATTCCAATATTTCTAGAAACAGAAAACTAAAACAAGTTACTATTGGAAACTTTCTTCAAATGATTTGAAATTCATACCATTGCTTCCTTATATCAAATAAGGAACACACACAAGAGGAGACCAAAAAGTGAATCCATTAAAGTCCTGAAAACATGGTTTTTCTCCACAGCAACATTTGGGATTTTGAACAAGTTTGTTCTACAAACTTTTTCCAAATGCCATGAAATAAATACCACATGATCTATATCATAAATGAGGATGAAAACCAAAAGGGCACAAGTTTTTGAATAATTTAAGTTGCCAAAAAACCCTGTTTTCTTGACAGCACCTTTTTGAAATTTGAACAAGTTTGTTCTATGAAGTAACTTTAAATGACTTGAATTTTCTACCACATAAGGAACACACCAAATAAGGAATGTGTGCCAAAAAATATCATTTTTGGAAGCTCCTAAGTAGCTTAATAAATTCAATGTCCATTTATGTAAGAATTCAAATTTGAACAACTTTGAATTATCAAGTTTCTCCAATTGAGCCAATTTTCATATATGTTGTACATATAAACTAATTAGAATTTTGGGAAAAAGGATTTAAAATTTTGACTTTGTTTGCTTAGGGAAAAAATCCTTTTTCAGAGAACACAGGGACCTATTTGTAAAATTCCAGGGACCTAGATGTTAGCTGACTCATCTTCTTCCTCTAGCTCATCTGTAGCTACAGAACACCTACGACATGCCTTCGATTGGAAGCTAACTCGAGGAATAAGAGGCCCCCCATGTGCTTGGTCTGCCCACATGCCCCCTCTCTCTCCCCCTCGAGCTACACTCTCTCTCTTAGATATTTTTTGCTCAAACCAAACCCTAGCCGATTTAGCTCGTCGCCGATTCGGCCGCTGACGACCTCGCCGCCGGTCGACGTTGGTGCCATCGCCTCCACCTCGTCGAGTAGGCCCTCTCTGCCAAAGGAATCGAGGCGGGAGCCCTCGTGGAGCCCGCGCCGTCCGGTTCCCTTCTGCGGGTCCGGCGGGCTCCGGCGAGGCATTGCCGCCGCCACGACCCTCCTCCGCCCTCGCCGATTGGTCCTATGCGTTCAAGGTGAGGATGCGAGCCTCCCCGACCGTTTTCCCCTCTCCCTCTCGCCCTAAATCGCTACCGTGCCGTGCGAGCTTTCCGGCCGACGCGCGCCGCCGTCCTCCGGTGGCCTCCCTGGAAACGAGCTGCCCCTAGGATGGTTCCCCTCGTCGAGACCAACTCGGAGATGTTTTTATTTCGCATTTTGGTGGCCGGATGCGCCGTGTTCGAGCTCACCGGAGACCTTTCCCGCCGGCGGTGACGTCGTGGTGACGCAGCGCTCGCGTCAGCGCGCTGACCCCGCGCGGGAGGAGTCAAACTGGCCAGTGGGGCCGCGATCTGCGCGCGTGGCAGCCCCCGTGGCGGCCTGGCCCGCGGGTCAGCGGCTACGGCTGGTGTCCCTCGCGGTGCAAAAGATCCAGGCCGGCCCAATAGTAGATCCAGCCCTTGTCTGTTTGTTTTTCCATTTATTTTTTTTACAGAAAGTGCATGTTTACTTTTGGCTCTAAAAGGCAACCTAAAAGATGATTTTGACCAAACTAAAATTCACAGTGGTACCTCAACTAATTCTAAACCACCTCCAACTTGTAGATCTACTTTTGGATGAACAGTTTTGAAATGAAAAATGATTTGGCAACAGGTACCAGATACACCAAAATGAGCACCATTTTAAATCCATAACTCAGAATGAAGTGAGGCCAATTGCATTGGAAATACCTTGAAATTTCCTAACAGAAGCAATTAACCTTGCTTCCAAATTCCTTGTATTTTTGATATGGCATGAAATTTGGTAAAACACCAGAGAGCACTTTGGTGATTTTTATAAAATTATTATAAATGAATTTTGATGCAAACTCAACTGGATGGTCTTGTATATGTTTATAGCTATCCAAAACTAGATGGGTTTAATTTTTAGAGCATCATATAAAATTTGGTGGACAGATCTTTAAATTGCTTGTTTCTGCCATTTTGGCATTTTAGTTAATTAAATTGTGTGATTATATTTTTGAGTTGCAATATTGTTTTCTAGCATGTATAAGTTGTGTGAACTTGTTTTCTCAGTGTTACTTAACTATTTTAGCATGTTAGATTGTGTGGAATTGAGTTGAGAAGAAATAGGATTTTTGTTATTAACATATGATTATTCTCTAGTTAATTTTTGCATAGCATTTTTGAGTGTTAACTTTATGTGCAAACACTTGGATTTTTGATTGAATCCAGTACCATGTTGGTACTTATATTGTGTGGTTATCACCTCTGCTAGCTTGCATTTGAATTGGTAGAGAAGCATGAGTAGCTTTGTCATGACTATGAGACTGTTATGGAAAAATTCCCTCATGTGTGGAATTTTTGGCATAATCTTTTGTGGTTGTGTAGCCACATATTTTTGTGTTGTATTCATAGGACCAGTAGAATTTTGATGATGTTTTTATGAGTAATTGACCACTAAAGTTTTCACTTGTGTGAAAACAATAGCATGAGTAACATTACCTTGCTTATTTTAGCATCCTGTTATTTTCTACTAGTATGGTTAATGCACTAGATGCTAGTTTAATGTTTTGTCAATTTTTAGCAAGTATGACCAGAGGCATTGTGACCTCTTAATGCTTTGATATGCTAGTGGAACACCCACTGGTGTCATTGCATTTTTGGTGGAAACATTATTTCCCCCACACTAGATGTATTTCTGTTATATAGTTCTATAACTAATGAGTGCCTAGTATTTTTGCTTTGGGAATTTTTGTGCTAAATGGAAATGTGTATGCTTCTGTTTGTAAGTGGTTATAATCATGTGTGGCTTGCTAGGAAAAATACATTCTTGAAGTGTTGATTGATTCCTCTAGTAATGCCCTTTTTATTACCACTAGTATGTAGGAGTTGCCCTGCAAATTGATGCCTTGTTTTATTAAATGGGGTATTTTTGTTATAGAAAGTATAGATGTTTTTCACTACTGTTTTTATGACATGGACCCTCTGGTTTTATTTCAATTACTTGATTGAAATACATCCATTGATTCTTCATGTGTGAGTAGTACTAGTTTTCCCTAGTATTTTTGTATTGAATTGTTTTTCCTGCCAACTTGTGTTTGGTAGATATGTGTGTATCCTTGCATGAGGACATGTTTTCATTCCCATTATGATAACATGGTTCCTTGTTTGCATTTTAGCACTTTACTTATTATGCTTGCTTGCATAGCAAACTTTTAGTAGAAGCATGTCTATAGGATTCCGTCTTTTTATTCATTGTTTCTATTGTTCTCACTATGAGAAATTGTGTGTTTTGTGATGAGTCTATTACCTTGTTACTCTTGTGTAGGCTCACTGATTTGTAAAAGAAACTTTTGCAAATCATGTGCCTTATTTATTCTTGGTGTGAATTTAGGCTTAATAGATTAGCTACCTTTTTCTTTTTGTGGTTTGGTTGACAGACCCATTGCCATGATTAATATTGTGCATGTTTTGTGTACTCTTAGTAGTCTCACCATTGTGAAACTAAGTTTATTTTGGGTTTATTAATATCTTGGTATGAGAGTGGCACACCCACTGAATCCATGATATTGAGGTTGTGAGATATGTTCCTCCAACCTTGAGCTGTCTTATTAAATGGCATTTCTGCCAAGTGTGTCTGTTTGATTGTTTGCCTCAATTAATAATTGAGTGATTGGTTGTTATTAGTTTTCCTTGCTGTATGTATGGTTATGCATTGTTGCTTGCCTTGATTGGTTCTGAATGTGTGTCCTTTATTCCTTTTACGACGTTAGAAAACGAAGAGGAAGGAAGTGTCGTGAAGATCTGTTTCAAGTTACAATCACTCCAAAACCAGGGACACAAGGAGATACCAGGCAAGCCATCCTGATGCTTGCTGATACAATACTTATAATTATCTATCATGCATGTTTTACCTCTGAAGTTTTATAAAAACTTGATTATCAGAACTATTTTTGATGTGGAATTTACTACTATACTATATTATAGGTTACTATCATGCCAGTAGTTAAACTTGGTAATACCAAGCCCATAAGCCACCATATGGTATTTATTACCATCAAATATACTAGTCCCTAAGTGGACACCCTAAAATTGTGATTCTACAAAACGAAGGCTTTACGGAAAAACCCGGAGAAAAGGCGGATCCTTGTTCTCCGGAGGAAAATGGAAGTGGTCATTTTTGAGAAAATGGTGTTTTTTCAAAAATGACACATAACCTAGTCTTCGCCGGACAACCTTTACCGTACTGCCACCCTACCCCAACATGGGCACGGGGCTTAACTGGAAGTTTGTCCTTGTTAGTGTGTGTTCTATCTCAAACGCTATAAGGGACGGAATCCCTCGAACCGAATTGTTGTCAAGAGTTGAGACATAAAAAGTGTGGGATTAATTTTCCCTCCGGTCGCATCAGTTGAGGCATCCTGGCTGGCAGGGATTAGCTCGGTGCCGGGGGTGACCGGTAAAACTCAACTGAGAGATAGACACATTCTAGCTTGAACATAGTGGATGGTTATGATCAGATACCCCATGTTTACATACTGTTGTTACAGTCCGTGATTGTTCACGGGAGGTGTACTGGATCTGGTGGATGTGTACACCTCTGCAGAGTATAACTTTTTCGAAGAAGCCACGTCCTCGGATATGGACAGTTGAATGGCCATGTAGCTAGCATTGTGTCAATGTTTTCAAAAAGGAAGTTTTTTGAAAGGGAAATTTTGGAAAGGAAGTGTTGAACTTGTGAAGTTCGGAAAGGAATGGAAACTTACCGTGGAGGTATCGTCGATGATGAAAAGCCAGATGCTGTTATACAAAACAAAATGTTTTGCAAAGAAAACCTTTTCTACTCTACGCAAGAATTCTGGAAACTGATTCCAAGAAGTTTTGCAAAGAGAAAATATTCTTTAACAAAGCTTTACAAAACCTCTTGTACGTGTGATATCTACAAGAGAAATAAAACTATTATTTTCTTATGAAGTATCTTCTTCAACGAAGATACAGATTAACCTGACTGCAACTGTGGTGTCATCATATATGAACACCATTGATAGTGAACCCTATTTATAGCCTACCTATTCCACCATATAAGCATATTTGCATGTTGGTAAGTGAAATGATGGATGTCTTGCTGAGTACATTCAAATGTACTCATTATGGTTTCGCCCCTGGTATCTACTTACCAGATTTGGAGAAGGAGCCTCCGAAGGAGTTCTATGAAGAGAAGTACGTAGTTGACGGCTTTGCGAACTAGGATCGTCTCCGGGTCAGCAGCCTGTAGGTTAAGGCGTGACTTGGGCTCAACTACGTTGTGTTTTGATTGTCTTCCGCTGTGTTTGATAAGTTGCCTGCCCCATGTGGCAGTTGCGTTAAACTTGATCATGTGATATATGTGTAATACCTTTATGTATTCGTGTAATGGATGATGTATTTCTGTGTGCCCACTGTGTATGTTGTTCACGACTGATCTTTCTGGGATCGTGAATGTATGCATACGGAGGGTTTCAGACTGCCGGTCTGGGGTCCTTACACTTTTGGCAAGGAGGTGCAGAGGGAGGGGAGAACAAAGCAACAGCTTTTCCTTTTTTTTTTCTTCTACCGCCTCTCTTCAGCGCCACGACGCGATAGCGGACAGAAGCCAAGCCAACGAGCACCACGTGGATAGCCCCATGCCATAATTATTTTTTTGTTCTTACTATTTTATTTGTTTACAAAATTGACCGCGAGAAAATAGGAGTACGTACCCTGTAAAGACATCATCAAGATGGGAACATGACATGTTCTTATTTTATTTTGAATAGGGTAACGCCAGGAAGGGCTTAATGCTACATTCATTCAACGGTGGTAGTATAGATTTGCATTTCATATAGGACCCCAAAAAAGGAAAATACAATACAATCCTGGAATTTAGCACAAAAGACCTAGGGTATATATAGAAAACGCGATCAGGTCCTCGGGCCCTTTCGTCTCCACCGCAATAAAGAGGAGTCAAACGGTGGCCATCCTTCGCCTCGCCGGGGACAGAACCACTTGCTAGGGGAAGGTTGGATCTCGCCGCTAGGAATCCTTGAACATGCCTCTATCTTGGAGGATTAGGAGATGCCTTCATCGGCATCATAAACGACTTCCATCATAGCCGAAGATCGTTGAGGAAATCCATGGCCCCCATGTAGTGTGCTCCAAGTTGTACTAAGACGACCACATGGCGCTTCAGATCAACCCGCCCCACTCCACCCTCCGCCACTGCGACGATGATACGAATGGCCAGTGGTAGAATCCAAAACTCCACCGGACAAACCCTCAAAAGAGAGGGTTCTTCGAGCTTATTCAATCAAACACATTTGGATCCTCCCTCGCCGCACCATCCAACATGGAAGCACGTCGGAAGAAACCTTCTATAGGCTATGGTCGACCCAACCAGACACCTAGACAGAGAAGATCGACATCATATCGCCGGTCATCACGGAGGACAAATCAAATCCTAGAAAACAACCTATACTAGTGTTGTATAGGAAAGTCCTACCTCTTCCTAGCCGGAAGTGCCTTCGGTGTGATGGGAGGTAAGGGTCGGTGGTGGCGGCCTAGATACGACTCTCAAGAAGGCGGCGGTCTCCTGAAGATGTTGTCATCTTCGCGCGGACACCCCAATTGGTAAAAATGATCATACACATTACTCATGCATATGGAGGTAATATCACCGATCAACGGTAATGCGTCTCCCAATACTACAATGAAGTATATGTATTTGTGTTTCTGGGTCCAGAAAATGTAGGCATGCCCCTTTTATATGCAGGTGTAAATTACTTACATATGTTGAACCACGCATTAGAAGAGAAATATCTATCCAAATGAGAATCAACTAAGGTTCATGGATTGGATAGGATAATGCCTCCTTTTTAAACCCGTTTAAGTTTTGGCATAGCATGCAGAAACATGCCAAGCAGGGGATCTCACCGTGAGGGCAAGACATATGAGATGTAATTGTCTTGAGAGGGGCGTACACCAAATCTATCTCTCTTATAAGAGAAAACCCCGATATGATTAAATTGAGCTAGGCCTATTTGGCTACCTTGTCCGTCAAGCATGTGGAATAGGGGACCGGATGCAAAACAAACATTGGCCTCGTTACCAAGTTATTGTTGTAATAATAATATCAAACATGGTCCACTCATCAAGTTGATTGAACCGGGGGTGCACCTCTATTTTTAGAATATATCTGAAAATAATATATCCTGCACCGGTCCCCCCGACTTCATTTCGAGCTGTCGGCATGAGCAACACGAGGAGGGTACCCCCAGCATGACCCAAAGTGAGTAGTGGGTCTGAGACATAATGATAAAAAAATTAGTTATGCCGCAACTGTTTTTTAGTTACAGACTTACTGTTACAATGAACTCTTTTTTACTTTCAGATCGGGGTCGGTCCCGGCAACAAGAACGTCTTACACTCCCAGTAAATTGAATTGGGCCTATTTGGCTACGTTGTCCATCAAGCATGTGGAGTGAGGGGACCTGCTAAACAAACATTGGCCTCGTGATCACAGTTATTGTAATAATATAAAACATGGTCCACTTATCAAGTGTTTCTTGCACCAATCCCCCAACTGTAATTCGAGATGTCGGCACGAACAACAGAGTGTTTAGCCAGAAACCAGCAACAAAGTGCTTATAGGAGGAGGGAGATGTCTCCTTTGAATTTATTTAGATTTTTTTTTTGTCTGATGGGTGGGTCCATGACCACGTCTGCAAAAATTCTATCCTTGCTGCCACCTCAGCCCTGACAAGTGGGGCCGTGTCAGAAGGAGTGTCAATTCATGTTCAAGAAGCAATCAGTGTGAATTATTTTGAAAAAAAAATACTTGTGGGTTTTTGCGATCAAAACGAAAACTGGTAGTTTTTTCGAAATTTGACGTGAAAATGTGGTTGTTTTAAGTTAAACACTCCGATTAACACGAGGATGGTTCCACCAGCATGACCCAAAGAGAGTACTGTGGGTTCGAGACATTATGATGCAATTTTGAATTATGCCGCAAATCTTTTTTGGTTACACACTTAATAGTGACCTCACTGTGATGGTCAAATTATATTTTCTTATAAAAACGAAGGGGAATTTGAGAAAATTGGTGTTCCTTCCGAAAGAACTATAATATAAATTAATAACCACCTTTTCCACACGATTACATGTTTCGAATTTTCTTATTTGTACTTATTTAATTGGTATAATGTTTATTAGCCGAGTATTATTTTAACTGGTTTTAACAGAGTTGGTAATACATGATATTTCCAAACATGTTTGAAAATATTCAGTATAATTTAATTTGGATTCTAATGAATTTTGAATATTGTCCATAAATTATAAAGTCTTGGAGCATACCACATTCTATTGTATTTCCACAAGGGAATGGTTTTGAAGTTGCTCGGTTTTCTCGGTCTGTTAGGAGTCCTAGAAAATATTTTTCGTAAAATGCATGGAATCAACAATGGTAAAAAAGATGACCCTCTGGCAAAATGAGATATAGCCTAGGAAAATATGTTTTTTGTCCTCCTCCCGATGGTCTATACCGCCCCTCCAGTCATGCATATGATTAATCTTGGAGATTCTCACCCACACTTTGTAGGAAAAATGGTAATCCACATTCTTCAACAATCACCTTGCGCATCCTCCAGATTCGTACTTAATCTACAATGGAAGAAGATTCATATCTTTCAAGCCAAACTATCAATACCATGACCATAAATATGAAATAGTTGTGATATTGTGCCCAAATTTCTCATATGTGTGCGTGTTGGCATGAAAAAAATATTGCGAAGCGAGATTCCAACATGTCTGTAAATAAACTCATTTTTCATTTTCTAAGTGCTAAAAGGAGGCTTTTTGTGAAGAAAATAACAAGAGTATTGTGCAAAATGGCACCACTCTATTTTTACTCAAACTAGACGACATTTTAAGGATGATCACTAACTTGTATGCATTTCAAAGATTTCTAGCTAGGTATTTAAATGGCTCTGTGTAGATTTAGCGAGAAGGAGATCAAATTTGAACTACGGGTGTTTCATAGTTTGCTCCTTATTTTTTCCAAAAAACATTTTTAGGTGCATAATTGTCAATTAATCCGAGATCCACCAATGGTTATTCAACCTCTACCTACAAACGGCCATGATAGCAATTTTGGTAATTGGCCCTATTTCGATTTCTCTACAAAGAACCGCATGCATTCGAGATGATGTAAAATGAGAAATTAGCCAACTTGAATGATATGCGTGTTTCCTAGACGAACAAGATGGATTCTTTTGGATCATGTTGATCCGTTCCATAAGATTGATGGTGAAATTACATATTAGACTTTTCCAGAAAAAAATGAGCCTTTATAAATTACTTGGCATACCGTGCCAGAGAAACACATATAGATCGGACAAAGAGCGGGTTTGTTAAGAACTCAAGGTAAGTGGGCAGACTAACGGTGGGTCCCACATACACTAACAATTTATAGTTGCCGGGTTAAAGGAAACTGATTCTGAACACATCATGTTGACCTGTAAAACCATGTAAAAATATTAGAGCATCTTTTATGCCCCCTTTTAGATGCCAAACCTTCAAGGCAGCTGCACAATGATTTCGTTATGAGGGGCACCGGGGAATTAACCGTTGATAAATGACATTTAGCAATCATGTCGCCCAACATTTCGATCACACGAAATAAACCCCTCCTCAAATAAAGCCACACATTTGAAACAACGATAAAACAGTACTCTCCATTAATTATTGTGTCCAAGGTTGTGACGGAAACACATGTTTTGTTTAAATTGGAAGAAATACTTATAAGAATCGATCAGCCCATGGATGCATGGGTGCGTAGCGGGGCGCTGAGGAGTATAGTCTCTACGGTAATGCCAGGGCCAAAACCAATGAGGAGCCCCCATTCCATCCCTTCCCGTGTGGTGGGCATCCCATTCTTCGCTGACCTTTTCCTCATCTGGCGTTCCCCACAGCTTCCGCACCCAGCTTCGGTTATGGAAGGGTTTTCCCTGATGAACTGGTCGGACATGTAAACATGCCGCTTCTCGATCCTTGTTTTCTCGCCTGAAAATTCAAAATGCAAGGTTTTTTACATTATTTTTCTTCTGTATTTTCGAGAAAATAGAAGAGAGAGAGAGAGAGAGAGAGAGAGAGAGAGAGTGCGATCTTGGAGGTAAAGCGAAATTAATCAAGAAACAATCAAACTAGTGTGGAATTGTTGTGTATTGCTTGGCCCTCATATGAGGTATATATTGAGGTACAAAGAGGTAGAGGATTGGAGTACGAGACAAATCATAGTAGGTTTAAACCCAGTCTATCTCTATCGCCAGAATATTCTTTAGGTATTCCTATTATACTTCTAACATCCCCCTCGGTCGTAGCCCTCATATGAGGTATATATTGAGGTACAAAGGGGTAGATGATTGGAGTACAAGACAAGTCATGGTAGGTTTAAACCCAGTCTATGATGTAGCCCACCGTATTCCACCAAGCACAACATCGATACGCAACAAGGTGAACTCACTCCTACCTCCGTACGTTTCCGGTGACTTGGTGAACGGTGCTCTACCTCATGAAATACCCCTCTACATGCATAGGTGGGATCACCACATGGAGACCCAAGATGGTGCCCAAGATGCTCAAGAACACATCCAAGAAGGTGCGCATGAAGCTAGGAAGAACGTGGGTGAAGACGGCGTCAAGATCGGAGTTCCGAGGAGGAAGAACGGAGGGAAAAGGAGGCTCCCGGCCTCACCCTGGCCCCAGGCCGGGCTAGCCTGGCCCCAGGCCGGCCTACCCTGGCCCCAGGCCGGCCTCCTCATCCCACCCTGGCCCCAGGCCGGGCACCAGGCCGGGCACCAGCCCGAGGGGGCCGGCCTCCCACCCTGGCCCCAGGCCGGGCACCAGGCCGGGCACCAGGCCTCTGCGCCCCACCCTGGCCCCAGGCCGGGTTCCAGGCCGGCTCCCAGGCCGGGGTGGCCCCGAAATGCACGGGAATTGACCGTTTTGGCACCGTTTCGACCCCCGTTTCGACCCCGACTATATAAAGGACTCCGGTGGCTAGATCTAGGGAAAGGAATAGTTTTGAGCATTGTTTTCGAGAGTTTAGGGCTTTGCCCTTGTATCCCTCTTTTGAGGTGACTCCTCTTACGAGGCTACTCCTATGTTGACGATGTTCATCTAGGATTGTATCAAGATCTCTCCAAGGAGCTACTCTCTCACATAGTGATTCTAGTAGCGCTTGCCAACCTTCCCCTTGCGGCTTCTGTTGGATCGGTGGACCGGCCGGTAAGAGAAACAGTTTCAATTAGCGTGTTGTTGACTTGGGTTTGCGATCCCTCGTAGGCTTCACGAGTTATCTTCCCCTCTTTTGTGTTTCCACGCGTTTGCCCTCGATTTCCCTCGATTCCCCCTCTCGTGTTCATCGTGTTCATCGCGTTCTTCGTGCGTTCTTCGTTCGTTCTTGTCGATTCGTGAAGATCGGGCCAACTTAGAGGTCAACACCTTCATCATCTGGTATCCAGAGCTAGATTGACACGAATCCGACACCCCACCCCCCCCCTCCCCTACCACCAATTTTTCTTCTATCCACCATAAATTCGAAAATTTGACCAAAAATAGCCGAAAGGGATTTCGACCGATCTCTTTGATTCGTTGAGTTTTTCGTGGTTTTGTTTCATAGATTTGTTGCCAAAAACCATTCCCCATCTTCCTATTCAGCCACAATTCTTGAATTTGTCCAAAATTTTTCTTGATTTGGGAGAAATTTCGAATTTGAGCAAAAATTTCAGAAAAATTCCTGCTCTTCGATTCTTGGACAGATTTTGTATCTTGTTTTTCTTTGTCGTCGTTGCTCCGATTTGAGTGAGGCAAGTTCCTACGCGTCGCCATCGACATCGCCTACGCATCTACATCATCGGATCCACACGACATCGACATCCACCGGCCGCAAGTCCGAGATCATCCACCGCATAGGTATAACTTGCTTCCGCTTGAACTAACCCTTTCCTTTGTGTACCTTACCTACTTGGACTAGTTCTTTTACACCGCTTGGCATCGCATTGTGGCACCGAGAGTGCGAGTTTTGCGCTTGTGAGAGTCTAGCTACGAGTAGGCATTGGCATTTGGGAATCATCTCCGCATCATCCATCAAAAAGCGAAAAATCAAAAAAAATAAGAGAGGAGAAAGAGAAAGAAGCAAAAAGAGCCAAAAGAAGCAAAGATCGATGCCAATTGCTATCATTTGTAGGAACGCCTAGCTTCGAGTTGCGAGAGAGAAGAGAGTGACCGGTTGCCACATTGTGAATCTTGTTGCCTCTTGTTATTTGCGGTTCGAGCTAGCGTCCTCTTGCGTTGGTGTGGCATTGAGCTTAGTCTTCGATAGGTACATTTAGTCTCCGCTCGTCCATTGGCCGCACTAACCCCATTTATCACTTGTGTGTGTGTGTGTTTTTCTTTTCCACCATATCATTTTCCTCCACTAGGTTTGGTTTTCGTGCTAACTTTTCTTTGATTCTTCTCCACGTTTTACAACATACTTTTCTTTTGATTTGTCGTTTTCCTCGCCACATTTCTAACCCATTTGCCATCCACCAATAAGCCGTGTGTGTTTTGGGGCGTGTTTTGGGATCTTTCGAACTCAAGTCACTTCATTCTTTTTGCTATCGGTTTCTCTTGGTTTGGTCCACTAGTTTCCAACATTTGCTAAAAGGTGAGGTTTGAGCTCTTAGGTCCTCACACTCTATATATACACTTGTGCTTGTTGACTAACAATGTATAGCGAGAGCGGATCATATGGAGGCCATGATGACAATGATGAGTCCATGATGGACCACTACGACTACAACGAGCTAGACATGGACCTCCATTCCTACGAGAATGACGTGGTGGACGACCACTACTCCTACGAGCACGACATCGTGGATGACCACTACTACGAGCATGACATGGTGGATCACCACCACTACTACGACCACGACGTCGAGCTCTACACCGACTACTCCTCCCCAAGCATCATCGACATGGAGGAGTACCACAACCACCACGCCAACTTCGAATCCATGAGCTCCACCGACATGAACCACTACCACAACTACGACATCGCAAGCTTGGATGACGAGATGGAGCCCTACTACACCGACAACGCATCCTCGACCATGGCGGAGTTCTACACCGACAATGACTCCGACATGGACGAGCTCACCTACAAGCGCTTCCTCGCCAAGCTTCGACTATCAAGAAACTCCGATGGTTCATGCTCGCCACCAAGGAACTCCTCGGCGATTGCCAAGGCCAAGACACGACAACGACCTTCAACCTCAAGATGGCGCCACGACAAGAAATCCGACAAGTTGGCAACGTCAAGATGGTCTCCTTCAACATCAAGACGGCGCCACAAGAAGGACATCATCGAGGCTCCATCAAGCGAGAAGGCCAAGAAGCCAAGGCATCCGAATGACTTGCGGAGTCATCCTACACATGAAGTGCGGGAGCGCCGCAAGCTTCGTCATCAACCCCGCTATCATCACCAAGCTCATCACCAAGATCGTCGCCATGATCACCATATGGAAGAGAGTGGTACACCCACCTCACCGCATCTTCCACCACAAGCTCCGCGACGACATTGGTTTGAGCATCGCTCGCCATCACCACTACCTCGACCTCGACACCGACAAGGCCGTGGTGACCCTCTTCAAGATCACCCTCTACGACCGGATATTCTTCATCATCCACCTTCTCCAAGCTCGACTCATGACATTGGTCTAAATGGCTTCATGGATGGTGCTCGCCCACATTCAAGGCTTCCAAGGCAAAATGTGTGTCACCACCACAATGACCACCAAGACCAAGGCCATTATCAAGAAGGTGCTCCCGACATGGCTTCTAGTGAATGCCTCCCTCAACTCTACCACAATGACCATCGGCGCCATCCTCTCCATCATGATCGCCATCGCCAAACCAATGAGGATGACCCAATTGAGCTTCCACCGCCTATCTTTGATGAAGACCCAAATGAGAGAACTTCTCAACATCAAGCGAGTGCGAATGCTCCCTATGGCTTCTCTTCCCCCATCTTCGAGGAAGACCCCATTGAGCGCCACCATCGACAACAATCAAGTGGGATTGCTCAACATGCTACTTCACTTCCCATCTTTGATGAAGACCCCTATGAGCGCCCACTTCGACCACCACTAGGCACGGATGCTATGAGCCTACTTTCCCCTCTCCTTCAAGATGAAGACCTCTTATGCCCCATTTGCAAGGGCCATGGTCACATAATGTGGGATTGCCAATGCGGCGACCAAGATGGTGCGTCAAATGGAGATGCCATCCATGATTCTTCTCCTACCACATTGGATGAAGCACCACATCATCTAGGCCATGAAGACAACGACTTGAGCGTCGTTGGCCTCAATGTTACAAGGTGCAAGGACCATGAGCGTCATCATCCATATGAGGAATGGGAGCCTCCACCTCATCTTCACCAAGATTGTGCTTTCTATTCGCACCCCGCCTTCGACAAGGATCAAGAACATCCTCGCCATGGACACTATGATACCACTACCTCGTCAAGGCAAGAGGCGAGAGATACTTCTCCACCAACACCCAACCACAACTTCCATGAGCGACCAACTTTGAGGAAGTACAATGACCTTCATGATCAAGAGCATGAGCTTCCATCATCGCCACAAGCGCAAACACCAACATCAAGAGTGTGAAGCTATTCCTCCCATGACACAAGATCAACATCACCATATGCATGAGGAGACCACTCTACCACTCTATGATGAAGACGTTGATGCATGTGACATTGTCAAAGAGGCTCGTCCCTTGCCATCATCTCTAAGGCATTCTTCTTCTTCGTCTCCAATGACACAAGTGGCAACTCCGACCATCGACAAGAGAGCTCCCAATGCTACCAACGAGATGCTCATGGTTGCCAACCAAAATGGTGACCATGCCTACATGAGTGAAGGCCAATACTATGCCTTGCACCAACTAGCTCTCAATTCCTTGGACATGACCAATGGTGACGAAAGCGTCTATTGCAATGAGGCCGCGAACTCATCGCGAGTGTTGACACGAGTTCTTCAAGCCTATCCTCAAGATAAGGACCAACGATGCAACCTCTCTAGAGTCGGCGTCAATGGCCCATCTATCATTGATGGAGGTAATGACGAATTGGGTGACACTCTCCGCTTCAACGCATCATCATGCCAACCTCCACAAGGCCACGCTCAAGCCACCATTCTAGCCAAGGAAATCTTCATCATCATCATCATCGACCATTTGAGGATGCTACAAGGCATGGCTTACACTACCACATCACGGAGATGTTGGAGCTTCCTTTGACACAAGCCATGACCCTACCTCCTCCAAGAAAGCCACCCTTTCCACACTTGGAGATCAACCCAAGAGATGAGATGATCGAGTCCTCCTCGCCACATGCTATGACACTACCGACTCCAAGCAATGCAACGACGACAAACCCGCACACCTCTTGTGCAAATACTTTGGAGCCTTCTAGTGTCCCCTATCAAGCTTCTAGTGAGATGAGTGGTGAGAGAGAGATCCACCATCACGTGAGTGAGAGCCACAAGCCCATAATGAGTGGAAAAAGCATGAGTGTTCATAGAGGCCTCGCCTTGTTAGCCACCAAAAGTGAGATGAGAGTTGAGAGCAAAACCCCATTTGTGCTTATTGACACTAACGGCTTACCAACTTTCTCTCCATCTTTGTTGTCTATTTTGCAGAGATTTGGTGACCCTATCAAGCATCCTCGACATTATCGCCTTCTCCACATACAAGGCTCTCCACATCGCATGAACATCGACACCGACTTGAAGGGTTGGAAGGAGCACTTTCCGCTCATCATGATCCACATGGAGATTGACAAGAGCTTCTACGACAAAGCATCCTCCATCCACATTCCTCAAGTCAAGATCTACACAGCGCGTCACAAGAACTTCGACATCAACGCCTTCGACGCCTACATTCCACATGTCAAGAGGTGCATGGAGTACGACAAGCACGTCAACGACAATGCCTTCTACGCCTACATACCACATGTCAAGATGTGCATGGAGTTCAAAAAGCACCTCCACGACAACGACTTCTCCATCTACATCCCCTACGTCAAGATGTACTTGGAGTTTGACAAGCGCGTCAATGACAATGACTACCATGTCTACATCCCCTTCGTCGAGATGCACTTGGAGTTCGACAAGCGCGTCAACGACAATGATCGCCACGACTACACTCTACCGCTTCCGCAAGCTCATCCTCATCCACCCATGGAGGATCATGTCAGGATCTTCATCACCTTTGGACCGCCCCCACTACGAGCCTACCGTCACATGGACTTCGACAAGCGGCTCAACTTCAACGACATCTTCGTCGTCAAGATTCCTTCTCCCGCTCACATATGGATGGAACGAGAGTCGAGGACGACTCTTTTTCAAGGGGGGGAGATGATGTAGCCCACCGTATTCCACCAAGCACAACATCGATACGCAACAAGGTGAACTCACTCCTACCTCCGTACGTTTCCGGTGACTTGGTGAACGGTGCTCTACCTCATGAAATACCCCTCTACATGCATAGGTGGGATCACCACATGGAGACCCAAGATGGTGCCCAAGATGCTCAAGAACACATCCAAGAAGGTGCGCATGAAGCTAGGAAGAACGTGGGTGAAGACGGCGTCAAGATCGGAGTTCCGAGGAGGAAGAACGGAGGGAAAAGGAGGCTCCCGGCCTCACCCTGGCCCCAGGCCGGGCTAGCCTGGCCCCAGGCCGGCCTACCCTGGCCCCAGGCCGGCCTCCTCATCCCACCCTGGCCCCAGGCCGGGCACCAGGCCGGGCACCAGCCCGAGGGGGCCGGCCTCCCACCCTGGCCCCAGGCCGGGCACCAGGCCTCTGCGCCCCACCCTGGCCCCAGTCCGGGTTCCAGGCCGGCCAGGCCGGCTCCCAGGCCGGGGTGGCCCCGAAATGCACGGGAATTGACCGTTTTGGCACCGTTTCGACCCCGACTATATAAAGGACTCCGGTGGCTAGATCTAGGGAAAGGAATAGTTTTGAGCATTGTTTTCGAGAGTTTAGGGCTTTGCCCTTGTATCCCTCTTTTGAGGTGACTCCTCTTACGAGGCTACTCCTATGTTGACGATGTTCATCTAGGATTGTATCAAGATCTCTCCAAGGAGCTACTCTCTCACATAGTGATTCTAGTAGCACTTGCCAACCTTCCCCTTGCGGCTTCTGTTGGATCGGTGGACCGGCCGGTAAGAGAAACGGTTTCAATTAGCGTGTTGTTGACTTGGGTTTGCGATCCCTCGTAGGCTTCACGAGTTATCTTCCCCTCTTTTGTGTTTCCACGCGTTTGCCCTCGATTTCCCTCGATTCCCCCTCTCGTGTTCATCGTGTTCATCGCGTTCTTCGTGCGTTCTTCGTTCGTTCTTGTCGATTCGTGAAGATCGGGCCAACTTAGAGGTCAACACCTTCATCAGTCTATCTCTATCTCTAGAATATTCCTTTAGGTATTCCTATTATACTTCTAACATTCCCCTCGGTCGTAGCGGGAGTGAAGCGGACGTTTGTGGCTAGATTTGAAATCTTGCGCTTCCGTTGCCTCCTTCTCTCCGCCATCCTCGATCAATTGCGTCTCCAATGGTCTGTCTCCTCTCTTTTGTTGTCCACAATGAATGATATGAGCAACGAAGTAAGACTTACGTATTTTGATGAACTTGGCGTTTAGATCCACCATATGATTACTGTTTGTTGTCTCAAAATAGTAATCCGGGACGGAGCTCTGCTCCCACACATTGGGTGGCACAGCTGTGCCTATTCCCATGACAGCCTGCTGTACACATTGGGTGGCACAGCTGTGCCTATTCCCATGACACGTGAGCGTCTGTTCACTCCGGCCCCCTGGCCTCTTAATCTTTACTATTAAATGGCAGTTAAACGTACGTTGGTACGTCCTCGACCATGGTCTGCTCGCTCAATCCCGTGTGGCCGTGTCGCTCTATCGTCTGCTACATTGCAGCCCATTACCCGTTGGCCTGGCCCAAGCAAGAAACTTACTCTATGGCTCTAAACACACAACGCTTTTGTCTAACCAACGTCGATTCCGCCGCCGCCACTCTCCTGCCCCCTCACCGCTCTCCTGCCCCCTCCTCGCTCGTCGACTGCACCGCCCTCCCAAGGAGCACGTCCGCCGCCAACCCAGCCGTGCGGATCGGGCTCGCTGGTGCAGCTATGCGTTGGTCGCCGCTGCTAATCCGCATGTGGAACTAGGTTGGGCGTCGCCGATGTCTTCCTGCTAGACGCCAAGTTCCCGCGCCTCCCCCGGTCGCCCTCATCCTTGGCCATGGTTTAGCGTCCTCCTCGGTTGGACGCACTCTCGCCGTGGCACCGGTTCCCCGCCACTCGCTGGTCTCCCTGACACTGCACCGTGCGACTCGGCATAGCAGCCGCGCGCCCGCATCAGGCAGGCTCCCAACTCCTGCCTCCGGTAAACAGACTAGCAAACAACTTCAATTTGTCCGCCTTGCATCTGAACCAAGGCATCTCTCCTCCCTCCTCCCTTCTCGATCCCGCTCCCTCAACTCATTCCATCTCGAATTACTGATGTTCATGCACCGTCGCAGGTGGCTCCGCGGAGGCTGTTGGGGCCGCAACGTGCCAGCACTCAGACTGGCAGTGGCCTCACACCAAGGTAGGTTCCCTGCAGATCTCGTCCTGTGTTGCCACTTTTTTCTATGGAGAGATGCCTCTGAACTGTCAGGTACTCAGGTGTACTCCCTACATGATCTCCAAGATCCGGTAGCATTTGTGCCCGCCCCACATGAAACACAAGTAGTTCTGGACTTTATACCTTCTGCTGGCCGAAAAATTAAACAAGCTTCCATGTGTTGATCGCATTGCAGTACTTGGAGATATGTAGGAGTTAGTCCCCATGAATCACTATTGGACACAAACTAACTTGAGAATAGTTTTGATTTTGTAAAGATTTAGTGAGAATCAGAGACAAAGTGCGCCTTACTAGCCATAATTACTGTAATTTGATGTCCAAACATAGGCTAACTAACTTGATAATGGCTTTTATTTTCTAAATATTCAGTGAGGAATCGAAGTTAAAGTGTGCCGCTGTATCCATAATTACAGTAATTCTGTGTCCAGACATAGTTATTTCGGTCACACGTAGTGACATTTGCTTTATTTGTACATGAACATTCAGCGGAAGGGGTGTAGATCTTTTTTGAGATCATCATATAGAGCGGAAAGCAAGATAAGGAAAATCTCATACCGCCAAGGAATCTTTATCGGCAACACATACAGGTTGATCAAGTTAGAGAGAGATTGCGGTTTGTTCAGCTTGAAGGTTTTCTCAATTTAATCATTTTCGAATGTGCTAAAGGCAGACACAGTTTGCGTATAAAAGACTATTTTTTTAGCTTGATTTGATCTTAACCTTCTACCTTTTTGTCGCTGGAGAGTAATTGATTGCATTCGTATGTGCAGCAGGCATAGTTTGTTTATAAAAGCCTCGGTGTTTTGTTAGCTTCATTTGATCTGAAGCTTCTACTTAATTATCGCTGGAGAGTAATGGATTGCATTCTTCGGTTGGTTTATGTCCTTTTACCTCGTAGAACATGAGCTTCTAATTACAGTCCATCAACAATATTGCAGTTAGTTCAGGCTTTGACAATTTACATGAGTCTGATTACTCAACTTAGAATAAGCTACTCCCTCCGATCCGAAATAAATGATGGAAAGAATACACGTACGCTGCACAAACTCTCAGTTGCACCAGCGACAGATTTTTCGGATCGGAGGGAGTATTTACATTACTGTCATTCCAAACTACTGGATAACATTCTCACAGGTAGAATTCTCAGCAGTGAATCAGAGACTGCCAAGGTGTAACCACATCTGTATTAGGGTGGTTGAAGAGAGGTCCAACTGGGATTGTTCCTACAAATATCCATTGTGCTGACGAAAAAAGTATGTACCTTATGATCCTCCATCAATAAAAGAAGTAAAGTGTGTACCTTGTTAGTATTATTATTTCCTATCGATGTGCTGCAAAGGATTTTTAAGAACCCAATTGATATATGACTTATATACTGGAGTGACTGGTGTAACTTGTATTTAATCTTTTTTCTGTGAAAACACCACAATCCAATTGTGTTATGGTCATGGGCCTGTGTCCAGTGGCTTGTTGGCATATCCAAGACAACAAGAATGGTAATTACTAAAAGTATTTTTCAACAGTCGATTTTCCCAGAATATTGCAACCAATTTTATCTTAATCGTTGTCACACGAGATTTAATTTTCACCTCATTTACTTCACAGGTTGATTTCCTGTTCGTGAAATATATGATAGATAATATCTTATGTATCGTAAGGACCATGTTCTATCAAGCTAAGGCTGGTCGATGAACAAACTACTGTCATGGAAGCAGAGTTACAAGATTTACATGCATTTTCAATTAAACGCATGTTGTTTATACCTTGGTTCGACTGCTGGTACTTCTATACAAAAATATTCACTACCATTAAGCAATTGCGTTGTTGCCACCATCCTTACATTTTTATATTTATTTAAGAGTTTACTTAGCGTATAGCAAGTCCAATGTGATATTTTAATTTGTTTCCTTGTGCAACATCAAGCGTACAAATATTAATGTCAATTTACTCGTTTTTCTGGTAGTTATTATCACATTCTTGGATACGATGGAGAAAGTATTGTGGTCGATTCTGATGTTGACATTCATACTGTAATATCCGATCATTTTTGTGTTGCTAGCAAGTCTTCACATCATAAATAATCAGTTGCACAAGTTACCGTGACACAATATGTACTACTATTTGAAAATCACATTCTTAGACTGGGGGCAAGATTTCCACGGAGACAATCCATGCATATTGCTGATGCAAAAAAAAGGTGTTAAGATGAATTCTAAGTTTCAAATATAATATTTTTTCTTGTTAGTGCTCTCTAAACAAGTGAATAACACGAGCCTTTAGTAGTCAAATCTGATTGCATGCATCTACAACTCCAGCACCAATTACTTCTTTTACATATGCACAATTTAAGGCAGGGCATAATACCACCAGGATGCATTTGTTATTGAGTGAATATGGGTTCAGTGAATCATTGCTTTGTTGTCAAGATAAATACATATGTCTAGATTGACTACATTCTATTCTCTTGTGCATAAACTTGGTAACATTAATTCGTCGTATTTTTCCTTGAAGTTACTCGAGCATACTCTTTGTTCCAGTAATAAGGACATTCCCTGGCGAGGCCCATGAAGCGGTATGTGTTGTAGAACTTCAATACTGAGTTCTTATGTCTGCATGTCAACTTATGTGACTAACCGTTCATTCGTTTACTTGTTGTGCAGCCTGATAGAGTCACTGGGTACATCTTAGTCCTATAGCAGAACGAGCATCCCAAGTTCAAGAGGAAGGGCGATGACCTCTTTAACTCGTACACTCTGACCCTCACTGAAGCCCTATGCGGCTTCCAGTATGTTCTGACCCATTTTGATGGTAGACAGAGTCCAACCATGGCGAAGTTGTGAAGCTTATTCAACAGACGATATTTGATGATGTCAATTAATGTTTCTTCAGATTTGTTCAAGGCAATCAATGATGAGGGCATGCCCATGTAGCAATGCTATTCATGAAGGACAAACTCTACACCCCCTTCAAGGTGGACTTCCCAGGCGCTCTGCACGCAGACCAGGGTGTGTACCTTGAGTCTGTCCTCCCGCTCAAGCCCGCGTCACAGTACATGGACATGGAGATGGTTGAGTGCAAAGAGGCTATAGTGCATGACATCAACATCGAGGAGGAAATGCGGAGGTGGCAGCAACATCAGGCGCATGCGGCCTACGATGAATATGAGGAAATGTCCGCCGGCGCTCAGCATGTGCAGTGTGCTCAATAGTAGGCAGATCGGCAGTTGTGTTAGCAATTTTTTTCGATCGTGCTGCATATGATGTTCTAAGTTTTCCAAGTTAGTTGTGTTGCCGTACAACACATGTATATGTATGTTAATTTGACATTGTTGTGCTGAATATTTTCTGTGTCAAATTAGATGCAATGTACATGGATGTATTTGAATTGGCGTAAGTTATTTCAAAATGATAAATTAGGAAATACACTATAACACATGAGCATGTATTGAATATGAAATTCAGAGTCCATTGAACAAATTCTTTCCTCCTTTGTAAATTCTTCTAAACAATTCATTTCAGTAGTTATCGTTTTAGTTGTATACTTTTTGTTTTTGAAATTTCCACCATATATTAGGTCAGCAAGCCCGCCTCATTAAAACCCTGCCAGTCCCTTTCGGTACCCTGGTTAGGGAAAGAGTGCGTCTGAAAATTTGCTGCCTTTTTAGACAAAATGAGCATTACAATCAAGCTTTAAGGAGTCCAACGCGCAGGTAGGAACTGCCCCAAGCTTCACACCACACTCACACTTGTCCAGCCTTGCTAAATCATGTGCCACTCTATTACTCACCCGACCAATATTCCTCAATCTCACATCAACAAGGGCGCCAATCTCATCTTGTGCTTCAGAAAATAAGCTCCAGTGTCCCGATCGATCCCTCTCATTAGAATTCAGACTGCTAATAGCCCGAGCACAATCAAACTCGATGATACCGGGTTGAGGGGCATGAGCTGCAAGGTACCGAATGCCCTCAAGGATGGCTAAAACCTCTGCCTCTTCCGCACTCGCACATGCCGCTAGAGTCTTCCATTGTAAATACATTACTACGCTTACAAGATATTTTCCTGTTACTTTTCACATGCCCAAGATAAAATTATGAGAGAGTTCTGCTAAAATAATTTACTTAACTTAGGTACTTACATTGAGAGAATCATGTTGTTGGAGTAATAATAATAGTTCATCCGAACTTAATAATTAAGATGATGTTGAGTTATATTTCTACAGGGGTAGAATGTTAATTAAAATAATTTTATTGTTTTCTGAATGTTACGTGGCTATCACTTTCTATGAACTTGTTTATTAGCATCTGTAATATATTTTCACGGTGAAAGAAAACTTATGACCGTGGCAACGCACGGGCATTCAACTAGTTACTATAAGCAGGGAGCTGGACATGCATGTGTATTTAGTAGTAGTAGCTTGCACTCAACAGCCCGTGCTTGATCTGGCTCACACTCAGCAGGGAATTAAGCAATGTCGTGTGTGTGCGATGCAGCTGACCGGCGCCGCGTGGTGATCTTTCCTCTGCCCTACGCTGGGCACATGACCCCGATGCTCCAGCTTGCCGCCGCGCTCCACGGGCGCGGCCACGCAATTGCCGTCCTCCACACGGAGCTCCATGCGCCTGACCCGGGCAGCTACCCCGCGGACTACCGCTCCGTGTCAGTGCCCGCCCCAAACTTCCCCGCCGGCTCCTACGACATCGCGGCGTTCCTGGAAGCACTCAACAGCTGCTTGGTGACCGGCTTCAAGGACCGGCTTGCTGGCCTGCTCGCCGAGGGAAGCGTCCGCTGCGTGGTCACCGACGTGATGCTGTTCTCGGCGCAGGCTGCGGCGAGGGAGCTGGGTGTGCCGGCGCTCACGCTGATGACATGCACTGCGGCTACCTTCGGAACCTTCATGGACTACGCGGCGCTGCTGGACAAGGGCCACCTGCCGGACTACGAGTCACGGGGGCAAGCTCTGGACCTCTGGTAGAGGAGTATCCCCCGTTTATAGTAAGAGGCCATCAGCGGATGGACAGGAGCAGCCTCCACGCCTTCGCCGGTCTGGCGGAGCGATTGGTCGACGGAGTGAGGCGGTCATCAGGCCTCATTCTCAACACGGTCGACCTGATAGAGGAGGCAGAGGTCGGTAACCTCCACGATGGCCTGTCCGTGCCAGTGTTCCCCGTCGGCCCCCTCAACAAGATCTCGTCGCCGCCGCCGCCGCCTCCGCCGCCGCTTCCCCGACACCCCTGCCTGGACTGGCTGGACACCCAGTCGACGGGATCCGTGCTGTTCGTTAGCCTCGGCACCTCTGCCACGGTGGACGCGCAGGAGCTGGCGGAGCTGGGGTGGGGCTTAGCTGACACTGGGCATCCGTTCGTGTGGGTGGTGAGGCCAGGCATGATCCATGGGTGCTCGCCCGAGCTGGAGGAGCTGCCGGCTGGGCTTGCAGAGCATATAGGCGAGCGAGGGATGATCGTGCCTTGGGCCCCTCAGGCGGAGGTGCTGCACCATGCCGCCGTTGCCGCCTTTCTGACGCACAACGGTTGGAACTCCACCGTGGAGGCGCTGTCGGAGGGCGTCCCCATGGCTTGCTTGCCGTGCTTCGGCGACCAGCTCCGCACGGCCAGGTACGTGTGCGAGGAGTGGAGGGTGGGAGTGGAGGTGCCGCAGAAGATCCAGAGGGAGACGGTCCGATCTGCCATCGACAGCTTGATGGGCCCTGCTGGCGCCCAAGTGCGAGAGAGAGCCCTTCATCTCAAGGCCAAGATAGCACGGTGCATCCTAAAAGGCGGCTCCTCTCACAGCGCTTTGCTTGCTCTGCTGCAAAAAATTGCATCTTTTTAGATATCCACCCGTCAAATACTTATTTTGTTCTTTCAAAATAAAAATGAAATGCACGTCAAACAAATAAAATAAAATGAAATGCATGACAAAAGAATAAAATAAAAATGAAATGTATCACGTGCTATTGTGTCCAAGCCAAGTGAAAGGACTATCTTTATCATAAACTAGATGACTCCCCGCGTTGCTGCGGAAATACTTGTTATATTCAGAATGTAATCATAGCTGAATGCAAAGCAGCATCCATGCACGAACTAATAGCTGGGTGGACCAAAGTTCCATGAATTACCACCTATACTGGTCATGACCCAAGAAATATGGATTTTCTAAAAACAGAAATTAAATAAAATGTTAGAAGATTACATCCACCCACGGAGAATCTGGTACACATAGGCTCAGTAGCTAAGTCTCAAAGAATAATTGATGTATTATGCCAGCGTACAGGTAAGAAAGTAAGCCATGTTGCAGTAATTTTACACGTACTGTACAATTCAGACATAGAAGGTTGTCAGTAGTTGTACTTGTACATATCCTTTCATCATAAATCAACTCCAATGATAAGGGTAATTTTTACTAATCAATAAACTTCATATGGATCGGGCCGGGCGATCAAATTGACATTATTGCAAGTTGAGATTCAGAAACCTGCCAACATATAGTCCATCTTTTTTTTTTTGATAAAGGGAAGTATATTAATATCGTGGAGATACAAATTACACCCGGCCTCTGCAACAACGCAATGGATGCACACAGCCGAAAGACAATAAAAAGAAGAAATAAAAAGAAAAGTCCCGCTACAGAGTTACAGTCCTCGCGGTATCCGCACAACCACCACCCAAACAACAGCTGATGTCCATCTCTTCGAAAACAACGTCTCCAAGAAGAACGGTGCCAGGCACAACCAATTAAGGCCAGACCTTGGGTTTTCACCCTGAAGATAATCCTCGCTTTCAAAACAACGGCTCCAAGAAGACCAGTGCCAGGCACAACCAATTAAGGCCAGACCTTGGGCTTTCACCCTGAAAGGTAGGACTTTGGACTTCACGCATGTTGTCGCCCCCTCTTACATACGGCTGCCACGGATCTTGTAACTCGAAGCCAGTTCCCCATCAATGCAAAGACTCCGAACACCGTTGATAGTCCTCCAATCTCGCCTTCGATGACACATATAGTCCATCTAGAAGAAATAGTCTTTCAAGCGCGAATCTGTAATGGTAAAATAAAAATGAATGAATTAATTTTTGCGCAAGTTTAAATAGTTTTTTTTGTGTGAATCTGCAATAGATGAAGCATGCTAATTAGTTAATTATTTACATGTTGCTAACACAAATCAGCAAGGAAGACTTTGAAATTCAGCAAAGATAATATAGATGGAAATAAAAATTAATCCAATAGAGGTACGCACCTTGAAACTGGGCACTCACGAATTTCAAGAGGTACCGAATAAATCCAGAATACAGTGCTAGCTGAGATACCAATCATAACCGGGTGTTATCCCATCTTTATCTTGCCAATTGTCAAATAACGATTTCCTTGAATAATCTGTATAAATAATGTAGCAGTTCAAGTCTTCAACTGGAAGGCGAAGGGAAAGATATAAAATCTGTAGGGTAAGGTAAGGTACTGAGGTCAGCGCGTACTCTGGAGAAAGTCGGAGGCTTCAGTCTATACCATTTCCTGGTAGCAAAAAAAATGGACAGGGAGTAGGAGGAGGAGGAGACGCACCGATGGAGATGATTAGATCTGAGAATATACTTAATCTCACTTGTTTGTCCGGTGATGCATATATATATAGAGTAGACGGTGGGCCGGTGATGCATATATATAGAACAAAGAAGACGAGGAGGCTGATGATGGATCGCAAATGAAACTTTAGCTTATTCAGTTACAGATTGGAGAGATGAGAGGACATGTCCATGGCTGTGCAAGGAGACAAATCTATACTTCTTATAAAGCAAAACCCCAGTAACATACATTAATTAATTTTCTATCTCAACAT
Source organism: Alopecurus myosuroides (assembly GCA_028641055.1). Taxonomy (NCBI): domain Eukaryota; kingdom Viridiplantae; phylum Streptophyta; class Magnoliopsida; order Poales; family Poaceae; genus Alopecurus; species Alopecurus myosuroides. The sequence continues at coordinate 568,775,278 of CM054058.1, read as the reverse complement.
GCAATTTATCCACATCATCCATCCTATTAGCCAATCAATAGTACATGTTATTTTCTCTAATATTTATTAATCATTACATGCAACCTACACATTATCTATTTATTAAAGCATCCAGTTGTTCAAATCAATAATTTATAATACATATTTATCACATGTGTATTAAAATCTACTATCTCGAGATCAATTGATATTTGCATGTTTCTTTAGACAACATGATGTGTCATACATGTGTTTTTAAAAAAGGATGTTAAGACCCCTGCCCTCTCCATTGAAATGATGCATATGAAATTTATTATAGTTCTTAAATGGATCCCGCTGCAACGCGCGGGGTATCCTTCTAGTTATGCAGATCCTCCCTCCCTTAAATTAGGATCCGATGGACATAGAGATTCAGATTACGTGGTTGGCTGGAACGGCAAAAAAAATGTGGGGTGCAACTATTCATCGGCAATAGAAGACAAAACGAACCGAGCGGGGAAAAATCCATTGAGGTTGCCTTTTTAATACAATGCAAGAATGCAAAAAAAAATGTTGAGAAGGGTGACGTGGATTAATGGCTGACTTGGAGGTCTTGCAGATTGACATGGACCAATTAGAACCCTGATGAGGTGTATGTCTTGCATGTTGAGAGAAATCACTTAGTGGGGTGCTCCTATTTAGTTATTATAGATCTCCCGTGGACTTTCCAAATATAACAAAAAAAATTTATTCAACATGTTGTGCCTCAGTTAGAGTCCGGAAAATGTACTCCCTCTACCTCAAAATATTTGTCATTAAGATGGTTGTGAGGATGGCTTGGATTTTCTCCGGCTTTGCTTCTATGCCTCGATTTCATACTAGATACCCGAGCAGCTGTCCTGTGGGTACGCCGAAGACGTACTTCGTGGGATTGAGCTTGTTCTTATAGGCGTTGAGGGGAGCGAATCTATTATATACTAAAAGCAATATAAGGGGTTTCGTCGAGCGTGGTTTCGTCTTGTGTTTTGACGACTATGTCGTCGACATAGACTTGGACATTTTCGCGGGCAAGGCAGTTTTGCATTCAAGACTGGTACGTGGCGCATGCGTTTTTTATCCCAAAATTTATTGTTGTGCAGGACGTATGGTGTGGTGAATGATGTCTTCTCTTCATCTTCCTTTTTCATTCGGATCTCAGTATAGTCCGAGTATGCGTCGAGGAAGAAGAGAAGCTCACAGCCTATTGTCGAGTTGATTATCTGATCGATTTGAAGGAGCGGAAAGTTACAGTTGTTGGGAATATGCCCTAGAGGCAATCATGTATGATGTATTCCCAATATATTTATAAAGTTATTGAGTTATCCTTATTTTGAACATCTGATACATGTCATTGAATATGTGATTCGATTATGGAACTATGTATTCATGTTGTTCATACTAAATTGTCCTTGGCCATTAAGATTATGCTGGACACACACCCTAGACTAATGTGAGTGTTGGATGATGAAACAGTTTCACTTGTCATGGGCATGGCGATGCCATTCCAACGTTCACAGACTTGGCTAAAGAGTTTAGCAAGTCGGACTAACCCAAATTGAGATGCAGCGAGTAAGTCTTTATTTGCATGTCTCAATCAATGTAATACTTAGACCTGAGGTTATCGCACAACCAGAGTTATGGATCACCGACTTAGCTTCTGTTAAACGCTGTTCTGTGACAAGACAGTTACAAAGGCAGAGTTCGGGTCGAATGAGAAGCAAGCTGCGTAATGTGGATAATCAAGATGGGATTTTGCCCCTCCGAATGGAGAGATATTCTCTTGGCCCTCTCGAGTGATATGATTCCGGAAGCATGGCCATGCGCAACTCGGTTAAATGTTAACTGAGTCTGTTGACTAAGAGTTAGCCAGATGAATCATATATCACGGACCGAGAAGAGAGTTGAGCTATTAAGGGATGACGATAAATCGCCTATAGTTCGACAAGATATATCGTGAGGCAAAAGGGACTAAGATGAAAGTCACATTGAAGGTATGTCGTCATGACTCAATGGGACTTGGGAGTCGGCACGTTCTGCTAGGAGCCGCTACCGATTGATCGATGGGAGTCGGACTCCAATCGTGTCCAGGCCGCCATGAGACTGCATGGTCGCATACTTAAGAGCGGGAGCAAATGTATTGGTCGGGTTGCACCTGAACCGGAAATTGACTGAGTTTGTGAGTCGGACTCACAGAGAGAATGGGCCACAAGTGTTGTGAAGCACATTACAATTCGCTATATAAAGAGGGGCGCAGATTGCCCAGCGGGCACGTTACTCCACTCCCATATGTTGGGAACCCTAGCCCCACCCAGTCCAGCCGTCGCACCGGACCTAGCAGTCCGACGTCGGAGCTCCTCCTCGTACGTGTGGATACCGGCAGAGGTGTTGTACGTTCAGCAGTTCGACGATCGCGGGATTGGATCGGCTCGATCGGATCGTGGGACTTCACCGCATCGAAGTGCTTCATCGATAATCCGCAACCGCGCGTCTAGTGGTAATCCTCGTGGCCTTCTACCTCGGCTAGATCTTGGAAGTACCGCGTAGGAAAAAGTTTTGTTTATCTCTACGCGTTCCAACAACAGTTGGGGTTGTGCTTGTTTAGAGATTGTAGTCGATGCACACATGAAGGATTTTAGTCTTTTTGTTCGGGATGAGCACCGGGTTTGCTAACCCGGTGGCGATTTTCATTTCTCGGATGAATTTTTCTGAGTGGACTCGGTTGATTTCCTCTCCTAGTGCCAGTCGCTTCGGCTCGGAGAAGCGGCGAGTGGTCTGCTTGACAGATTTTGCGTCTTTGAACACTTCTAATGAAAGCTTGGTGAATTCTCTCGGAATTCCCGGCATGTCTGGTGGCTGCCAGGCGAAGATTTCCTAGTACTCACGGAGGAATTCGACGAGCGCGCTTTCCTATGCGTATGAAAGGTTTGCCGAGACCATCGCCGTCTTCTTCGGGTCCGTCAGTTGTATCTGATGCTTTCGAGTGTCATTGCTGGAGTCGAATTGCAGTTCTAGTGCGGTTATCCTCATCAGTGGGAGTAAAGAGTTATTTGTGGTTTTCGTGAGATCCTTCGGCTCTTCGTGCATCCCTAACGATTGCGAGAACTTTTGGAAGTCCTCCTCGCAGTTGTCCGATTTATGGAAGTCCCCATTGACCGTGATTGGTCCGTAGGGTCCATGCAACTTCAGTTTGTGGTACGTGTAATGTGGTGCTTCCATGAATCTTGCAATTGCAGTTCGGCCAAGGATGACGTGATACTGCGATGGCCAGTCCATGACTTCAAAGTCGAGGCTCTCACTTTTATAGTTTGCTGGCTCCCCAAGTACTACTTCGAGGCTGATCGAACCCGGTGGATGGAAGGCTTGCCTAGCACGATATGCCATGAAAAGCAGTCTCGTTGCGAGTCCTTCTAGGTTCTTATTCATTTTGCGTAGTGTCTGCGTAGATGATGTTAATTCCACTGCCGCCGTCCATGAATACTTTGCTCAGGTTATAGTTTCCGATTTGAGCTTGGATCACCAGGGTGCATGGCCTGGTCGGTATACTCATGGAGGATGATCTTCCCTGTAAAGGTAATGGGTTGCTTGTGGCCCTTGAGATATTAGGGCTTCAAAGGCGGCGGCTTCGGTATGCTATGTTGACTTGGCGAGTGTTTGTCTTTTGGACACGTCTTTAGAGACACACCTTCTAGATCATGCCGATGGTTCCACGGGGGACTTTGCTGGCTGCTGCTGATGTCCCACCATTGTGAGGACGGGCTGTCCTAGGGGAGGTGTTGGAGGTGCTCTATATGCGAGTGCGTTGCCCCTCGGCCCAGTGAGGTATCCTTGATTAGTGGTAGTCAGCTGGTTGTTGGAGTAGGCTTGATGGAGCAATTCGAATATCCGGTTATTCTTCTGGCTTCTGCCATTGTTTCCTCGCGATTTTTACGGGATCCTCCTTCGCGGGTTCTGGTGAACTCGGCCACGGCATACTCCGTGTTTTCACCTTGCTCGTATGAGAATTTCTTATTTTTCCTGCGACGTTCACTGCTGCGGTTGCCGTCATCTTCATATGCTGGCGAGTGGTCTCACTCATTGCATAAAGAGTGTTCTCCGTCTACCCATCTATTAGCCACCGCCAACAACCCGCTAATTTTTTTTGGCACACGGTGTCCCAACTCTTTTTTGAATGCGGTTCTTTGGACTCCTCTCTTGAAGGCTTCTACCGTTGTTTCCTCTGATATATTTTTCGCCGAGTTCCTGAGGGTGGTCCATCGATGGCTGTACTCGCGCGTGGTTTCATCCCTCTTCTGTATGTAGGATCGCATCTCTTCGACGGAGGTGGGTCTTTGGCATGTCGCTTGGAAATTTCTTTCGAAATCGTGAGTGAGATCGCCCCAGGATCTGTAGCACCCGTGAGGTCGATTCTCGAGCCAGTTACCCTCAGAACCCGCGAGGTGCAGGTTTAAGTATTGCATGGCCATCATTTTTTGTCCCTCGGGCATTTGACGGCAGTTAGGTAGTCTGATAACCAAGTTCATGGATATTGGGAGCTTTCGTAGTTGGTTACTTCTATGGTGAGCTTGAATTTCTTGGGCATATTTTCTTCGCGTATTTCGCGACTAAAACAGAGTGCACCGCAGGCTTCTTCTGCGTCGTCGGACTTGGAGCATGAGTATGCTCGATTTCGGCGAGCTCGAGCCCTATCGAATTAGTGTGGGCCGATGTCTCTTCGGGCATCATGTGGGCTGAGGTCACGATCATCATTAGAACACGCCTCTCTGATGCGGCGTCGTGGTTCCTCCCTGCAGCGTCGCGGTTCATCGTCGTGGCATCGCGGGTCTCTGCTGCGATGTCATCGAGGTGATCCTTCGTCTCGGCATCATGTGGACGCATTCTCACGACGTCGAGGTGATTCTTCTCTAGGCGCTGCGGCCGTGGACGAGGCGGCGGGACATCTGGGCGCTTTTGGCGAGGGTGAAGCTCCGACCATGCCGAACCCACTTTTTGCTTGGCAATGTTGTTCCTCTAGAGGATCGCGGTCTAGGGTTGAGTGACTCGCAGGTATGTAGTGACGATGAGGACAACGGATGCGGGGGTTTTGCGCACCACGTTGCCTTGTTCGTCGAGAGACATGAAGAAGGACTCGAGACTCCGAGTGGTTCCGCTGAGCGATTCTCGATCCGCACGGGCTGTTTTGGAGACATATTTCGAGTTTCGGGCTGGCATGTGTCCTGTTGGTCCGCTGTGGATGGCTAACAATTTGGCCCTTCATGGACTCGATATGTCTACCAGACGTTTGCGTTCATTGAGTACTTCTTTCTCGTGTGGCATCTGCTGGTTTTTCTTCGACAGTGGGTAGTGATAGACTGTACCTTTGGAAGCTAAAAATCCCCTTAAGGATTAAAGTGTTCATTCGGCTTCTTAGTAATAAAGTATTTCTCACTAGAGATAACGTTATGAAGCGGAAACGGAAGGGTTGTATGAAATATTCTTTCCGTGACTCGGAGGAGACTATAAAATATTTGTTTATTTCCTGTCATTTTGCCAAGCTAATGTGGAGAGTTGTTTTACCTAATAAAATATCACACCACCTACTAGTATATCTAATGTTCGGCAATTGGTTGAATGTTGTTGAACAAAAGAAAAAAAGTTAGAATCGGAATTGGTGTTCCAACATTGTGTTGGCCAATTTGAATCTATCAGAATAATATTGTCTTTAATCGCTCTAAAATGTCAATATTTTACAGGTTATCTCTTTGACGGTACACTGGATTCAAGAGTGGACATTACTTCTACCCGAGGACCAGCGAGGGTTAATGGTTACCGGTGTTTTTGGCTCCTGATAGTCGCTCTGGATATGATAGTCGCTCTGGATATTATGAGCCGGGCTTTGTGGCAGCATAATAGTCTATTACGAGGATGTTGCTTTTGTTTTATAGGTTGATTTTGCTATCAACCTTCATTGAGTTTTGAAATGTAATGGATTGATACTTTCTTGAAGTTTGCAATAAAAAGCCGTGTGGATCGATCGATGTAGAAGCTAATGTTTTTTCCCCGATTTCAAAAAAAAAGTGAGGGAAAGACATATGTGATGTAATTATCCAGAGAGGGGGCGTACATCAAATGTATATCTCTTATAACAGAAAACCCCGATACGATTAAATTGAGCTAGGCCTATTTGGTTACCTTGTCGGTCAAGCATGTGGAGTAGGGGCCGGATGCAAAACCAACACCGGCCTCGTGATCACAGTTATTGCTGTAGTAATATCAAACTATGGTCCACTCATCAAGTTGATTGAACCGGGGATGCACCTCTATTTTTAGAATATACCTAAAAATAATGTGTCATGCACGGGTCCCCCGACTTCATTTCGAGCTGTCGGCATGAGCAACACCAGGAGGGTTCCACCAGCATGACCCAAAGTGAGTAGCGGGTCCGAGACATTATGATAAAAAAATTAGTTATGCCGCAACTCTTTTTTAGTTATAGACTTACTGTTTTACAATGAACTCACTGTGATGGTCGAATTATATTTTCTTATGGGTTTAGTCAATTTCTAAAGTTTTATTATATACTTCCTCCGTCTAAAAATAAGTGTCGTTTAAATTGGTTGAAATGGGTGTATCTAGTACTTAATACATCTAGGTACATCCATCTCAACAACACTAATTTTGAGACGGAGGGAGTATATAACATCAACGTATAATGTGTACGTGTTTATATGGTTTCCTTTATAATTGTTTGAACTTTCCAAAATTGGCATTACCTAAACACGAGACACATGGGTAAGTAAATATGAAGGTAGTATTTTGGGACAATTCTTTTACGAAGGAACTGTACTATAAATAAACAACCACCCTTGTCGCATGTTTTCACGTTTTCCAGTAGTATATTTTCATTAGTTGAGCCCAGATAATTTTATATTAGCTCGTAAAGAGTAAACTATTTAATCCTTTCAAAAGTGCAAACTTCTAATGTCCCAAAAATTTCAGTTCTTCTGAATGTTCAAATAGTTTTATAATATGATTGATTTTCCTTTACTTTGTTTCATCTAAAATATTTTAGGAATTGTTTAAAATTTCTCAGTCTTGTTCAATTTTTTTTGAAATTTTGGTTGGGAGATTTTATACGTGCCAAAAAAATAATTTAGTTTTGGTTTCTGGAATTATTTTTAAATCGTATTGGCAACGCGCCTCTATGGTCACTGATGTGGTCTAGTGTAGATTATCATCATATATACTGCATGTCGCTCACACAGGACACCTTGAATGCATATTAAACTAGTAGAAGTTTGATGAGACATCGAACATACGATTTTACCTACTCCATTGAGCTTTCAGATCGAGTAGACGGAAGTTAAGTTACCAACAATAATAGTACAACACATTCATGTAGTCGACTGTTCACTTTGCTAGATCGGTCCCGGCAACAACAACGTCTTACACCCCCAATAAATTGAACTGGGCCTATTTGGCTACCTTGTCCTTCAAGCATGTGGAGTGAGGGGACCTGATGCAAAACAAACGCTAGCCTCATGATCACACTTATTGTAATAACTAGAGGCTGGGGCGCCTGTTGGGGTGCCTCCTGGTGGCCAGTCCGCTGCTTGCCAATTGCATCCCAATCAGGGTCCAAACACTAATTTGGTCGATTTGATGTAATTCATCAGACAAGCATGGAGGCGCTTACTCGGAAGACAATGTGCGTCAACAGATAATGACGGCTGGCAATGAAGGACCATTAAGCAGAAATGCTAGCATACCGGATTAGCACACATGTACAGATTAAAGCAGTACATAGGGTAGCATAAATATATCTTAAGGAAATTCAGTACCATACAAGCTGCATTTTTTTTTGGCTTAGCAGAATTACAGTACCATCCGCTGCCATTGTTCTTGCTGTTCCAATTATATAGCAGTTTCTTGCAAACTTGACAAATGCTAAAGAAGGTGTCCTGCTCATATATTTCATATCAATGTTCTTCCATTTGATAGATATTTTTAACATGCATATGAGAAGCTAGATGTCGTCGAAGCAGGCATCGACATCAGCATGGGTCCAAATTAAGCGCTAGAACTAAGAAAAAATAAGAAAAAAAATCACTGTCAGCATGATAGGCCGATAAAGCAGCTCCGCTATTCGGTACACCAGGCAAATATCCAGTGAGCAATTAGAGAAACCTACTATAGAGAACAATCTACATTTTGCTAAAACCATTTAGCTATTCCGGTGATATGGTAAAGAATTAGTATTTCTATGATAAAGTCATTATATTGCAAATCACACATAGTGTAACCTAATAGTTTTGTTTTTATTCAGAATAGACATTTATCTTAACTAAATATTAATAACAGTAGCCTATACAACTTGATGCTCGACCGACCGTACTACTCACAAAGTAAGAACGAGGAAGCATACTATGATAAGAAATGACACATTCCAACTATGAGACCGAGAGAATTAATTGCTCCACCAAACAAGTGATTTCCTAAATTAAACATATTTACATGAGTAATCGTAGTACTTCACTCACATGTTGCTTCACATTAAGATTTGTTTATCATCAGGTCCCTCAACACATTCAGTAGGCTGTCCCTTCTCACATGATCTAGTTCTCCAAGATCTGATTCTATTTGATCTGCCATTGGTCTCCCCTATTAAGTTTCCCAAATATTGCTGGATCAGTCAATTCAAGACATTCTTTGAATTTCTAGAGGTCATCTTCCTCATGAAATGCGTTAACAACCTCAATAGCATTCCCAATACCAGTGCCACTTCACAACCTATAATAACATGGTATGGCACCCCCAACTTGTGTTGGGATCCAGACGCTCCGTAGCCCCCGCTCCGGTGAAACCCTAGACCCGCTGGAGAAATACCGGACTTATACGGAAACACGCGAGAACGGCGTCGAAAGGGGTTAGCAATGTGGAACTAGTTGCTTGGTTGTGTTAGGTAGGCCATAGAAACCCAAAACACATTGGTAGAACACAACTCTTCGGAAGATTCCCGATGTTTCGTCCGATACGAGAGTTTCACCCTATAAGCGCGTGTAAACTCCATAGAGAGAAGTGGATGCTGGTGAAGCGGCCCACACCCCGGAGTGAAATATTTGGCATCAAAGCCCACAAAAATCCTATACTAACATGGTGTGGAACCCCCTAGCTTGTGTTGGGATCCAGACGCTTCGTAGCCCCCCTCCGTTGAAACCCTAGACCCGCTGGAGAAATACAGGACTTATACGGAAACACGCGGTAACGGTGTCAAAAGGGGTAGCAATGTGGAACTAGTTGCTTGGTTGTGTTAGTGTAGGCCATAGAAACCCAAGTCACATTGGTAGAACACATCTCTTTGGAAGATTCCCGATGTTTCGTTCGATACGGGAGTTTCACCCTATAAGCGCGTGTAAACTCCATAGAGAGAAATGGATGCCGGTGAAGCAGCCCACACCCTGGAGTGCAATATTTTCCATCCAAAGCACCCAACACACCTATACTAACATGATATGGCACCCCCTAGCTTGTGTTGGGATCAAGACGCTCTGTAGCCCCCCTCCGGTGAAACCCTAGACCCACTGGAGAAATACACGGAACTGCTGTTCTGGACACTCTACATGAGACGGAAGGGGTAGAAAAGTGGAACCAATTTGTTGGTTGACGAAGGCATGGATCCTGGACCCTGCGAGTAAGGATACCCCCTCTCAGGCCTTCTGGTCAAGGCCTAAAAGGAAGCGCCCTTGGAGTACTCTAGAAGGCCCATGTGAAGCCCACCCGCATCAACTTGCGGGTTAAGTTAGGGAATTTGTAACCGACCCGGCTAGGGTTTAAGTCCTCTCCGGGTAGAACTCGAGACCTGGCCATCTATATAAGGCCAGGAGAGCCCCCAAGGAGAGGACCAAGTAATACCGCACGACCAAAAAGCCTCGGAACTTGAGATCTACTCTCGATTCGAGCAACCTGTAACCGATCTAATCATCCAATACAGATTAGCAGAAGGCATGAGTAAGGGTTTTACCTCTTCGAGGGCCCCGAACCTGGGTAAATCTCGCCCCCCTGTCAAGCCGACGATTTCACCAGCGCTCATGACTTCTCCTAGTCGAAACCCGATAGGGTCACCTGAGGGATTTGTGGAGTCAGAACTTCGACAATTGGCGCCGACCGTGGGGAGCGCGGGCGCTGGATCACCGGCATCTTCGGCTTCATCGACATCCAAGTCCCGTTGGAAACCATCGACTACGGCTCCGAACAATCCCGTACGGATCGGATCCGTCATAGTCACGCCTCACTCGCCGGAATCACGCCCGGTGTTCGAGGATCTGGAGAAGAGCGTCACCCTGACGTTCGGAAGCTTCAACTTCATGGCGAACAGAGACGGAATCCTCCACTTCTCGGATGAATCTGAACCTGAATCTGGAGCCGTCAACTCACGCTTCCCTAGGGAGAAAAGCGGCGAGTCCATCCGCTTCAACACAGTCGACTACCACGCACTCTCGACAGAGGAGCCATCTCGGGTACGGGAAGCCTTCCGATCTGCGCCTAGGACGCACGAGCCACGACTGGCCCAAGTCTGCATGGCAGGATCGGAACAACCCTCGGAAACCGAATACAGCGCAACCGAGCGCGATATAATCGGCGTTTCGCGGGAGGCCTGGAAGAGGGCCAAGGAGGCCATGCGGCGGAGTCAGCCACCCGCGGCAGGAGCCTCACAAGAAGACCTAACCGCCTACCACTACCACCTAGTAAGAGCGGCCTCAAACATCAAAGAAGCCCGGGCGGATCTAGCCCGTCGCAGAAGAGCGGCGGATGAATCAAGCCTGCGGCGAGTCGAACAGTCCCTTGCACCCTCAGTCGGTACCCGACCCGCGAGGAAGGAACACGCAACATCGTCAAGGGGCCACGAATCCGTGACTGCGACCGACAGGTCGACCACGTCTTCCTTCATGAGGGTCGACGATGACGGCAACGTCTATCCGCAAACCCCAGCTGCCACGATCCTAGCCGCAGCAACCTACATGCAGATGAACCAACCGACGGACAGCGACCCTCGGGTGGAACAGTACAAACAAATTCGCAAAGGACTAGGATTGGCGGCCGCAAGGCTCGCTTCCCACGATCGCAAGAAGACCGAAGAAGAATTGGAGAAGGAGCGACAGGAGAAAAACAAGGATAAAGAAATGCCCCGCAGACACAGAAGTTCATCCCCGAGGAAAGACAAATCGCCACGGCGTGGTCGAGGAAAAGAAGCCCGCGGTCGCGGCGACAGTCGAAGCAGCAGTGACGATAGCCCGAGAGACAAAAGCTCGGGGCGCCACAGCAGCCGCTCGAGAAAGCGAAGCAAAGAACCAAGGAAAGACAACGACCGCGACCGGTCCGAATACGACGGGCGATCAGATCTCGCCCAAAAGAAGGTGGATAGGGCGAGAGCTTCATGATATCGCGAGCGCTCCTCATCCAGGTCTTCAGACGACGAAACCTGTGGAGCGCTCTGTTTCGCTCGCAGTATCCGAGAAGCACCTCTACCCAAGCACCAAGTGCCGCAAGCACCAAGTGCACCCGACGGATTCCGCCAAGACCGCGATGGTTTTCACAACCCTCTCGCCAGCATAGGAAAGCGCGCTCGTCAAACTCCTCCGTGAGTACTGGGAAATTTTCGCCTGGCAGCCCTCAGATATGCCAGGAATACCCAGGGAGTTTGCCGAGCACTCACTCGAAGTCTTTCCTAACGCCAAACCCATCAAACAGACGACTCGACGATTCTCAGAACCCAAGCAGAAGGCGCTTGGAGAAGAAATAAACAGACTGCTAGCCGCCAACTTTATTAGGGAGATCAAGATATCCACCTGGTTGGCAAACCCGATGCTGGTCCCCAAGAAGAACACGGACATCCTTCGGGTGTGCATCGACTACACATCGTTGAATAAGCACAGCCCCAAGGACAATTTTCCTCTACCACGAATCGACCAGATCGTGGACTCTACGGCAGGCTGCCAACGCCTCTCCTTCCTGGATGCCTATTCGGGATACAATCAGATCCAAATGAAAAAGGAAGACGAAGAGAAGACGACATTCATCACACCCCACGGTGTCTACTGCTACACGACAATGCCCTTCGGGCTGAAGAACGCAGGCGCAACATATCAGCGCTGCATGCAAAGATGCCTCGCCAATCTCATTGGCAAAAACGTACAAGTGTACGTCGACGACATCGTCATCAAAACTCGAGTAGAGGACACACTCCTCGAGGACATCAGAGAAACGTTCGACGCCCTTAATGCATATCGGATCAAACTCAACCCGACCAAATGCGTTTTCAGCGTCCCTGCAGGAAAACTCCTCGGGTACCTGGTATCCGCTAGAGGCATTGAAGCCAACCCGGAAAAAATACAAGCCATCCTGACTATGAAGGAGCCCACCAATCTACGCGGAGTCCAGCAGCTCGCAGGACGACTAGCCGCCCTAAGCAGTTTCATCGCACGATTGGGGGAGCAAGCGTTACCCTTCTACAAATTACTAAAGAAGACGGACAAATTCGAGTGGACACCCGAAGCTAAACAAGCGTTCGCAGACATGAAGCGATCGCTGCAAAGCAGGCGCGTCCTTGCAACACCGCAAGAAAGGGAGCCGCTCCTATTATACCTAGCCGCTACAAACCAGGTCATCAGCACAGCAATCGTGGTCGAACGACCTGAAGACGGCAAAGCATACGGAGTCCAACGACCAGTATATTACATCAGCGAAGTGCTCTCGCCATGCAAGCAACGATACCCTCATTATCAGAAGCTGGCGTATGGAGTCGTTCTCACAGCCCGAAAGCTCAAACATTATTTCCAGGAACATACCATCACAGTGGTTAATGATGCGTCACTCGGGACAATCATGAACAACCCTATGGCATCCGGAAGAATAGCAAAATGGAGCATCGAGCTGGGCGCCTGGGACATCACCTATACAGAGCGAAAAGCAGTCAAATCTCAAGTACTCGTGGAATTCCTCAGCGAATGGACAGAGGTACAAACGCCCGGACACCCCGAGTACACGAGCAATTGGATAATGTACTTCGACGGATCCAAGAGAAACGAAGGAGCAGGAGCTGGAATCGTCCTTATCTCGCCTCGGGGAGACAAGCTACAATACGTCTTGCGACTGGATTTTCCACCAGACGATCCAGCCTCAAACAACGACGCAGAATATGAAGCCCTGTTGCACGGGATGAAGATGGCAATCGCCTGTGGAGCTACCCGATTAATGATCTACGGTGATTCCAATCTCATCGTGCAGCAGACGATGAAAGAATGCGACGCCATCGCTGAAAACATGGTCGCATATCGTGACATGTACAACCTACTCGAAGGAAGCTTTAAAGGCTGCGAGCTGAAACACATTGCAAGATCTAGCAACGAAGAAGCAGATAGACTGGCAAACATGGGTTCCACCAATACACCTATACTGCCAGGAATATACTTCGAACGGATGATCAAGCGATCAGTCAAAGTGAAGAAAGCTGCAGCAGCGCCAGAAACAGAGGTCAGCCCGCAGGTCGCGCTTATCGAGCTTATTCACAATATATCACGACAGGTTTTCATGGTCGAGCCAGTCTGGACGCAGAAATATCTCGACTACCTGCTCCACAGACAGCTCCCGGCCGACCCACGTGAGGCTCGACAGATAATCAGGCGTAGCAAATCCTTTCGAGTAGTCAACGGAGAATTATACAAGCAAAGTATCTCGGGAATACTCCAGCGTTGCATCGCACCCGAAGACGGCAAGGAATTGCTCCAGGACATACACCAAGGAGACTGTGGACATCATGCTAGCTGGAAAACAATAATGGGAAAAGCTTTCCGAGCAGGATTTTACTGGCTAACAGCAGCCAACGATGTAAAAAGCCTGGTCGAACGATGCGACGCTTGCCAGCGATTCGCACCAAGGCCACACGCCCCTGCTACGAAACTACACATGATACCAATAGCCTGGCCCTTTGCGCAATGGGGGCTAGATATGGTTGGGCCATTACGCAAGTCCACGCCAGGTGGATACACACACTTGCTGGTAGCGGTCGACAAATTCACCAAATGGATTGAGGCTATGCCAGTGACCTCAGCAAGCGTCCAATGCGCCGTCAAGTTTCTCGACTCCATTGTATGTCGATTTGGGGTGCCACACGACATCATTACAGATAACGGTACAAATTTCACAGCAAAGGAGACACAACAATTCTGCGAGGAAAAAGGCATCAATTTCAAATTTGCCTCAGTCGCTCACCCGCAAACGAACGGACAAGTCGAAAGATCCAATGGCTTAGTTTCGATGGGCATCAAGAAGCGACTACTCGATCGTCTACACCCCGCCGCAGGACATTGGGCGGAAGAGTTACCCTCCGTACTTTGGAGCCTGCGCACAACTCCTAATCGATCAACGAAGTACACGCCATTCTTCATGGTATACGGGGCAGAAGCAGTCCTTCCCGAGGACGTTCGATTCAGCGCCCCACGAGTTGTAGCCTACAGCGAAGAAACTTCCAACAAGGCGCTCGCAGAAGATATGGATGCACTCGACGAAATGCGCGACATCGCACTCGCAAGATCCGCGGTGTATCACCAATCCTTGCGCAACTATCACAGTCGCCGCATACGCCACAGAGCATTCGCGGTTGGGGATCTGGTGCTGCGGCTCAAACAGAAGGAAGGACACAAGCTCGAGCCACCCTGGGAAGGACCCTTCATCATACATGAAGTCATCCCAGGCGGAGCCTACAGGCTAAAGAATCCAGCGACCGGAGGGGTTTACTCCAATCCGTGGAACATCGCACACCTCCGCAAATTTTATCCTTAGGTTTATTTGATATCACAACAAAAATAAGGCTATACTAGCCAGTCCTGTAGTTCGAATACATGGCTTCTCAGTCATTGCAATAAAGACGCGATTCCTTCATCGTATTCACTCGAAGCTTTTCATTCTTTATGTGCTACAAGTTACAGGTATACACCCCCTAAAACTCAAGGGGGCTACCTTACAACTATGCATCACAAAGAAACAACATCAAATACAAGGTTATACACCTTACAACAATTTTTTACAAATTATAAACAGATTACAGGATATTTACATCCGACAATCAGT
Organism: Alopecurus myosuroides; assembly: GCA_028641055.1. Taxonomy (NCBI): domain Eukaryota; kingdom Viridiplantae; phylum Streptophyta; class Magnoliopsida; order Poales; family Poaceae; genus Alopecurus; species Alopecurus myosuroides. Next base: position 568,760,179 of record CM054058.1, on the reverse strand, counting down.
CAAAGTGCTGAGCATTCTCAGTCGCCAAGATTCTATCCACCTCTTCAGAGGTCATTCGGATAATCTTCTCCGCCGCAGGACGTACGGCATCATAGTACGGCGAGATATCCTCGATTGCATAATCTGGACGCCGAGCAACGGAGTTAACATCTATCTCAGGATGCCATATGCGGACAAAAGAGAGAGCCACAATCGCGCCGCACGTCATCTGATTGCGCACACACGCGTGAACTTCTCCCTCACGTCCAAACAAACTGAGAAGATAACCCCAGTCTTCGGGACCTTTTTCAAGTGGATAAAATGCAGCGTTCATCGCAACCAAGACCTCGTGAAATGAACTCACGAGAATTCTCGCCTGGCGGACTCGAAATTTCAAGGTGGCCATCACAAAACTCCGACTGCGATCAGACCAAAAATTGTTCGCATGAGGTTTGGAGCTACTAGCCCCTTGAAGGATGTGATTCTCTACCCACTGCTTTTCTTCTCTGTCATCCGGATTAACGACTGAAGACAAAAACACACTCAGTCAGATGAGGAAACAAGGAAGAAAAAGACACAGGGGCTGCACTACTTACAAAGCAAGTCCCTCGCGACTACAGCCAGCTCATCCATCAGGAATTGTTCGCGTTCAGCTGCCAATTTCTGCTTGGACTTCGCCACATCGGCTATCCCGCGCATAGCTTTCAGCTTGCGCTCACCCTCCTGGACCTTATCACGAAGGCCCGCAAAAGTGCCAACAGCGGCAACAAGTGGATTCACTGGAGTACCACATCCACTCGACGTTTCTGCGACAAACCCAGTAGCCTGGAAGCATAAAACGAAAGAAGTAAGATGCCCTACTCGAGTCAATTCTAATCGTCTATTCGACAAACGCTCGGGGGCTACTCCCATCGGGAGACAAGGCACAAACAAAGGGAACGAATCGCAAGATGAATTCTTCGATTAAAGACAACAAAGGTACGGGAATACATCCCAAGGTTCATTACATTCAAGGAGAAGAAAAAAGAAAAAATCTACGAAGCTACATTGGTGCTCCCGCTGGCGGCAGTCGCCCCTCCCCGCAGCCGAGCAAAAATCTCAGACAGCTTCCGAGCAAGAATAGCGGCTTGCTCGCTAAAACGAGAGAGCCGTACCTTTTTGCCCGTGGAGGGGTCGACCGGAAGAGCTGTGTACGCCTCCACCAAACCTTCGACTCCATGCGCCAAAGCGAATTGTATCGCAGTCTTCGCACCAGATTCCGCCTGTGCGACTGCGAAGGCATCCAGAAGTTTTCCTTCTGAGAAGACCTTCAACAGATCATCTAGTGCGGGTGCAGGAGTGGCATTGGCGAGGAGGCGACCGTGCAGTTGCCCCAGCACTTGAGTGGCGTCATTGATCATGGAGAGAACTCCATCAGCGTGCCTTTTAAGCTGGGCAAGTGTGTCGGTTACCACATCCACCCGCTGGAGTCCAGGGATTTCTAGAGGAACATCCAGAATACCTGCGAAGGAAGAAAAGAATACTTAGCAAAGTACAGCAAAATGAAGAATCAAAGTCGCAAAATTCCAACACACTTACCCGCGAAGCGCTCAGCAAGGGGACGGAGGAACCCGACAATGTCGCTGTCGGCCTTACTGCCAGCTTTCTCTAACTCCTTCAAGGACTTCCGCGCATCTGCAAGCTGTCGACCAAAATCTTCTGACTGCATGCGGGAAGCCTCTAGCTCTTGTCGAATGGCCGTCAGGTCAGCCTCCCGAGCAGTTACCTGCTCAGAGAGTTTGACCTTTTTGGATTCTGCAAATTCAAGTCGAGCTGCAAAGAGATGCTTGTCAAAAAATCAAGAATGAACGGAGTGTGGAAGACAGGGAAACGATAAAGCTCACCCTTGAGAAGAACGTTTTCAGTCTGAAGTCGGCTACGGTCCGCTCGAAGAGACTCGCAATCCGACTCGGCAAGAACGACGCGGCGACCGATCGCCGCAAAAGAATCAATAAGCGACTGCAAAAGTACGAAGACAAAAGAGTTAAAAGGGATTAAATTAGAGTCTGTACCCGATTATTTACAATCGACTACAGCCTCGGGGGCTACTCCCATCGGGAGCACTGCCGTGCACCCGATAAAAATGAACACATGAAGAGGAATTAAACTAGACTTTGAGCCTGTGACCGATCGCATGCGATCGACTACAGCCTCGGGGGCTACTCCCATCGGGAGCACTGTCGTGCACCCGATAAAAATGAATTATGGTTTGAAGACGGAAGATAAAGTTTACCTGGCCGGAGGCGCGAGACAGCGGATCCGCAGAGCTATCCGTCACTTCCTTAGAAGCAGAAGCCCTGGCGGCAAAGCTGGGAGCTTCACGTACCATCGTTGCGGCTTCGGGGGCTGCTCTCGGGGAGTTTTGGACGGTGCCCGCGGTAGGAGTTTCACCCGCATCCTTGGCCTTATTCCTCTTCTCGGGAGGAGCGGCGTACCTGCGAGGACTGATCGTCTGCAGACTGCACCGAAAGATAGAAACAATCGATATTGAAGCACAGAAAATGTTCGACCAAGATTAAGGAAAAAACACTTACTCGTCATCCTCGTCGTCATCCAGCAAATCCGCGTTCCAAGCGGGCGTCATCACTGGGAACGAAGGCGAAGGAGCAAGGGAGCGAAGTGGAGTCGCATGGATAGGAGCTTGACTGGGCGATGCTTCCAAGGATTTGTCCTTGGAAGTAGCTTAGTCCTCATCTACCCGACGACGTTTCGTCGGGGCGCCATTCGAGTCCGCAACATCATCCGAAGAATCGTGCTCTGAACTCGAAGAGGCGTTGGCGACGCTGGTGTCGATTGCGCCGTCTTGATGACTCGACACTTGCTCTGAGGCGGCTTCCCCCGTAGTTGGCGGGTAGCAGTCCGCCATGGCTAGGCTCTGCAAATGCAAGAAGAAGACAAGGAAAATCTTATCGACTAGGATTCTGAACGAGAAAAAGGAACAACACAAAGACGAAAAAAGAGAAAGAAACTAACCTCGGCTGGGGGAGGATTTGAGGCGGCGAAGGCTTCAACAGAGCAATCGGGGAATTTCGCTCCCACCTTCAGTCGGGTGATACCCGCGATTTTCTTCTCGAATTCTACATTCGAAAGTTCCTCGCGGCTTACTCGACTGGGATCCTCTGAGCCCTGATACTCCCACATGGCGGAGGGCCTTTGTTGGAGTGGCTGGATCCTGCGCTTCAAAAAGATGCTCGCCAGATGCATCCCGTTGAGCACAACTCCCGCGGTCTGATCCCGAAGAGCAGCTACTCTCGCGAGTAAAGGCGCAACAGTCTGGGTCTCTTCGGTTGACATCTTGTGCCCCCAAGACTTTCGCCTGGTCAAAACAGCGAACGGGTGGAACTCTACAATCCCACCCGAGCTGTTGTCGACGACGTAGAACCACCTTTTACGCCAGCTTTGGGCGGAGTCGACGAAATGCATGTTGAAGTAGCTGCCTTCTTGTCGAGCTTGGATCCCGAAGCCGCCGGTGCGAAGCGGTTCGCCAAGCTCGGACTCCACCCGCGACTTCTCGCGGAAGATCCGGACCTTGAAGAGCGCCTTCCACAGCGCCCAGTGCAGGCGAATGCCGAGATAGCATTCGCAAAACACGATGAAGCACGTAATGTGCTGCACCGCGTTCGGGGGGAGATCGTGAAGCTGTATGCCGTAGACACACAGCAACCCGAGGAAGAAGGGATGAAGGGGAAAAGAAAGGCCCCGAGTCACGTGGTCCACAAAGACCACGCGCTCGTTCGATTGAGGATTGGGTACCTCTTCCTTTTTTCCGAGGCGGACTCGCTTCTCCGTCTCCGCCGGCAGCAACCCCTCCGCTGCATCTCCTTGATGCTTTTTGCGGTGGTTGGGAGAACGCCAGTCGCCGGCGCGGGGCGCGGGTTGCGCGGAAGGTTCACCGGATGCAGAACCGGTAGCACCGCGTCTCTTTCCGCCAGCCATTGTTTGCAGCGAGAGCTCGAGCGCGGGGAAGACGAAGATGGGCGCGAGGAAGAAGATCAAGACAGAGAGCTGGGAAAGTTTTACCGCAGCGCTAACACCCGTATTTATACACGGGGCAAGGCAATCTCAGCCGTACATGCGCTACGTGGCACCTATCACGGCCGCCACGCGTAAGGATGAAACGAAGCGGCGGCCTGCGCTGTTTCGTGCCACGATCTTAACAGAAGATCGTGCGCATTTACTGCGCGTCTCGCGTAAAAACCGGGAACGACGTCTCGTTTCCCGGTCAAAAAGCTGACAAGGTGGGCCACCATCTGCTACCACTCCGTCACGTCCCATCGGGAGAAGAGGAGTGCGCCATGACGTCATGTCATTCGTCATTCAAAATCCAAATCTTTTCGAATGGAAGTTCAAACGCGAAATTATCTTCGTACGAATATCAATTCCTTCGGATAAAAGCAACTTTTCCATGAACAGTTCATAAAGCAAGACCTCTTCGAACAGAGAGGAAAATACCCTATGCACGAAAACTCTTTCGTATGGGCACAACATCCCGAACATGAAAACTCTTTCATACGGGCTTGGTTTTTTCCAACACGAAATTTCTTTCGTATGGAGCTCAAACAAATCAATCGGGTGGGAAAAACCTACCTCTCCTACGCATGATAATTTTACATCATAAAAACCTGGATTGTTCAGCCGACTAGGCACATCCGGATGCCGTATTCTTCGAATATGAAGGTAAGACCCGAAAAGATCTCTCTTTTGGGCATGGAATCGCACTCGAAAGCTGCGTCCTCCGGTATAATTCCGTGTCAACAACACGAAGAAAAATCCTAGCGGACGCGCCGGGTACCCCCATAGGTTAAGTTCGATTCGGTAAGTCCACAACGGCCCAGTCGCAACAATCACCTTATCGGGTTCGAGGAGGTCTCGAATCTGAGTAGGCCAGGAATGTTTTTGCCCTAGTCGCAATTAATTGGCCCCGATCTCTCGGAAGAGCCAAGCTACTGTGCCACATCCTTCTGCGAAAAAAGCCGTAAAACAGGCGCTTATATTGCTCGATACTCGCATGATGACCCATGATACAGGGAACACACCCTTTTGAAAAGCAATGACTGTCAGAGCAATCTTCCATAAAAATAAGAAGAGTATGACCGCCTACTCGACTGGAAAAGCCCCAGTCAAGCACGCGCTCGGGGGCTACTGACGAAGGCATGGATCCTGGACCCTGCGAGTAAGGATACCCCCTCTCAGGACTTCTGGTCAAGGCCTAAAAGGAAGCGCCCTTGGAGTACTCTAGAAGGCCCATGTGAAGCCCACCCGCATCAACTTGCGGGTTAAGTTAGGGAATTTAAACCGACCCGGCTAGGGTTTAAGTCCTCTCCGGGTAGAACTCGAGACCTGGCCATCTATATAAGGCCAGGAGAGCCCCCAAGGAGAGGACCAAGTAATACCGCACGACCAAAAAGCCTCGGAACTTGAGATCTACTCTCGATTCGAGCAACCTGTAACCGATCTAATCATCCAATACAGATCAGCAGAAGGCAGGAGTAAGGGTTTTACCTCTTCGAGGGCCCCGAACCTGGGTAAATCTCGACCCCCCTGTCAAGCCGACGATTTCACCAGCGCTCATGACTTCTCCTAGTCGAAACCCGATAGGGTCACCTGAGGGATTTGTGGAGTCAGAACTTCGACATTGGTTGTGTTAGGTTAGGCCCAAGGAACAGCCAAAATATTGGTAGGGACCACCCATTGGCAAGGTTCCCCCTGTTCCGCCAGATCCGGGCTGTAAGTAGTCCGGGAACCCGCGAGAGAGAATCCGACGCCGGTGAGGCCATAACACAGGGAGTGAGCGAATCTTGGGCATACAACACACATGTGACACTCTAGCACACATGGTATGAAACCATCTACGATTTTGTGGCATTCTGACGCTCCAGAGCCCCTCTACGGAGAAACCCTAAAAGAGGGAGAAAAGTTCAACGCGTTGAAAGCCGGTAGCAAAGTCACTCTAGCTGCATGCTTGTGGTAGGGTAAACAAGGTGATATATGATAATTTGGTAAATAAAATTATATTTTGTAATTATAAATTTAACAAGCTATTTTGGTCGAAAAATAAAAAAAAGTTCTTTGTCGTGTGCATGCACACGACAAAGGTGTACTGTTGCCGTGTGCATGCACACGGAAAAGAACTGACTGTGGGCCAAACAGGGGGATACGGTGTGGTAAAGGACATACCATTGCCTTGTGACAAAGAGCTGATGTAACGGCTCTGCTGTGCAGCGGGACGGAACAGACACGTGGCAGTAACCGTTACCGTACGCGTTCTTTGCCGTGTGTATTTTATGTTCTTTGCCGTGTGTCATTCTTTACCGTGTGCACTTGTTTGTACTAAACCGTGTGTTTTTCATTTCCGTGCGCGACACACGGAAAAGAGAACCTTTGCCGTGTCCCCGATATATGGCACACGACAAAGAATCTGGCACACGAGAAAGAACTCGTCTCCTGTAGTGAACGACTCTCTTCTTTTCCAACCAAATATAGCAAAACGCAAAGAGGCAATGTGCAATATACACACACGTGAGCGTCTGTCCACCCATTCACTCGGGCCGGGTCCCTGGGAACAATGGACGCGCAGGATCTGGCGGAGTTGGGGTGGGGACTAGCTGACACGGGGCATCCGTTCGTCTGGGTGGTGAGGCCAGGCATGATCCATGGGTGCTCGCCCGAGTCGGAGGAGCTGCCGGCTGGGCTTGCAGAGCATATAGGCGAGCGAGGGATGATCGTCCCTTGGGCCCCTCAGGCGGAGGTGCTGCGCCATGCCGCCGTTGCCGCCTTTCTGACGCACAACGGGTGGAACTCCACCGTGGAGGCGCTGTCGGAGGGTGTTCCCATGGCTTGCTTGCCGTGCTTCGGCGACCAGTTCCGCACGGCCAGGTACGTGTGCGAGGAGTGGAGGGTTGGAGTGGAGGTGCCGCAGAAGATCCAGAGGGAGACGGTCCGATCTGTCATCGACTGCTTGATGGGCACTTCTGGCGCCCAAGTGCGAGAGAGAGCACTTCATCTCAAGGACAAGCTAGCAGAGTGCATCCAACAAGGCGGCTCTTCTCACACCGCCTTGCTTGCCATGCTGCAAAAAATTGCTTCTTTTTAAATGCAACCCCGCTACCCCTCAGTTACTTATTTTCTTTTTTCAAAATAAAATGTATCATGGGTTATTGTGTGCATGCCAAGTGCAAGGATTTTCTTTTTCATAAATCTCCCGCGGGCTTTCTTAATATAATCACTACTGCAGAATGGCTTATAGCCACCGATACATTAGTGACAGATAAACATATGCACGTCACTGTGTTGACGCTCGAACGCGTCACATGAACACGTCCTCGTGTACCCTCGGCGCCGAGGGAGATACTCCGCAACTCGCACCGCGGGAGGCCTGCCGGAAGCGCGGTACGCAAGACAGTCCGACGGGCGCTTTTGAGACCAGACGCCCCGGTTCTTCGGGAGGGACCCCGTCGGAGGACCCGGCGACGATTGGCTGCTCCAAGTCGTCCTTAACGCCCCTGGAGCCTCGTGGATCGTAGCCTCCAAATCTGAAGAACAACGAAGAACGAGAAGCAAGATACAAAGGGATAAAGGTAAAGGTAGATGAACACGAAAAAGTAGGGTTTTTGTTTGTTCGATTGGTGTTGGTTCAATCGGCCGTCACCCCTCATGTATATAAGAGGCGGCTGGACTTCCCGTGGAAGGAAAAGGCTTGGATTCACATCAAAAAGCCCTAATTGGCATCAATTCGGATGTTTGACTCGAACCATCCAAAACTGTTCGGTCTGAAAACTGGCTATATCTTGCGGGTCGTTTTCGGGGCAGTAAACGACCTCAAATCGGAATCACTTAGAAGACAAAGTTGTTCGACTCAAAAAGGCGAAGAACTTTTATTTTATGTGTTTTCTCATCCGAATCCATATTGATGGTTTAATCTTGTAGTTCGAATCGAATCCGAATCTGGCAGTTCTGGCCCATCCGTATTTTGCAGATTCGAGACTGTAAACAACCTCATATTAAAATCTCGTAGAAGATAAAATTGTTCGCCTCGAAAAAACGAAGAACTTTCATTCAATGAGTTTTTCTATTTGACCTCTGCTTGATGCTTCAAAATCAGGTTGAAGAAGTTCGACGCAATCTGAAGATTTTCAACTCGTTTCACCAATGCTCCCGCCAAAGTGCAGAGTATGTCTATGGTTTGGCGGATTTGCTCGCATAATGAGAAGATTTGTAGTATTTTGGCTCTAGAAGTTGCATATGACCTCGGATTGAGATGATCCAAAAATCAAAGTTGTTTTTTTCGACTAGACATACAACTTTCATTCACATTATTTTTCCATTTGAGATCATATTGTTGGCTTCCTTTTGTGAGCCAAAAACGAGTGTCAACACATGCCCCCCTGTTTTTTTGGCAAAGCTTGCGTGCCAAAAAATAACTTGCACCATTCTTATTCTAGGAACGATGTCAACACTCCATCGGCCATGTATTCTCAGGAGGATACTAGATTATGGACCATATGTGCAAGAGGGAAAATACTTTTTAATAATCTTTCACCCAAATAGTCCAAAAGAATAACACCAACCATTTGGCGATAAAGGTCCTCACTCATTAACGCATATTTGAAAGAAACCCGCCAAATGGTCATGCTCATCCTCTTGTAGGATTTTTCATATAATTAACAATGAGCTTCTCCTGGCTATCTGCATTAGATTTTCCATTAGTGCATGGCCGAAGCGGCTTGCCTCGATCCGGCCCTACTTTCATTGGTGAAACAAAGCATCAGCTCATGGGGAATATGCAGTGCACCATGATTAACATGGTAGCCCGATGTTTGCGCACCAACTCATCACATTTCATGTCTAGGCATAAGATAATTAGTAAAGCACTTCAAGATAAAAGTTATACCTAGACATGTGTGAAGACAAACAATAGGTGATTCGTCAAAACATGTGTAAATCATGAAATTATTGCACTACTTACACGAATCACCAGAAGTCTCAATATATGGAGCATCTATAGCTAATAAAAATTCTAGCACGAATAGAAAATATTGATATTCGGCTTGACTATTAGTTCATCATATTCTAAAGGGCACGGGACTTCAAAAATAGCACCAAAAGGAGAAAACAAACAATGCCAATGTACATCCCATTGTCTTAAAGTAGATCAACAAATGCAATCTCCATGATACTAGAGAGACAAGATAAAAATTAATATCAAACATTACGCTCATGATTGATTTGTTGCCCAACAACATAGCTAGCAAATTTGGCCATTCATAAATTTTATAGACTCACAAGCCAAATATCATGAAAGCATGAGTAAGAGAATAATTGTCAATTGATGCATACCTTGTCTCGGCCTGTAGTATTACTAAGGACGATGTTATCACACCACACCGGGCATGTCTCAATAATTTCTTAGGACGATAGAAGACTATCGGCCCCACATCTTTGCCACAAGGGCAGGCAAAAACCAGCCACCAAAGTATGTATAGCCGAAATAAATCAAACAATAAATATGATAATGAACTAAGAATATTTTGGCTCTTGGTACTAGCAACAACATAGTAATTAATCAAATGCATATTGACTTGGTATTACCCTTCCATGATATAAATAATTATGATGCACCCATGGATCAAAATAAGTCCATAGGGGGTAACCAATCATACCTGGTGGTGAACTCCATGACAAAGGCAATGATGGCATAGTTGAAGAGTATAGATGATGTGCCAACCAAAGATTTTTCTTAGCTGATATAGACCTTCGGCTTAACTACTTGTTAGTTTCAGTCTTCTCTTTATTTACTTCTATGAATTTCCTTGCAACAGAATCTTGCACATCATTCTTGTCCTTGCAGCTCTTCTTAGGAATCCATGCCATGTTTTTCTTTTCGAACTCTTCAGGACTAAGACTTTGCAATTTTCTTTCTTGCCAACTTGATAAGCCGAGTGGGCATCTCGACTGTACTTTTTGTTTCCGCTTTGGCAACTCTTTCTTGAGCTTGGGCACTTTCAACTTCGCACATTCAGATTTGGCAGTTTGATCTTCAACAATTTTTTGTTTCATCTCTTTGCCTTTAATAGCCAAGGTCAATTGGACCGGCTCTTTGTTACTTGAAACTGAATGTGAAACAACATACTTCTGACCATCCTTTTTTACTTGGTAAACCTGCTTGACCACCTCCTTCTTTTCCTTTGAGCTCCGGACCGATTCTTTTTTATTGAAACGGTTTTTGGCATGCGATTGTTGATCCAATAATGATCTATTTGGAGCTGCATAATTTGGGTTAGACGGTCTAGAATAATATGTATAATGTGCCCATGAATCATAAATGTCCCATGATGAATATGGATAGGAATTAGCATAGGGAGGTGTGCATGACCTTTGTATTGGCGGCCCAAAAGGAGGATATGAACATGCTGCATTAAACTTCTCTTTTTGCCAATACCGGTTATTGTACTTGAGCCTTGGGGGTGATATTGATGCTTTCGCACTACTCAGCCGATAAGCACTTTTTGTTTCAATCACTTTTTGATATTTCTCCAATAGCTCTCTGAAAGTAACTTTTGATTTCTTACCCTTGTGCTTATAGCAGCCTTGGTTCTTCTTGATTTCGCATGCATCAATCTTTGAATTTTCTTGTTGCCCCCCAGTGCTTGATGTCATTGGTGTAGCATCAATAGAATTTCTATCTTCAAGAATATCTTTCATGTGCTCCTGAATAATTTCTTTCTTGAAGATTTGATCTCACCATCTTTATCATGTACCTTCTCTTTGAACGAATCGGCTTGAGGTAGCCGATATAAAAGAGTTTGCCATCAAGACCAATTGAAATAGACTGGTCATCTATATGTCTCACCAAAATCCAACCGTCCATTGTCAACGGCCGATTGTACTATTTGATGAAACATGTTGCAATCAATATTATGCTCAAACGAATCATGCAACTTGCAATACATTCGTCCTTGGATTGGCGGCTCTACATGGTGATTTAGAATCATAATGTAATCATTCTTAAGCAAAACTCAAAGATGCGATCACACATGCTCAAAATGAAGGTACACTTTTTATTAACTAGCCGATCATGTTGCGAGAATGGCTTTTGAGTTAAGTAACCGAATGGTTCAAGTTTGACACCACCCCATTCGGCTAGACTTTTGCAACGATTCTCCGATGCTTTTGAATAAACCATCATACTGGCATCGGCTTTCTCAAGAGATTCTACGCTTGGCTTTATATTTCTGAAACCAAAATAATTAGAACAAACATGTCTCACTTGAGACCAAATGTTATCCAAGTATGAGATAAGCAAAGCCACCCATGTAAATACAAATTTTAAATGAAACAGGGGGAAAGCTCCTGCTGTAATAATTGTTACTATTGGTCTCTCTAAATTTTGTTATGTTGACAATTGTTTTTGTAGAAATTTTATCACTAACAAATAATTACTTTTCTTGACTGGTCAATGTTTCTTTAAATGAAAATCTAATCGACGCATCAACAATATAGTCTTGACCAATCGGAAAGTAAGTAAATTATTTGTTGGATATACCTCTTTGAAGACGTTGGGAGAACATGATTGCATGACCTGGGAAATATCTTGCCCCGTCTCTAGAGATTTTCCAACGCCCTTTCTTCTTCATTTTCTGGTCTCGTACCTCATTACTTTGATGCTCAATGTCAACCGAACTTGGTTCGGCTATAATTTCTTGCACTTGAATTCATTAATCTCTTTGGCACGGAACTTATAGGGAAACATGCAAGATCCTTACTTCCAGAAAAATCAAGCATGGTTGTTTTTCTAAGCTCTCCACGCTCTTCGTCAATGAAGTTTGCTTCTTTTGATTCAATAGATTCGGCCACATGTAATGTTTGATTCGGCTTTTTCAATAACCGAAGCAACCAAACTTTCCGAATCATTCACACTTCCTTTATGGATTCTATCAATTTGCAGAACTTCTTCATCTTGTCTAGATTTATTAGTGGTTCACTTTGATTGTTGCACGGAGTATATACTTGAGTCTCCAACTGAAGTAATACTTTCTTGACGGCCCTTCTCAAGATTTGCAAGAAACATCCGCATATCTTCCTCTTCAAGCTTTTTCTCAAGCTTCTTGAACTCCTCATCACGCTTCCTCTTGAGTATTTCATAGCATTGGCGTTGTTCATTTGATAGTTCCTCCAAAGTTGCTTAGTGATTCGCCAGTGCTATGCCCTACATGGTGAGATTGCCCCCCCCCCCGAAACTTTTAGTTTCTTTCGGCGATGCGTTGCCGAAACTTCGTGGCCGTGAAGGACAACATCTGTGCTCAAATTGTTGATTCTCTTCTTCACGCCTCTTTTTAAGCGCCTCTAAAGCTTGTATTGCAGCGGGATCATGGGGATTCTCTGCTGCTCTCAAATGAATAGCATTGATCTTCTTGAATGTAGCTGCAAGTTTTTCCTTGAAACTATCCAGTCCATATGCGACAGAAGTAGATGAAGATGCATGTGTTCCTGTTAAATTTTCACTTATTCGGCCATGACCACTATGAAAGTGCGCAGCCGAATTATGAAGCTCACTAGTTGCACATGAAGATGAAATATTAGTAACATAAGGTGTAGCATATGATGGTTGGGGGTTATTGGCCAAATAGCTAGTAGTTGCATGTCCAATTCCCCTATCCATCGGCATATTTAAGGATGAACTAACATATTGCATGTCCCTTGCCGATGTACAAAAAGGTGAAACACTCGCTTGCATGCTATCAAAACTTCTAAAGTTGGGTGTTTCGTATTGATTAACCGAACTCACCATGTTGTTCATCGGCATATGTATTTCTGGGGTTGCCGATGCATGAGAATCAGAGTATACACGTTGCAAGTTGCTAAAATTAGTCGAAGCATGGATATTACTTTGCATCGGCTTTGTCACATAGTAAGAATTAGGGCTAGCCGATGCCTTACTCGTATTAAAAGATCTAGCAACATTAACATGGGAGAAATTTGCATCTACATATGGAGATGGAGGATTCATGATACCGTTGTAGATTGCAGCTCTTGATGACGCTCTCTTCGTAGCAAGAACGGGCTGGAGACCGTTCAATGCTTCGTCCCTAGCGGAGTCGCCAAAAACTGTGTTGACGTGCGCGACGCGTCACACAAACACGTCCTCGTGTACCGCGGCGCCGAGGAGATGCTCCGCAACTCGCACCGCGGGAGGCCTGCCGGAAGCGCGGTACGCAAGACAGTCCGGGAGGCGCTTTTGAGACCAGACGCCCCGGTTCCTCGGGAGGGACCCCGTCGGAGGACCCGGCGACGATTGACTGCTCCAAGTCGTCCTTAACGCCCCTGGAGCCTCGTGGATCGTAGCCTCCAAACCTGAAGAACAACGAAGAACGAGAAGCAAGATACAAGGGATAGACATAGATGAACACGATAAATTAGGGTTTGTGTCTGTTCGATTGGTGTTCGTTCAATCGGCCGTCACCCCTCATGTATATAAGAGGCGGCTGGACTTCCCGTGCAAGGAAAAGGCTTGGATTCACGTCCAAAAGCCCTAATTGGCATCCAATTCGGATTGTTTGACTCGAACCTTCCAAAACTGTTCGGTCTGAAAACTGGCTATATATTGCGGGTCGTTTTCGGGGCAGTAAACGACCTTAAATCGGAATCACTTAGAAGACAAAGTTGTTCGCCTCGAAAAGACTAAGAACTATTATTTTATGTGTTTTCTCATCCGAATACATATTGATGGTTTAATCTTGACTGCACTGAAAACAGTTCGAATCGAATCCGAATCTGGCAGTTCTGGCCCATCCGTATTTTGCAGATTCAAGGCTGTAAACAATCTCAGATTAAATCTCGTAGAAGACAAAATTGTTCGCCTCGAAACAACGAAGAACTTTCATTCAATGGGTTTTTCCTTTGACCTCTGGTTGATGCTTCAATCAGGTTGAAGAAGTTCGACGCAATCTGAAGATTTTCAACTCGTTTCACCAATGCTCCCGCCAAAGTGCAGAGTATGTCTATGGTTTGGCGGATTTACTCGCATAATGAGAAAATTTGTAGTATTTTGGCTCTAGAAGTTGCATATGACTCTCGGATTGAGATGATCCAAAAATCAAAGTTGTTTGTTTCGACTAGACGTACAACTTCCATTCACATTATTTTTTTATTTGGGATCATCTTGTTGGCTTCCTTTGTGAGCAAAAAATGAGTGTCAACACACTGGTAATAGGTATCAGTGACAGTCAGCATTAAGTAGTCACTGATAAAACTTATGAGGGGTTGTAAAATGTATTAGTGACGACTAAAATATCTTTACCTGTCACAGGTAATTGCATATAATACCGGTGACAGCCTCTGAACATGCTCGTCACTAGTTTAAACTATCGAGTTTTCTTCACATTACTTACAATCGGGGTAAATAATTTTGTAACCGGAAGGTGCACCGAGCCAAACATTACCGGTCCCATCTAACATGTTTTTATAGATCGTCCGATTTTACCTGGTGGCGTGGCTCGCCCCTGGCATTACCGTACTGTGGTTACCATTTTTTTGTTTTTATTAGGCCGACGATATATTTTCTGGATCGTGGTCGTGGCTTTGGAAGGATAGCCCACAACGAAGAGCTGCGCCTGAATTATCTGTCTCTTCCTAATCTAAAGCGCCTGTCCCGCGGAGAGCGGTTTAGAGATTGGAACTGAGGCACGGCGGCGGCCAGCAAGCTCGCGTCCGGCGGCGGCCGGACTCAAAGGCCAGGGTAGCGCGTTCGCGTCCGGCGGCGGTCGGACTTGAGAGCCATGTGAGCGCCTTCGCATCCGGCGGCGGGCAGACTCGACGGCCAGGCGAGCAGTGCGTGGGATCTGAGATCATGGTGGAGTTGACGACATCCTTGTCAGCCACATGAATCGGCGACGGGGTTAGCAGCCGGGTCATAGCGGCGAGGGATGATCGTACCTTGGGCCCCTTAGGCCCATGCCGCCGTTGCCGCCTTTCTGACGCACAACGGGTGGAACTCCACGGTGGATGCGCAGTCGAGGGTGTCCAGTGGCTTGCTTGCCGTGCTTCGGCGACCAGTTCCGCACGGCCAGGTACGTGTGCGAGGAGTGGAGTGGGAGTGGAGGTGGCGCAGAAGATCCAGAGGGACACGGTCCGATCTGTCATCGACAGCTTGATGGGCCCTGCTGGCGCCCAAGTGCGAGAGAGAGCACTTCATCTCAAGGACAAGCTAGCACAGTGCATCCAACAAGGCGGCTCCTCTCACACCGCCTTGCTTGCCCTGCTGCAAAAAATTGCTTCTTTTTAAATGCAACCCCGCTACGCCTTAGTTACTTATTTTCTTTTTTCAAAATAAAAATGAAATGTATCACGTGTTATTGTGTGCATGCCAAGTGCAAGGATTTTCGTTTTCATGAATCTCCCGCGGGCTTTCTTAATATAATAAATATTTTTTATTCAACATGTTGTGCTTGAGTTATTCATATATGAGTCCTAAAAATGTACCCCCTTCATCTCAAAATAGTTGTCATTAAGATGAAAGTATCTAGATATATTTAAGTATTGGCGGTGTCTAGGGTTAGTCACGTGCGGCACCCAGGTGCTGCCGAGCCTTGTGAAGCAGGTTCATGCTTGTTTAGCATCCGACAACTCGCAGGACAACACACGAAAGGAAAACGGAGACATGACAAGAAGGGACCATGCGCCCCAGGCCCGTTACCCCAAATATCTACCAACTACTCCCTACCTAGACGTGTGCTGCCCCCTTCCCCAAACCAAGCCGTCGACAACGCATCTCACCTTTCATCCTGCACCCCCTAGATCATCCACAAACTTTTCTCAGCCATTGTTGCTCATCTACAAACTTTTCTCAGCTATTCCATAGTACTTACTTCTCCATCTTATCTGCTAGTGACCGAGAACGCCAAGTCTGCGTCTCTACTGCTAGGTAGGGAGGGGGGGTGTCTTCTTTTGCTGTGGGAGGTACATGCCTAAAATTACTGTCTTCTCAATTTCAACTGCTTCCATTGTTTCTCATAGAGCTTGTTACAACAGAAAGCTAGTAGCAACTTTGTTGCATGAACTTGGTGGATGGTGAACCGTGCAACTTAGGCGCTCCCCCAATTTGATCAGACTCCACCTGTAATCCAATTTGGGCTAGAGCGACGGTGTGGCACCATCATGGTGCGGTCACCTCCTCCTAGCACAACTAGGACTCCTCCCTCTCTCCTTTGGCAAGTCTCTCCTCTCTTCCACTATATAAAGCACCCCAAGGCTCAAAGAAAATCACACAATTGGCTATCAAACCTCTCTCTCTCTCCCCTTTGGCAAGTCTCTCTTCTCTTCCACTATATACATCTCTAGTAGAATTAGAGGGTCTAATTAGAGCTTCTAATTAGAACCCTTCTAATTGAATTACAGACTGTTCTAATTTGGTTTTGAATTATACGCTCCCGATTAGACCTAGCTCTAATTAGATCTTCTCTCTCATGTGTTGAGAACTTCCGGATTCATAGTAGATCTAATCACATTTGATTAGATCTATGAATTAGCAAGGCCGGAAAGCTGTTTCTCTTCGACGGTGCCGAGTCCTGGACGGCGGAGCGCTGATGTGAAATGAGCATACACGTGCACACCATAAGAGGGATTACACGTATGATCATTGATGAGGAAAGACGTAACAACATTCTTGCAACTAGACCTAGTTGTGAGGATCTATGATTTTTCAGAACTCTTTTATGACTACATCGAATCCAATGTCCGGTTAGTCGTGATCATGATCCTCGCATGTATGAGCATGTCTCATTATTTGCACAGTGATCTTCGCTGACTATGTAAGGAAATTTTTGCGTAGATCTGCATTGGAGCGCGCACGGGGAGGTGAGGACGGAAGATATTCTATCGTGGGACGCGGTGGGTAGGGTAGCAGGCAGCGTTAGGACGTAGCGGAAGAAGGCTATGATGGTGTGGTGCTGCAGCGTAGGGTCCGGGATGCGGGAGGAGGAGGCCATGGCGATGCGACAACGAGAGACGGTTGGAGAAGGAAGGACACTATAACGCCTTTGACTTTTTTTTAAAACAATTGTCTGACAGGTGGGCCCATGTCCACCCAACCCGATAACCCACACGTGATCCCACCTCAACACTGATGGGTAGGCCCCACCCGTCAGTTTGGCTGTCAATTCGTTGTTTTCTAGTGTTTAGTGCGAATTGCAACCAGTTTAAGATTTTGTGGTGGTTTTTTGTGAGCAAAACAAAAACTGGAGATTTTTCGAAAAAATCGCGAAATGTGGTGGTTTTCAAAAAAACACTCCCGTTGCACCTGCCTACATCTCAAAATGCAGTTGGGGGACGGGTGCAAGAAACACTTGATGAGTGGACCGCGTTTGATATTATTAAAATTACTGTGATCACGAGGCTAGTCTTTGTTTTGCATCAGGCCCCCTCAGGCTGGTAATAATGGGAAGTAGCTTCAACTTGTAACATGCATATGTTACTAGTTTATGTTACTATCCATAGTGGTAAGTGTCATAGAGATGGTAACATAGACACACCTATTTATTACTCTATAGACTCATTTTTCTTCGAAAAGGGTGATGTGATGGTAACTAGCTAAGTTACTCTCATTTACCTCTCACTTCATTAATTACATGACACATCATCTTTTTTTTACGTGGCATCTATGTTATCCATTTACCTCTCTACCAAATAGGCCCGTTCAATTTATTATGAGTCTAATACATTGTTGTTGCTGGGAATGCGTTGTACTATTATTTTTGGCAAAGTAAATGGTCGACCACATAAATGTGTTCTACTATTATCATGGAAAAAAATAGCACGCTATTTCGCAGCTAAAACGATATAGCATATATGGAGGATCCACGCTAATTTTTCACACTTTTGCTCGCTATTGCGGTATTCACGAAATACCATGCTATATCATGCTAAAACGGCGTAACATTATAGCGCGTTATTATTTTTTTCACGCTATTGGGCCAAATGCCCGAGGTTTCGACCTTGGGAAAAAGAAAAGGTTGCTTCATGTTTTTCATGGCGATGAAAAACAATCGTCAAGATGAAATCGCTAGGTTTATAATTCCGAATAAGTAATTTATACTGTGTTAGTTTCCCGTGTGATGTTGATGTTAGGATCTAACAACCTAGAGAATAATTTTTTTTGTGATTATACATATATTGTTATGACATTTTTATACTACATCATTTATTCTTGTTGAAATCCTTCAAATTTTGAGATATATTTGATAATTATTTCAAAACGCTATTTTTATATAGCACGCTATTATCAGGATATATCTTCCATAGCATCTAGAGGAGGTTGCCGCTATTTCTTATAGCACGCTATTTTTTTCCTTGACTATTATTGTTGGCAACATAACTTCTGTCTCCTTGATCTGAAAGCTACATGGAGTAGGTAAAATCATAAGTGCGGTGTCTCATCACACTTCTACTACTAGTTTTATATGCAATCATCGTGTCTTGTACAAGAGGCAAGCATTATATATGATGATAATCTACACTAGACCACTTCAGTGACCATAGAGGCGTGGTGCCAGTACGATTTAAGAAATTCTAAAACCAAAATTTAATTTTTTTTGGCACGTATAAATCTCCCCAACCAAAATTTTAAAAAATTAAACAAGATTGAGAAGTTTTAAACAAGTCTTCAAATATTTTCAATTGTTGATGAAACTAAGTAAAGGAAAATCAATCATCTTTAAATTATTTGAACATTCAGATGCAAGGAAATTTTGGGCCGTTGGTAGTTTGCACTCAGAAAGCGATTAAATGGTTTACTTAGGAGTTAACTAATCTAAAATTATCTAGGCTCAACTATTGAAATATGTACTAAGAAAATAAGTACACATAAGGACACTGGAAAATGTGAAATCATGCGACAAGAGTGGTTGTTAATTTATAGTAGAGTTCCTTCGGAAAACCATTGTCCCAAAATATAACATTCCTTTTTTACTTACCATGTGTGACGTGCTCAGTCAAAGTCAATTTTGGAAAGTTTAAACAATTATAAAGGAAATAATATAAACATGCACATATTAGATGTTGATGTTATATATAATACAAATTTAAAAATTGACAAAACCATAAGAAAATATAATTCGAGCGTCACAGTGAGTTCATTGTAGCAGTAAGTCTGTAACTAAAAAAGAGTTGCGGGATACCTTATCTTTTTTTAATAATGTCTTGGAACCACGCCACTGACTTTGGGCCATGCCGGTGAAACCCTCCTCATGTTGCTCATGCCGAGAGCTCGAAATGAAGTTTGGTGGTTGACGCAGGACACACTATTTTTAGATATATTCTAAATATAGAGGTACATCACCGGTTCAATCAACTTGATGAGTTGACCATGTTTGATATTATCTATAATATATAAAGTTCCCCAATACGTGTATTCAATGTTTGCAAACTGATTCCACAATGAGCCACATCAGCTAAAATTATCTAAGCCATTTGATCAGCTTTAGAAGCATTCGATTGTCTTGAATGTCGTCACGTTTAACTACGAAGCCCATCTTTTATTATAGTCCCTCCGTCTCATATTAATTGGGAAAAGCCTATCAATCTTTTGGGGATGCGTCCCTCGCGACCTCCTGCTCGTGGTGGCGATATGCGTGCACGTGGGACCCCGGAACCCCCTCTCAGGCCAGGTACGTGTGCGAGGACTGGAGGGTGGGAGTGGAGGTGCCGCAGAAGATCCAGAGGGAGACGGTCCGATCTGTCATCGACAGCTTGATGGGCCCTGCTGGCGCCCAAGTGCGAGAGAGAGCACTTCATCTCAAGGACAAGCTAGCACAGTGCATCCAACAAGGCGGCTCCTCTCACACCGCCTTGCTTGCCCTGCTGCAAAAAATTGCTTCTTTTTAAATGCAACCCCGCTACGCCTTAGTTACTTATTTTCTTTTTTCAAAATAAAAATGAAATGTATCACGTGTTATTGTGTGCATGCCAAGTGCAAGGATTTTCGTTTTCATGAATCTCCCGCGGGCTTTCTTAATAAATAAATATTTTTTTTATTCAACATGTTGTGCTTGAGTTATTCATATATGAGTCCTAAAAATGTACCCCCTTCATCTCAAAATAGTTGTCATTAAGATGAAAGTATCTAGATATATTTAAGTATTGGCGGTGTCTAGGGTTAGTCACGTGCGGCACCCAGGTGCTGCCGAGCCTTGTGAAGCAGGTTCATGCTTGTTTAGCATCCGACAACTCCCAGGACAACACACGAAAGGAAAACGGAGACATGACAAGAAGGGACCATGCGCCCCAGGCCCGTTACCCCAAATATCTACCAACTACTCCCTACCTAGACGTGTGCTGCCCCCTTCCCCAAACCAAGCCGTCGACAGCGCATCTCACCTTTCATCCTGCACCCCCTAGATCATCCACAAACTTTTCTTAGCCATTGTTGCTCATCAACAAACTTTTCTCAGCTATTCCATAGTACTTACTTCTCCATCTTATCTGCTAGTGACCGAGAACGCCAAGTCTGCGTCTCTACTGCTAGGTAGGGGGGGGGGGTGTCTTCTTTTGCTGTGGGAGGTACATGCCTAAAATTACTGTCTTCTCAATCTCAACTGCTTCCATTGTTTCTCATAGAGCTTGTTACAGCAGAAAGCTAGTAGCAACTTTGTTGCATGAACTTGGTGGATGGTGAACCGTGCAACTTAGGCGCTCCCCCAATTTTGATCAGACTCCACCTGTAATCCAATTTGGGCTAGGAGCGACGGGTGTGGCACCATCATGGTGCGGTCACCTCCTCCTAGCACAACTAGGACTCCTCCCTCTCTCCTTTGGCAAGTCTCTCCTCTCTTCCACTATATAAAGCACCCCAAGGCTCAAAGCAAACCACACAATTGGCTATCAAACCTCTCTCTCTCCCCTTTGTCAAGTCTCTCTTCTGTTCCGCTATATACATCTCTAGTTGAATTAGAGGGTCTACTTAGAGCTTCTAATTAGAACCCCTCTAATTGAATTACAGACTGTTCTAATTTGGTTTTGAATTATACGCTCCCGATTAGACCTAGCTCTAATTAGCTCTTCTCTGTCATGTGTTGATAACTTCCGGATTCATAGTAGCTCTAATCACATTTGATTAGAGCTACGAATTAGCAAGGCCGAAAAGTTGTTTCTCTTCGACGGTGCCGAGTCCTGGACGGTGGAGGGCTGATGTGACACAAGCATACGCGTGCACACCATAAAAGGGATTACACGTATGATCATTGATGAGGAAAGACGTAACAACCTTCTTGCAACTAGACCTAGTTGTGAGGATCTATGATTTTTCAGAACTCTTTTATGACTACATCGAATCCAATGTCCAGTGAGTCGTGATCATGATCCTCGCATGTATGGGCATGTCTCATTATTTGCACAGTGATCTTCGCTGAATATGTAAGGAATTTTTTTTAAAATTCTGCAACGTAGATCTGCATAGGAGCGCGCACAGGGAGGTGAGGACGGAAGATATTCTATCATGGGCCGTGGTGGGTAGGGTAGCGGGCAGTGTTAGGACGTAGCGGAAGAAGGCTATGATGGTGTGGTGCTGCAGCGTAGGGTCCGGGATGCGGGAGGAGGCGGAGGCCATGGCGATGTGACAACGGGAGGCGGTTGGAGAAGGAAGGAGACTATGACGCCTTTGACTTTTTTAAAAAAAAAATTGTCTGACAGGTGGTCCCATGTCCACCCAACCCGATAACCCACACGTGATCCCACCTCAACACTGATGGGTAGGCCCCACCCGTCAGTTTGGCCGTCAATTCGTTGTTTTCTAGTGTTTAGTGCGAATTGCAACCGGTTTAAGATTTTGTGGTGGTTTTTTGTGAGCAAAACAAAAACTGGAGATTTTTCGAAAAAAATCGCGAAATGTGGTGGTTTTTAGCTAAACACTCCGTTGCACCTGCCTACATCTCAAAATGCAGTTGGGGGACGGGTGCAAGAAACACTTGATGAGTGGACCGCGTTTGATATTATTAAAATTACTGTGATCACGAGGCTAGTATTTGTTTTGCATCAGGCCCCCTCAGGCTGGTAATAATGGGAAGTAGCTTCAACTTGTAACATGCATATGTTACTAGTTTATGTTACTATCCATAGTGGTAAGTGTCATAGAGATGGTAACATAGACACACCTATTTATTACTCTATAGACTCATTTTTCATCGAAAAGGGTGATGTGATGGTAACTAGCTAAGTTACTCCATTTATCTCTCACTTCATTAATTACATGACACATCATCTTTTTTTACGTGGCATCTATTATCCATTTACCTCTCTACCAAATAGGCCTGTTCAATTTATTACGAGTCTAATACATTGTTGTTGCTAGGAATGCGTTGTACTATTATTTTTGGCAAAGTAAATGGTCGACCACATAAATGTGTTCTACTATTATCATGGAAAAAAATAGCACGCTATTTCGCAGCTAAAACGATATAGCATATATGGAGGGTCCAAGCTAATTTTTCACACTTTTGCTCGCTATCGCGGTATTCAAGAAATACCATGCTATATCATGCTAAAACGGCGTAACATTATAGCGCACTATTATTTTTTTTCACGCTATTGGGCCAAATGCCCGAGGTTTCGACCTTGGGAAAAAGAAAAGGTTGCTTCATGTTTTTCATGGCGATGAAAAACAATCGTCAAGATGAAATCGCTAGGTTTATAATTCCGAATAAGTAATTTATACTGTGTTAGTTTCCCGTGTGATGTTGATCTTAGGATCTAACAACCTAGAGAATAAATTTTTTTTGTGATTATACATATATTGTTATGACATTTTTATACTACATCATTTATTCTTGTTGAAATCCTTCAAATTTTGAGATATATTTGATAATTATTTCAAAACGCTATTTTTATATGGCACGCCATTATCACGATATATCTTCCATAGCATCTAGAGGAGGTTGCCGCTATTTCTTATAGCACGCTATTTTTTTCCTTGACTATTATTGTTGGCAACATAACTTCTGTCTCCTTGATCTGAAAGCTACATGGAGTAGGTAAAATCATAAGTGCGGTGTCTCATCACACTTCTACTACTAGTTTTATATGCAATCAAGGTGTCTTGTACAAGCGGCAAGCATTATTTATGATGATAATCTACACTAGACCACTTCAGTTACCATAGAGGCGTGGTGCCAGTACGATTTAAGAAATTCTGAAACCAAAATTTAATTTATTTTGGCACGTATAAATCTCCCCAACCAAAATTTTAAAAAATTAAACAAGATTGAGAAGTTTTAAACAAGTCTTCAAATATTTTCAATTGTTGAGATAAACTAAGTAAAGGAAAATCAATCGTCTTTAAATTATTTGAACATTCAGATGCAAGGAAATTTTGGGCCGTTGGTAGTTTGCACTCAGAAAGCGATTAAATGGTTTACTTAGGAGTTAACTAATCTAAAATTATCTGGGCTCAACTATTGAAATATGTACTAAGAAAATACACATAAGGACACTGGAAATCATGAAAGACAAGAGTGGTTGTTAAATTATAGTACTTTTCCTTCGGAAAACCATTGTCCCAAAATATAACATTCGTTTTTTACTTACCATGTGTGACGTGCTCAGTCAAATTCAATTTTGGAAAGTTTAAACAATTATAAAGGAAATAATATAAACATGCACATATTAGATGTTGATGTTATATAATACAAATTTAAAAATTGACAAAACCATAAGAAAATATAATTCGAGCGTCACAGTGAGTTCATTGTAGCAGTAAGTCTGTAACTAAAAAAGAGTTGCGGGATAACTTATCTTTTTTTTAATAATGTCTTGCAACCACGCCACTCACTTTGGGCCATGCCGGTGAAACCCTCCTCATGTTGCTCATGCCGAGAGCTCGAAATGAAGTTTGGTGGTTGACGCAGGACACACTATTTTTAGATATATTCTAAATATAGGGTACATCACGGTTCAATCAACATGATGAGTTGACCATGTTTGATATTATCTATAATATATATAAAGTTCCCCAATACGTGTATTTAATGTTTGCAAACTGATTCCACAATGAGCCACATCAGCTAAAATTATCTAAGCCATTTGATCAGCTTTAGAAGCATTCGATTGCTTGAATGTCGTCACGTTTAACTACGAAGCCCATCTTTTATTATACTCCCTCCGTCTCATATTAATTGGGAAAAGCCTATCAATCTTTTGGGGATGCGTCCCTCGACCTCCTGCTCCTGGTGGCGATACGCGTGCACGTGGGACCCCGGAGCCCCCTCTCAGGCCAGGTACGTGTGCGAGGAGTGGAGGGTGGGAGTGGAGATGCCGCAGAAGATCCAGAGGGAGACGGTCCGATCTGTCATCGACAGCTTGATGGGCCCTGCTGGCGCCCAAGTGCGAGAGAGAGCATTTCATCTCAAGGACAAGCTAGCACAGTGCATCCAACAAGGCGGCTCTCTCACACTGCCACTGCCTTGCCCTGCTGCAAAAAAATGCTTCTTTTTAAATGCAACCCCGCTACGCCTTAGTTACTTTTTTTCTTTTTTCAAAATAAAAATGAAATGTATCACATGTAATTGTGTGCATGCCAAGTGCAATGATTTTCTTTTTCATGAATCTCCCGCGGGCTTTCTTAATATAATAAATATTTTTTATTCAACATGTTGTGCTTGAGTTATTCATATATGAGTCTAAAAATGTACCCCCTTCATCTCAAAATAATTGTCAAAGTATCTAGATATATTTAAGTATTGGCGGTGTCTAGGGTTAGTCACGTGCGGCACCCAGGTGCTGCCGAGCCTTGTGAAGCAGGCTCATGCTTGTTTAGCATCCAACAACTCCCAAGACAACACACGTAAGGAAAACGGAGACATGACAAGAAGGGACCATGCGCCCCAGGCCCGTTACCCCAAATATCTACCAACTACTCCCTACCTAGACGCGTACTGCCCCTTCCCCAAACCAAGCCGTCGACAGCGCATCTCACCGTTCATCCTGCACCCCCTAGATCATCTACAAACTTTTCTCAGCCATTGTTGCTCATATACAAACTTTTCTCAGCTATTCCATAGTACTTGCTTCTCCATCTCATCTGCTGGTGACCGAGAACGCCAAGTCTGCGTCTCTACTGCTAGGTGTGTGTGTGTGGGGGCGGGGTGTCTTCTGTTGCTGTGGGAGGTACATGCCTAAAATTACTGCCTTCTCAATCTCAACTGCTTCCATTGTTGCTCATAGAGCTTGTTACAGCAGAAAGCTAGTAGCAACTTTGTTGCATGAACTTGGTGGATGGTGAACCGTGCAACTTAGGCGCTCCCCCAATTTTGATCAGACTCCACCTGTAATCCAATTTGGGCTAGGAGCGAGGGGTGTGGCACCATCATGGTGCGGTCACCTCCTCCTAGCACAACTAGGACTCCTCCCTCTCTCCTTTGGCAAGTCTCTTCTCTCTTCCACTATATAAAGCACCCCAAGGCTCAAAGCAAATCACACAATTGGCTATCAAACCTCTCTCTCTCTCCCCTTTGGCAAGTCTCTCTTCTCTTCCACTATATACATCTCTAGTAGAATTAGAGGGTCTAATTAGAGCTTCTAATTAGAACCCCTCTAATTGAATTACAGACTGTTCTAATTTGGTTTTGAATTATACGCTCCCGATTAGACCTAGCTCTAATTAGCTCTTCTCTCTCATGTGTTGAGAACTTCCAGATTCATAGTAGCTCTAATCACATTTGATTAGAGCTATGAATTAGCAAGGCCGGAAAGCTGTTTCTCTTCGACGGTGCCGAGTCCTGGACGGCGGAGGGCTGATGTGACACGAGCATACGCGTGCACACCATAAGAGGGATTACACGTATGATCATTGATGAGGAAAGACATAACAACCTTCTTGCAACTAGACCTAGTTGTGAGGATCTATGATTTTTCAGAACTCTTTTATGACTACATCGAATCCAATGTCCGGTGAGTCGTGATCATGATCCTCGCATGTATGGGCATGTCTCATTATTTGCACAGTGATCTTCGCTGAATATGTAAGGAAATTTTTTAAAATTCTTCAACGTAGATCTGCATAGGAGCGCGCACAGGGAGGTGAGGACGGAAGATATTCTATGTGGGCCGCGGTGGGTAGGGTAGCGGGCAGCGTTAGGACGTAGAGGAAGAAGGCTATGATGGTGTGGTGCTGCAGCGTAGGGTCCGGGATGCGGGAGGAGGCGGAGGCCATGACGATGCGACAACGGGAGGCGGTTGGGGAAGGAAGGAGACTATAACGCCTTTGACTTTTTTTTAAAAAAAATTGTCCGACAGGTGGTCCCATATCCACCCAACCCGATAACCCACACGTGATCCCACCTCAACACTGATGGGTAGGCCCCACCCGTCAGTTTGGTCGTCAATTCGTTGTTTTCTAGTGTTTAGTGCGAATTGCAACCAGTTTAAGATTTTGTGGTGGTTTTTTGTGAGCAAAATAAAAACCGGAGATTTTTCGACAAAAATCGCGAAATGTGGTGGTTTTTAGCTAAACACTCCGTTGCACCTGCTTACATCTCAAAATGCAGTTGGGGGGCGGGTGCAAGAAACACTTGATGAGTGGACCGCGTTTGATATTATTAAAATTACTGTGATCACGAGGCTAGTCTTTGTTTTGCATCAGGGCCCCTCAGGCTAGTAATAATGGGAAGTAGCTTCAACTTGTAACGTGCATAGTTACTAGTTTATGTTTCTATCCATAGTGGTAAGTGTCATAGAGATGGTAACATAGACACACCTATTTATTACTCTATAGACTCATTTTTCATCGAAAAGGGTGATGTGATGGTAACTAGCTAAGTTACTCCAGTTACCTCTCACTTCATTAATTACATGACACATCATCTTTTTTTTTTACCTGGCATCTATTTTATCCATTGACCTCTCTACCAAATAGGCCCGTTCAATTTATTATGAGTCTAATACATTGTTGTTGCTGGGAATGCGTTGTACTATTATTTTTGGCAAAGTAAATGGTCGACCACATAAATGTGTTCTACTATTATCATGGAAAAAAATAGCACGCTATTTCGCAGCTAAAACGATATAACATATATGGAGGGTCCACGCTAATTTTTCACACTTTTGCTCGCTATTGCGGTATTCACGAAATACCATGCTATATCATGCTAAAACGGCGTAACATTATAGCGCGCTATTATTTTTTTTCACGCTATTGGGCCAAATGCCCGAGGTTTCGACCTTGGGAAAAAGAAAAGGTTGCTTCATGTTTTTCATGGCGATGAAAAACAATCGTCAAGATGAAATCGCTAAGTTTATAATTCCGAATAAGTAATTTATACTGTGTTAGTTTCCCGTGTGATGTTGATGTTAGGATCTAACAACCTAGAGAATAATTTTTTTGTGATTACACATATATTGTTATGACATTTTTATACTACATCATTTATTCTTGTTGAAATCCTTCAAATTTTGAGATATATTTGATAATATTTCAAAAACGCTATTTTTATATAGCACGCTATTATCACGATATATCTTCCATAGCATTTAGAGGAGGCTGCCGCTATTTCTTATAGCACGCTATTTTTTCCTTGACTATTATTGTTGGCAACATAACTTCTGTCTCCTTGATCTGAAAGCTACATGGAGTAGGTAAAATCATAAGTGTGGTGTCATCACACGTCTACTAGTTTTATATGCAATCATGGTGTCTTGTACAAGCGGCAAGCATTATATATGATGATATCTACACTAGACCACTTCAGTGACCATAGAGGCGTGGTGCAGTACGATTTAAGAAATTCTAAAACCGAAATTTATTTTTTTTGGCACGTATAAATCCCCAACAAAATTTTAAAAAATTAAACAAGATTGAGAGTTTTAAACAAGTCTTCAAATATTTTCAATTGTGAGATGAAACTAAGTAAAGGAAAATCAATCATCTTTAAATTATTTGAACATTCAATGCAAGGAAATGTTGGGCCGTTGGTAGTTTTCACTCAGAAAGCGATTAAATGGTTTACTTAGGAGTTAACTAATCTAAAATTATCTGGGCTCAAACTATTGAAATATGTACTAGAAAATAAGTACACATAAGGACACTGGAAAATGTGAAATCATCGAAGAGTGGTTGTTAATTTATAGTACAGTTCCTTCGGAAAACCATTGTCCCCAATATAACATTCGGTTTTTCTTACCATGTGTGACATGCTCAGTCAAAGTCAATTTTTGAAAGTTTAAACAATTATGAAGGAATAATAAACATGCACATATTAGATGTTGATGTTATATATAATACAAATTTAAAAATTGACAAAACCATAAGAAAATATAATTCGAGCGTCACAATGAGTTCATTGTAGCAGTAAGTCTGTAACTAAAAAAGAGTTGCGGGGATAATTATCTTTTTTTTAATAATGTCTTGGAACCACGCCACTGACTTTGGGCCATGCCGGTGAAACCCTCCTCATGTTGCTCATGCCGAGAGCTCGAAATGATGTTTGGTGGTTGACGCAAGACACACTATTTTTAGATATATTCTAAATTTAGAGGTACATCACCGGTTCAATCACTTGATGAGTTGACCATGTTTGATATTATCTATAATATATATAAAGTCCCCCAATACGTGTATTTAATGTTGCAAACCGAGTCCACATGAGCCACATCAGCTAAAATTATCTAAGCCATTTGATCAGCTTTAGAACCATTGGATTGTCTTGAATGTCGTCACGTTTAACTACGAAGCCCATCTTTTATTATACTCCTCCGTCATATTTAATTGGAAAGCCTATCAATCTTTTGGGGATGCGTCCCTCGCGACCTCCTGCTCCTGGTGGCGATACGCGTGCACGTGGGACCATTCACGAGACCACGACCGAGCACACCTTATCCCTTCCCTTTCCTGCTCTTTTCGTGATTCCTTGCCACGTGCGCGTCCGTCCAGCCCCGCGATGCCTTTTTCTCATGGATCCTGATCTGCTGAACCACCTGAGGGCATGGGAGGGAAGCAATGCTTCTCGTCCCCGTGCAGCTCCTGCAACGACGAGCTCGCCCCGGTGCTGTTCCTCGCGCTGTTCCCGGCCTGTTGGGTGTGCCGCTTGTGGATCCCGACTTGTTCAAGGCGGCGCTACGATGCTGCTTACGACAGGTCGCCGCCGTCGCTGCGGCATAAGCTCGCCGGCTCGGGGTTGTCCTCTGGCCCGATCTCGCCATGGACGACGCCGAAGCTTCGGCCGGCAGCTCTGCTTCCGTACGTCCCTTTGTTCATCGATCGACCACCAGGAACCTTCCAGCTGGGTCGCTAAAGGACATCGTGGTCGTGGGCTCCCTCCTGTATCGGTCGGTGTGCGGTGCTCCCATGGGAGGTCGCCGGTGCTATTGAAGGAAGATGGCGGTGCTCCCATGGAGTAGATGGTGCATGCACACGGCAAAGAACTGACTGTGGGCCAGACAGGGGGATACGGTGTGGTAAAGGACATATCATTGTCGTGTGCATGCACATGACAAAGAGCTGATGTAACGGCTCCGCTGTGCAGCGGGATGGAACAGACACGTGGCAGTAAACGTTACCGTGCGCGTTCTTTGCGTGTGTATTTTATGTTCTTTGCCGTGTGTCATTCTTTGCCGTGTGCACTTCTTTGTACTAAACCGTGTGTTAGCCATTTCCGTGCGCGACAGACGGCAAAGAGAACGTTTGCCGTGTGCCCGATGTATGGCACACGGCAAAGAATCTGGCACACATGGGAAAGAACGCGTCTCCTGTAGTGAACGACTCTCTTCTTTTGCAACCAAATATAGCAAAACGCAAAGAGGCAATGTGCAATATACACACATGTGAGCGTCTGTCCACCCATTCACTCCGGCCGGGTCCCTGGGAACTAAAATATTTGATTTTCAAGTGAGCATATCTAGTCTAGGCATAAATAGACACACTTATTTGGGTGCTGCTGCAACAATGTCATGTGTTTTCCCTATAAATAATCTTTGGCGTGGAGCTCGACATGCATGTGTATTTGATAGTAGTAGCTTGCATATAAGCCGTGATAGATCTGGCTCAGTTACGTACATCAGCAAAGCAATGTCGTGTGTGTGCGATGCAGCTGAGCGGCAGCGCGTGGTGATCTTCCCGCTGCCCTACGGTGGGCATATGACCCCGATGCTCCGGCTTGCCGCCGCGCTGCACGCGCGCGGCCACGCAATTACCGTGCTCCACACGAGGTCCATGCCTGACCGGCCAGCTACCCCGCGGACTACCGCTTCGTGTTGGTGCCGGCGCCAGACTTCCCCGCCGGCTCCTACGACATCGCGGCGTTCCAGCAAGCACTCAACCGCTCCGTCGCGACCGGATTCAAGGACCGGCTTGCTGGCCTTCTCGCCGAGGGAAGCGTCCGCTGCGTGATCACCGACGTGATGTTGTTCTCGGCGCAGGCTGCGGCGAGGGAGCTGGGTGTGCCGGCGTTCACGCTGATGACAAGCAGCGCGGCCACCTTCCGAACGTTCATGGCCTACGCGGCGCTGCTGGACAAGGGCCAGCTGCCGGACGACGAGTCACGGGGGCAGGCTCTGGTAGAGGAGTTTCCCCCATTTATAGTAAGAGACCATCCGCCGGTGGACAGGAGCAGCCTCCACGCCTTCGCCACTATGGCGGAGCGATTGGTCGACGGAGCGAGGCGGTCATTAGGCCTCATTCTCAACACAGTCGACCTGATAATGGACGCAGAGGTCCGAGACGTCCACGATGGCCTGTCCGTTCCCGTGTTCCCCGTCGGTCCCCTCAACAGGGTCTCGCCGCCGCCGCCGCTGCTTCCCCGACACCGCTGCCTGGAGTGGCTGGACACCCAGTCAACGGGATCCGTGCTGTTCGTTAGCCTCGGCACAGCAGCCATAATGGACGTGCAGGAGCTGGCAGAGCTGGGGTGGGGTTTAGCTAACACTGGGCATCCGTTCGTGTGGGTGCTGAGGCCAGGCATGATCCATGGGTGCTCGCCCGAGTCGGAGGAGCTGCCGGCTGGGCTTGCAGAGCATATAGGCGAGCGAGGGATGATCGTCCCTTGGGCCCCTCAGGCGGAGGTGCTGCGCCATGCCGCCGTTGCCGCCTTTCTGACGCACAACGGTTGGAACTCCACTGTGGAGGCGCTGTCGGAGGGTGTCCCCATGGCTTGCTTGCCGTGCTTCGGCGACCAGTTCCGCACGGCCAGGTACGTGTGTGAGGAGTGGAGGGTGGGAGTGGAGGTGCCACAGAAGATCCAGAGGAAGACGGTCCGATCTGTCATCGACAGCTTGATGGGCCCTGCTGGCGCCCAAGTGCGAGAGAGAGCACTTCATCTCAAGGACAAGCTAGCACAGTGCATCCAACAACGCGGCTCTTCTCACACCGCCTTGCTTGCCCTGCTGCAAAAAATTGCTTCTTTTTAAATGCAGCTCCGCTATGCCTGAATTACTTATTTTCTTTTTTCAAAATAAAAATGAAATGTATCACGTGTTACTGTGTCCATGCCAAGTGCAAGGATTTTCATTTTCATAAATCTCCCGCGTACTTTCTAAATGTAACAAACTTTTTTATTCAACATGTTGTGCTTGAGTTATTCATATATGAGTCCTAAAAATGTACCCCTTCGTCTCAAAATAATTGTCATTAAGATGAATGTATCTAGATATATTTAAGTATTGGCAGTGTCTAGGGTTAGTCACGTGCGGCACCCAGGTGCTGCCGAGCCTTGTGGAGCAGGCTCATGCTCGTTTAGCATCCGACAACTCCCAGGACAACACACGAAAGGAAAACGGAGACATGACACGAAGGGACCATGCACCCCAGACCCGTTACCCCAAATGTCTACCAACTACTCCCTACCTGGACGCGTACTACCCCCTTCCCCTAACCAAGCCGTTGACAGCCCATCTCACCTTTCATCCTGCACCCCCTAGATCATCTACAAACTTTTCCTAGCCAGTGTTGCTCATCTACAAACTTTTCTCAGCTATTCCATAGTACTTGCTTCTCCATCTTATCTGCTGGTGACCGAGAACGCCAAGTCTGCGTCTCTACTGCAGGGTGGGGGGGGGGGGTCTTCTGTTGATGTGGGAGGTACATGCCTGAACTTACTGTCTTCTCCATCTCAACTGCTTCCATTGTTGCTCATAGAGCTTGTTACAATAGAAAGCTAGTAGCAACTTTGTTGCATCAATTTGGTGGATGGTGAACCGTGCAACTTAGGAGCTCCCCCAATTTTTATCAGACTCGAACTGTAATCTAATTTGGGCTAGGAGCGAGGGGTGTGGCACCATCATGGTGCGGTCACCTCCTCCTAGCACAACTAGGACTCCTCCCTCTCTCCTTTGGCAAGTCTTTTCTCTCTTCCACTATATAAATCACCCCAAGGCTCAAAGCAAAACACACAATTGGCTATCAAACCTCTCACTCTCCCCCATTTGGCAAGGCTCTCTTCTCTTCCACTATATATATACATCTCTAGTAGAATTAGAGGGTCAACCCCTCTAATTGAATTGTAGACTCTTCTAAATGGGTTTTGAATTATATGCTCAGGAATAGACCTAGCTCTAATTAGCTCTTCTCTCTCATGTGGTGAGAACTTACGGATTCATAGTAGCTCTAATCACATCTGATTAGAGCTATGAATTAGGAAGGCCGGAAAGCTGTTTCTCTTTGATGGTGCCGAGTCCTGGACGGCGGAGCGCTCATGTGACACGAGCGTACGCGTGCACACCATAAGAGGGATTACACGTATGATCATTGATGAGGGAAGACGTAACAACATTCTTGCAACTAGACCTAGTTGTGAGGATCTATGATTTTTCAGAACTCTTTTATGACTACATCGAATCCACTGTTCGGTGAGTCGTGATCATGATCCTCGCATGTATGGGCATGTCTTGTTATTTGCAAAGTGATCTTCGCTAACTATGTAAGGAAGCTTTTTAAAATTTTGCAGCGTAGATCAGCATAGGAGCGCGCACGGGGAGGTAAGGACGACAGATATTTTATCGTGGGCCACGGTGGGTAGGGCGTAGCGGAAGAAGGCTATGATGGTGTGGTGCTGCAGCGTAGGGCCCGGGATGCCGGCGGAGGCGGAGGCCATGGCGATGCGACAAAGGAGGCGGTTGGAGAAGGAAGGAGACTATAACGCCTTTGACTTTTTTAAAAAAATTTGTCTGACAGGTGGGCCCATGTCCACCCAACCCAATAACCCACACGTGATCCCACATCAACACTGGTGGGTAGGCCCCACCCGTCAGTTTGGCCGTCAATTCGTTGTTTACTAATGTTTAGTGCGAATTGCAACCAGTTTAAGATTTTGTGGTGTTTTTTTGTGAGCAAAACAAAAACTGGAGATTTTTCGAAAAAAATTGCGAAATGTGGTGGTTTTTAGCTAAACACTCTGTTGCACCTGCCGGCATCTCAAAATGCAGTTGGGGGAGGGGTGCAAGAAACACTTGATGAGTGGACCGCGTTTCATATTATTAAAATTACTTGGACCACGAGGCTAGTCTTTGTTTGGCATCAGGCCCCCTCAGGCTGGTAATAATGGGAAGTAGCTTCAACTAGTAACATGCATATGTTACTAGTTTATGTTACTATCCATAGTGGTACGTGTCATAGAGGTGGTAACATAGACACACCCATTTATTACTCTACAGACTCATTTTTCATCGAAGAGGGTGATGTGATGGTAACTAGCTAAGTTACTCCATTTACCTCTCACTTCATTAATTACATGACACATCATCTTTTTTTTTACGTGGCATCTATGCTATCCATTTACCTCTCTACAAAATAGGCCCGTTCAATTTATTATGAGTCTAATACATTGTTGTTGCTGGGAATGCGTTGTACTATTATTGTTGGCAAAGTAAATGGTCGACCACATAAATGTGTTCTACTATTATCATGGAAAAGAATAGCACGCTATTTCGCCGCTAAAACGATATAGCATATCTGGAGGGTCCACGCTAATTTTTCACACTTTTGCTCGCTATTGCGCTATTCTGGAAATACCATGCTATATCATGCTATAACGGTGTAACATTATAGCGCGCTATTATTTTTTTCACGCTATTGGGCCAAATGCCCGAAGTTTTGACCTTGAGAAAAAGAAAAGGTTGCTTCATGTTTTTCATGGCGATGAAAAACAATCGTCAAGATGAAATCTCTAGGTTTATAATTCCGAATAAGTAATTTATACTGTGTTAGTTTCCCGTGTGATGTTGATGTTAGGATCTAACAACCTAGAGAATAATTTTTTTTGTGATTATATATATATTGTTATGACATTTTTATACTAAATCATTTATTCTTGTTGAAATCCTTCAAATTTTGAGATATATTTGATAATTATTTCAAAACGCTATTTTTATATAGCACGCTATTATCACGATATATCTTCCATAGCATCTAGAGGAGGCTGCCGCTATTTATTATAGCACGCTATTTTTTTTCCTTGACTATTATTGTTGGCAACATAACTTCTGTCTCCTTGATCTGAAAGCTACATGGAGTAGGTAAAATCATAAGTGGGGTGTCTCATCACACTTCTACTGCTAGTTTTATATGCATTCATGGTGTCTTGTACAAGCAACAAGCATTATATATAATAATAATCTACACTAGACCACTTCAGTGACCATAAAGGCGTGGTGCCAGTACGATTTAAGAAATTCTAGAACCAAAATTTAATTTTTTTTGGCTCGTATAAATCTCCCCAATCGAAATTTTAAAAAATTGAACAAGATTGAGAAATTTTAAACAAGTCTTCAAATATTTTCAATTGTTGAGATGAAACTAAATAAAGGAAAATCAATCATCTTTAAATTATTTGAACATTCAGATGCAAGGAAATTTGGGCCGTTGGTAGTTTGCACTCAGAAAGCGATTAAATGGTTTACTTAGGAGTTAACTAATCTAAAATTATCTGGGCTCAACTATTGAAATATGTACTAAGAAAATAAGTACACATAAGGACACCGGAAAATGGGAAATCATGCGACAAGAGTGGTTGTTAGTTTATAGTACAGTTCCTTCGGAAAACCATTGTCCCAAAATATAACATTCGTTTTTACTTACCATGTGTGACGTGCTCAGTCAAAGTCAATTTTGGATAGTTTAAACAATTATAAAGGAAATAATATAAACATGCACATATTAGATGTTGATGTTATATATATAATACAAATTTAAAAATTGACAGAACCATAAGAAAATATAATTCGAGCGTCACAGCGAGTTCATTGTAGCAGTAAGTCTGTAACTAAAAAGAGTTGCGGGATAACTAATCTTTTTTTAATAATGTCTCGGAACCACGCTACTCACTTTGGGCCATGCCGGTGAAACCCTCCTTGTGTTGCTCATGCCGAGAGCTCGAAATCAAGTTTGGTGGTTGACGCAGGACACACTATTTTTAGATATATTCTAAATATAGAGGTACATCACCAGTTCAATCAACTTGATGAGTGGACCATGTTTGATATTATCTATAATATATATAAAGTTCCCCAATACGTGTATTTAATGTTTGCAAACTAATTCCACAATGAGCCACATCAACTAAAATTATCTAAGCCATTTGATCAGCTCTAGACGCATTGGATTGTCTTGAATGTCACGCTTAAGTACGAAGCCCATCTTTATTATACTCCCTCCGTCTCATATTAATTGGGAAAAGCCTATCAATCTTTCGGGGATGCGTCCCTCGCGACCTCCCGCTCCTGGTGGCGACACGCGTCCACGTGGGACCATCCACGAGACCACGACCGAGCACACCTTATCCCTTCCCTTTTCCTGCTCTTTTCGCGATTCCTTGCCACCGTGCGCGTCCGTCCAGCCCCGCGATGCCTTTTTCTCATGGATCCTGATCTGCTGAACCACCTGAGGGCATGGGAGGGAAGCAATGCTGCTCGTCCCCGTGTTGCTCCTGCAACGACGAGCTCGCCCCGGTGCTGCTCCTCGCGCCGTCCCCGACCTGCTGGGCATGCCGCTTGTGGATCCCGACCTGGTTCAAGACGTCGCTACGATGCTGCTAACGATAGGTCGCCACCGTCGCTGCGGCATAAGCTCACCGGCTCGGGGTTGTCCTCTGGCCCGATCTCGCCATGGACGACGCCCAAGCTTCGGCCGGCAGCTCTGCTTCCATACGTCCCTTTGTTCGTCGATCGAGCACCAGGAACCTTCCAGCTGGGTCGCTAAAGGACATCGCGGTCGTGGGCTCCCCTCCTGTATCGGTCGGGTGCGCTGCTCCCATGGGAGGTCGCCTGTGCTATTGAAGGAAGATGGCAGTGCTCCCATGGAGTAGATGGTGCTGCCCCAGGTGGGGGAAGTTCATTTTTGCTACATTTTCGTTTTTTTTTTGCTTTTTTGTACAAATTTGTTGCTATTAGAACACCGGTGATATTTCCGGCGAGGTCGGATTTTTGCTATTTTAGAATTTTTTTTGCTACAATCAATGTATATTTTTTCCTATATAAGTATATTTTTTTTGCTATGCGATTCTTCAGCGAGCGAGAACCTCCCGGCCATGTCTCCGACGAAAATCGACTTTTTGCTATAATAGCAATTTTTTTTGCTACGGGTCTCCGGCGAGGTTTTATCTTTTTTAGATTTTTCTGAGATGAAATGTTTTCGGCTACATAGGAGCAAAAGCGGGTATTTTTTTGCTACCGGTGCAAAAGCGGGGTTTTTTTTTTCTACCGGAGCAAGAGCGGGATTTTTTTTTGGGGAGGGGGGCGGGGAGCACGGGGACCCGGGGCTGGAATTTTGGAGCCCCCGGGAAACAGCCAACACGATCCTATTAATTGTCCCAAAGTTAGACAAACTAGATGTATCATCTAGTTTTGCCTAACTTTGAGACAATATTAATATGAGACCGAGGAGTAGTAGTCTGGCTTGCGCAACCTTAATTAACAAGCGAAAAAATTAGGCTTCGGATTGCAAATGCTGTTATCTTCAGATTGGAGTCTGCTCAAGACAAAAGGCAGTTGTCTGCGGGAGAAATTTGGCTTCAATGAACTGTTAACCTCGCTATTCTTGGTCTTGCTTCCTTCGAGCTTACCATGGCTAGTCAACGGTCAAGGATGAGATGGCTAAAAGAGCGAGATGCAAATACCAGATTGTTCCATGTTGTGGCAAATCGTAGAAGGGAAAAGAACTTCATCCCTATTGTGAGGGCTGGAGGGACATTGATTACAAATCAAGTTGAAAAAGAGGAAGCATTTTTTCACGCTTTCCAGGACCTGTTGGGGAAGACCCAAACTAGGGAACACTCCCTGGACCTAGGCTTCATTGGTCTCCATCCTCAGGAGTTACAGGAGTTGGACGGGTTATTCTTTAAGGATGGGGTTTGGGCTGTCATCAAGAAGTTACCCCCGGACAGGGCGTCGGGGCCCGATGGCTTTGTTGGAGCTTTTTATCATAAAGCCTGGCACATAATAAAAGCCGACATTCTGGCAGCATTGAAGAAGTTGGCATATGGAGATGGACGGGGATTCTCCAAGGTGAATAGAGCTCTCAGCACCCTCATCACCAAGAAACAGGATGCTTTTAGAGAAAAGGGATTTCAGGCCTATCAGCCTTGTACACAAGTTTTCAAAACTGTTCTCTAAACTGCTTGACAACTGCTTGAGAGTGAAGCTTGGAGATCTAGTGAGTGCAAACCAGTCTGCATTTGTCAAGGAAGGAGTCTGCATGACAATTTCATCATGGTTAGACAAACGACTCAGAAAATAAACACTAGGAGGGCGAAGGGAGTTCTGCTGAAGTTAGACATCTCGAAAGCCTTTGATTCTCTATACTGTTCTTTACTGATGGAGATACTTAGACAGAGAAGGTACAGCGAGTGGTGGTGCAAAATGATTGCTATCCTGCTACATATAGCCAGTACAAAGGTTGTTGTCAATGGGGTTCCTGGTAAGAGGATCGCCCACGTTCGGGGTCTAAGGCAAATGGATCCCACCTCTCCCATGTTGTTTGTGCTTGGAATGGAGGTTATGTCCCTTACGATTGCTAAGGCCGTGGAGGTTGGGCTGTTTGCTCCGTTGGCAGGTTGCACGACAATGCAAATGCTTTTGGTCTCTGCGGATGATGTAGTGCTCTTTTCTAAACCAACAGAGCTGGAGATGGCTGTTGTACAGAGTATCTTGCAATTGTTTGGAGAATCCTCGGGCCTAAGAGTCAATTACGCAAAAACTTTGGCAACCCTCGTCCGGGGAGAGGAGGAAGATGAAGGGTTGGTTGCATATGACCTCGGATTGAGATGATCCAAAAATCAAAGTTGTTTTTTTCGACTAGACGTACAACTTTCATTCACATTATTTTTCCATTTGAGATCATATTGTTGGCTTCCTTTTGTGAGCCAAAAACGAGTGTCAACACATGCCCCCTGTTTTTTTGGCAAAGCTTGCGTGCCAAAAAATAACTTGCACCATTCTTATTCTAGGAACGATGTCAACACTCCATCGGCCATGTGTTCTCAGGAGGATACTAGATTATGGACCATATGTGCAAGAGGGAAAATACTTTTTAATAATCTTTCACCCAAATAGTCCAAAAAATACCTGCGATAAATTTACTCATTAACATATTAAAAAAAAAAATTCATGCTTCCTCATCCTCTTGTAGGATTTTTCATATAATTAACAATGAGCTTCTCCTGGCTATCTGCATTAGATTTTCCATTAGTGCATGGCCGAAGCGGCTTGCCTCGATCCGGCCCTACTTTCATTGGTGAAACAAAGCATCAGCTCATGGGGAATATGCAGTGCACCATGATTAACATGGTAGCCCGATGTTTGCGCACCAACTCATCACATTTCATGTCTAGGCATAAGATAATTAGTAAAGCACTTCAAGATAAAAGTTATACCTAGACATGTGTGAAGACAAACAATAGGTGATTCGTCAAAACATGTGTAAATCATGAAATTATTGCACTACTTACACGAATCACCAGAAGTCTCAATATATGGAGCATCTATAGCTAATAAAAATTCTAGCACGAATAGAAAATATTGATATTCGGCTTGACTATTAGTTCATCATATTCTAAAGGGCACGGGACTTCAAAAATAGCACCAAAAGGAGATGAACAAACAATGCCAATGTACATCCCATTGTCTTAAAGTAGATCAACAAATGCAATCTCCATGATACTAGAGAGACAAGATAAAAATTAATATCAAACATTACGCTCATGATTGATTTGTTGCCCAACAACATAGCTAGCAAATTTGGCCATTCATAAATTTTATAGACTCACAAGCCAAATATCATGAAAGCATGAGTAAGAGAATAATTGTCAATTGATGCATACCTTGTCTCGGCCTGTAGTATTACTAAGGACGATGTTATCACACCACACCGGGCATGTCTCAATAATTTCTTAGGACGATAGAAGACTATCGGCCCCACATCTTTGCCACAAGGGCAGGCAAAAACCAGCCACCAAAGTATGTATAGCCGAAATAAATCAAACAATAAATATGATAATGAACAGAATATTTTGGCTCTTGGTACTAGCAACAACATACTAATTAATCAAATGCATATTGACTTGGTATTACCCTTCCATGATATAAATAATTATGATGCACCCATGGATCAAAATAAGTCCATAGGGGGTAACCATCATACCTGGTGGTGAACTCCATGACAAAGGCAATGATGGCATAGTTGAAGAGTATAGATGATGTGCCAACCAAAGATTTTTCTTAGCTGATATAGACCTTCGGCTTAACTGCTTGTTAGTTTCAGTCTTCTTTTTTACTTCTATGAATTTCCTTGCAACAGAATCTTGCACATCATTCTTGTCCTTGCAGCTCTTCTTAGGAATCCATGCCATGTTTTTCTTTTCGAACTCTTCAGGACTAAGACTTTGCAATTTTCTTTCTTGCCAACTTGATAAGCCGAGTGGGCATCTCGACTGTACTTTTTGTTTCCGCTTTGGCAACTCTTTCTTGAGCTTGGGCACTTTCAACTTCGCACATTCAGATTTGGCAGTTTGATCTTCAACAATTTTTTGTTTCATCTCTTTGCCTTTAATAGCCAAGGTCAATTGGACCGGCTCTTTGTTACTTGAAACTGAATGTGAAACAACATACTTCTGACCATCCTTTTTTACTTGGTAAACCTGCTTGACCACCTCCTTCTTTTCCTTTGAGCTCCGGACCGATTCTTTTTTATTGAAACGGTTTTTGGCATGCGATTGTTGATCCAATAATGATCTATTTGGAGCTGCATAATTTGGGTTAGACGGTCTAGAATAATATGGATAATGTGCCCATGAATCATAAATGTCCCATGATGAATATGGATAGGAATTAGCATAGGGAGGTGTGCATGACCTTTGTATTGGCGGCCCAAAAGGAGGATATGAACATGCTGCATTAAACTTCTCTTTTTGCCAATACCGGTTATTGTACTTGAGCCTTGGGGGTGATATTGATGCTTTCGCACTACTCAGCCGATAAGCACTTTTTGTTTCAATCACTTTTTGATATTTCTCCAATAGCTCTCTGAAAGTAACTTTTGATTTCTTACCCTTGTGCTTATAGCAGCCTTGGTTCTTCTTGATTTCGCATGCATCAATCTTTGAATTTTCTTGTTGCCCCCCAGTGCTTGATGTCATTGGTGTAGCATCAATAGAATTTCTATCTTCAAGAATATCTTTCATGTGCTCCTGAATAATTTCTTTTCTTGAAGATTTGATCTCACCATCTTTATCATGTACCTTCTTATCTTTGAACGAATCGGCTTGAGGTAGCCGATATAAAAGAGGTTTGCCATCAAGACCAATTGAAATAGACTGGTCATCTATATGTGTCTCACCAAAATCCAACCGTCCATTGTCAACGGCCGATTGTACTATTTGATGAAACATGTTGCAATTGTCAATATTATGCTCAAACGAATCATGCAACTTGCAATACATTCGTCCTTGGATTGGCGGCTCTACATGGTGATTTAGAATCATAATGTAATCATTCTTAAGCAAAACATCAAAGATGCGATCACACATGCTCAAAATGAAGGTACACTTTTTATTAACTAGCCGATCATGTTGCGAGAATGGCTTTTGAGTTAAGTAACCGAATGGTTCAAGTTTGACACCACCCCATTCGGCTAGACTTTTGCAACGATTCTCCGATGCTTTTGAATAAACCATCATACTGGCATCGGCTTTCTCAAGAGATTCTACGCTTGGCTTTATATTTCTGAAACCAAAATAATTAGAACAAACATGTCTCACTTGAGACCAAATGTTATCCAAGTATGAGATAAGCAAAGCCACCCATGTAAATACAAATTTTAAATGAAACAAGGGGGAAAGCTCCTGCTGTAATAATTTGTTACTATTGGTCTCTCTAAATTTTGTAATATGTTGACCAATAGTTTTTGTAGAAATTTTATCACTAACAAATAAATTACTTTTCTTGACTGGTCTTTCAATGTTTCTTATGAAAATCTTGCTAATCGACGCATCAACAATATAGTCTTGACCAAATCGGAAAGTAAGTAAATTATTTGTTGGATATACCTCTTTGAAGACGTTGGGAGAACATGATGGTTGCATGACCTGGGAAATATCTTGCCCCGTCTCTAGATGATTTTCCAACGCCCTTTCTTCTTCATTTTCTGGGTCTCGTACCTCATTACTTTGATGCTCAATGTCAACCGAACTTGGTTCGGCTATAATTTCTTGCACTTGAATTTCATTAATCTCTTTGGCACGGAACTTATAGGGAAACATGCAAGATCCCTTACTTCCAGAAAAATCAAGCATGGTTGTTTTTCTAAGCTCTCCACGCTCTTCGTCAATGAAGTTTGCTTCTTTTGATTCAATAGATTCGGCACATGTAATGTTTGATTCGGCTTTTTCAATAACCGAAGCAACCAAACTTTCCGAATCATTCACACTTCCTTTATGGATTCTATCAATTTGCAGAACTTCTTCATCTTGTCTAGATTTATTAGAGGGTTCACTTTGATTGTTGCACGGAGTATATAACTTGAGCTCTCCAACTGAAGTAATACTTTCTTGACGGCCCTTCTCAAGATTTGCAAGAAACATCCGCATATCTTCCTCTTCAAGCTTTTTCTCAAGCTTCTTGAACTCCTCATCACGCTTCCTCTTGAGTATTTCATAGCATTGGCGTTGTTCATTTGATAGTTCCTCCAAAGTTGGCTTAGTGAATTCGCCAGTGCTATGCCCTACATGGTGAGATTGCCCCCCCCCGAAACTTTTAGTTTCTTTCGGCGATGCGTTGCCGAAACTTCGTGGCCGTGAAGGACAACATCTGTGCTCAAATTGTTGATTCTCTTCTTCACGCCTCTTTTTAAGCGCCTCTAAAGCTTGTATTGCAGCGGGATCATGGGGATTCTCTGCTGCTCTCAAATGAATAGCATTGATCTTCTTGAATGCAGCTGCAAGTTTTTCCTTGAAACTATCCAGTCCATATGCGACAGAAGTAGATGAAGATGCATGTGTTCTTGTTAAATTTTCACTTATTCGGCCATGACCACTATGAAAGTGCGCAGCCGAATTATGAAGCTCACTAGTTGCACATGAAGATGAAATATTAGTAACATAAGGTGTAGCATATGATGGTTGGGGGTTATTGGCCAAATAGCTAGTAGTTGCATGTCCAATTCCCCTATCCATCGGCATATTTAAGGATGAACTAACATATTGCATGTCCCTTGCCGATGTACAAAAAGGTGAAACACTCGCTTGCATGCTATCAAAACTTCTAAAGTTGGGTGTTTCGTATTGATTAACCGAACTCACCATGTTGTTCATCGGCATATGTATTTCTGGGGTTGCCGATGCATGAGAATCAGAGTATACACGTTGCAAGTTGCTAAAATTAGTCGAAGCATGGATATTACTTTGCATCGGCTTTGTCACATAGTAAGAATTAGGGCTAGCCGATGCCTTACTCGTATTAAAAGATCTAGCAACATTAACATGGGAGAAATTTGCATCTACATATGGAGATTGAGGATTCATGATACCGTTGTAGATTGCAGCTCTTGATGACGCTCTCTTCGTAGCAAGAACGGGCTGGAGACCGTTCAATGCTTCGTCCCTAGCGGAGTCGCCAAAAACTGTGTTGACGCGCGGACGCGTCACACAAACACGTCCTCGTGTACCCGCGGCGCCGAGGGAGATGCTCCGCAACTCGCACCGCGGGAGGCCTGCCGGAAGCGCGGTACGCAAGACAGTCCGGGAGGCGCTTTTGAGACCAGACGCCCCGGTTCCTCGGGAGGGACCCCGTCGGAGGACCCGGCGACGATTGACTGCTCCAAGTCGTCCTTAACGCCCCTGGAGCCTCGTGGATCGTAGCCTCCAAACCTGAAGAACAACGAAGAACGAGAAGCAAGATACAAGGGATAGACATAGATGAACACGATAAATTAGGGTTTGTGTCTGTTCGATTGGTGTTCGTTCAATCGGCCGTCACCCCTCATGTATATAAGAGGCGGCTGGACTTCCCGTGCAAGGAAAAGGCTTGGATTCACGTCCAAAAGCCCTAATTGGCATCCAATTCGGATGTTTGACTCGAACCTTCCAAAACTGTTCGGTCTGAAAACTGGCTATATATTGCGGGTCGTTTTCGGGGCAGTAAACGACCTTAAAT
This sequence comes from Alopecurus myosuroides, assembly GCA_028641055.1. Lineage (NCBI taxonomy): Eukaryota > Viridiplantae > Streptophyta > Magnoliopsida > Poales > Poaceae > Alopecurus > Alopecurus myosuroides. Next base: position 568,716,556 of record CM054058.1, on the reverse strand, counting down.
CGGAATCACTTAGAAGACAAAGTTGTTCGCCTCGAAAAGACTAAGAACTATTATTTTATGTGTTTTCTCATCCGAATACATATTGATGGTTTAATCTTGACTGCACTGAAAACAGTTCAAATCGAATCCGAATCTGGCAGTTCTGGTCCATCCGTATTTTGCAGATTCAAGGCTGTAAACAATCTCAGATTAAAATCTCGTAGAAGACAAAATTGTTTGCCTCGAAACAACGAAGAACTTTCATTCAATGGGTTTTTCCATTTGACCTCTGGTTGATGCTTCAAAATCAGGTTGAAGAAGTTCGACGCAATCTGAAGATTTTCAACTCGTTTCACCAATGCTCCCGCCAAAGTGCAGAGTATGTCTATGGTTTGGCGGATTTACTCGCATAATGAGAAAATTTGTAGTATTTTGGCTCTAGAAGTTGCATATGACCTCGGATTGAGATGATCCAAAAATCAAAGTTGTTTGTTTCGACTAGACGTACAACTTCCATTCACATTATTTTTTTATTTGGGATCATCTTGTTGGCTTCCTTTTGTGAGCAAAAAATGAGTGTCAACACACTGGTAATAGGTATCAGTGACAGTCAGCATTAAGTCAGTCACTGATAAAACTTATGAGGTGGTTGTAAAATGTATTAGTGACGACTAAAATATCTTTACCTGTCACAGGTAATTGCATATAATACCGGTGACAGGCCTCTGAACATGCTCGTCACTAGTTTAAACTATCGAGTTTTCTTCACATTACTTACAATCGGGGTAAATAATTTTGTAACCGGAAGGTGCACCGAGCCAAACATTACCGGTCCCATCTAACATGTTTTTATAGATCGTCCGATTTTACCTGGTGGCGTGGCTCGCCCCTGGCATTACCGTACTGTGGTTACCATTTTTTTTGTTTTTATTAGGCCGACGATATATTTTCTGGATCGTGGTCGTGGCTTTGGAAGGATAGCCCACAACGAAGAGCTGCGCCTGAATTATCTGTCTCTTCCTAATCTAAAGCGCCTGTCCCGCGGAGAGCGGTTTAGAGATTGGAACTGAGGCACGGCGGCGGCCAGCAAGCTCGCGTCCGGCGGCGGCCGGACTCAAAGGCCAGGGTAGCGCGTTCGCGTCCGGCGGCGGTCGGACTTGAGAGCCATGTGAGCGCCTTCGCATCCGGCGGCGGGCAGACTCGACGGCCAGGCGAGCAGTGCGTGGGATCTGAGATCATGGTGGAGTTGACGACATCCTTGTCAGCCACGTGAATCGGCGACGGGGTTAGCAGCCGGGTCATAGCGGCGAGGGATGATCGTACCTTGGGCCCCTTAGGCCCATGCCGCCGTTGCCGCCTTTCTGACGCACAACGGGTGGAACTCCACGGTGGATGCGCAGTCGGAGGGTGTCCCAGTGGCTTGCTTGCCGTGCTTCGGCGACCAGTTCCGCACGGCCAGGTACGTGTGCGAGGAGTGGAGGGTGGGAGTGGAGGTGGCGCAGAAGATCCAGAGGGAGACGGTCCGATCTGTCATCGACAGCTTGATGGGCCCTGCTGGCGCCCAAGTGCGAGAGAGAGCACTTCATCTCAAGGACAAGCTAGCACAGTGCATCCAACAAGGCGGCTCCTCTCACACCGCCTTGCTTGCCCTGCTGCAAAAAATTGCTTCTTTTTAAATGCAACCCCGCTACGCCTTAGTTACTTATTTTCTTTTTTCAAAATAAAAATGAAATGTATCACGTGTTATTGTGTGCATGCCAAGTGCAAGGATTTTCGTTTTCATGAATCTCCCGCGGGCTTTCTTAATATAATAAATATTTTTTTATTCAACATGTTGTGCTTGAGTTATTCATATATGAGTCCTAAAAATGTACCCCCTTCATCTCAAAATAGTTGTCATTAAGATGAAAGTATCTAGATATATTTAAGTATTGGCGGTGTCTAGGGTTAGTCACGTGCGGCACCCAGGTGCTGCCGAGCCTTGTGAAGCAGGTTCATGCTTGTTTAGCATCCGACAACTCGCAGGACAACACACGAAAGGAAAACGGAGACATGACAAGAAGGGACCATGCGCCCCAGGCCCGTTACCCCAAATATCTACCAACTACTCCCTACCTAGACGTGTGCTGCCCCCTTCCCCAAACCAAGCCGTCGACAACGCATCTCACCTTTCATCCTGCACCCCCTAGATCATCCACAAACTTTTCTCAGCCATTGTTGCTCATCTACAAACTTTTCTCAGCTATTCCATAGTACTTACTTCTCCATCTTATCTGCTAGTGACCGAGAACGCCAAGTCTGCGTCTCTACTGCTAGGTAGGGAGGGGGGTGTCTTCTTTTGCTGTGGGAGGTACATGCCTAAAATTACTGTCTCTCAATTTCAACTGCTTCCATTGTTTCTCATAGAGCTTGTTACAACAGAAAGCTAGTAGCAACTTTGTTGCATGAACTTGGTGGATGGTGAACCGTGCAACTTAGGCGCTCCCCCAATTTTGATCAGACTCCACCTGTAATCCAATTTGGGCTAGGAGCGACGGGTGTGGCACCATCATGGTGCGGTCACCTCCTCCTAGCACAACTAGGACTCCTCCCTCTCCTTTGGCAAGTCTCCTCTCTTCCACTATAAAGCACCCAAGGCTCAAAGCAAATCACACAATTGGCTATCAAACCTCTCTCTCTCTCCCCTTTGGCAAGTCTCTCTTCTCTTCCACTATATACATCTCTAGTAGAATTAGAGGGTCTAATTAGAGCTTCTAATTAGAACCCTTCTAATTGAATTACAGACTGTTCTAATTTGGTTTTGAATTATACGCTCCCGATTAGACCTAGCTCTAATTAGATCTTCTCTCTCATGTGTTGAGAACTTCCGGATTCATAGTAGATCTAATCACATTTGATTAGATCTATGAATTAGCAAGGCCGGAAAGCTGTTTCTCTTCGACGGTGCCGAGTCCTGGACGGCGGAGCGCTGATGTGAAATGAGCATACACGTGCACACCATAAGAGGGATTACACGTATGATCATTGATGAGGAAAGACGTAACAACATTCTTGCAACTAGACCTAGTTGTGAGGATCTATGATTTTTCAGAACTCTTTTATGACTACATCGAATCCAATGTCCGGTTAGTCGTGATCATGATCCTCGCATGTATGAGCATGTCTCATTATTTGCACAGTGATCTTCGCTGACTATGTAAGGAAATTTTTGCGTAGATCTGCATTGGAGCGCGCACGGGGAGGTGAGGACGGAAGATATTCTATCGTGGGACGCGGTGGGTAGGGTAGCAGGCAGCGTTAGGACGTAGCGGAAGAAGGCTATGATGGTGTGGTGCTGCAGCGTAGGGTCCGGGATGCGGGAGGAGGCGGAGGCCATGGCGATGCGACAACGGGAGACGGTTGGAGAAGGAAGGACACTATAACGCCTTTGACTTTTTTTTTAAAACAATTGTCTGACAGGTGGGCCCATGTCCACCCAACCCGATAACCCACACGTGATCCCACCTCAACACTGATGGGTAGGCCCCACCCGTCAGTTTGGCTGTCAATTCGTTGTTTTCTAGTGTTTAGTGCGAATTGCAACCAGTTTAAGATTTTGTGGTGGTTTTTTGTGAGCAAAACAAAAACTGGAGATTTTTCGAAAAAATCGCGAAATGTGGTGGTTTTCAGCAAAACACTCCGTTGCACCTGCCTACATCTCAAAATGCAGTTGGGGGACGGGTGCAAGAAACACTTGATGAGTGGACCGCGTTTGATATTATTAAAATTACTGTGATCACGAGGCTATTCTTTTTTTGCATCAGGCCCCCTCTGGCTGGTAATAATGGGAAGTAGCTTCAACTTGTAACATGCATATGTTACTAGTTTATGTTACTATCCATAGTGGTAAGTGTCATAGAGATGGTAACATAGACACACCTATTTATTACTCTATAGACTCATTTTTCATCGAAAAGGGTGATGTGATGGTAACTAGCTAAGTTACTCCATTTACCTCTCACTTCATTAATTACATGACACATCATCTTTTTTTTACGTGGCATCTATGTTATCCATTTACCTCTCTACCAAATAGGCCCGTTCAATTTATTATGAGTCTTAATACATTGTTGTTGCTGGGAATGCGTTTTACTATTATTTTTGGCAAAGTAAATGGTCGACCACATAAATGTGTTCTACTATTATCATGGAAAAAAATAGCACGCTATTTCGCAGCTAAAACGATATAGCATATATGGAGGATCCACGCTAATTTTTCACACTTTTGCTCGCTATTGCGGTATTCACGAAATACCATGCTATATCATGCTAAAACGGCGTAACATTATAGCGCGTTATTATTTTTTTCACGCTATTGGGCCAAATGCCCGAGGTTTCGACCTTGGGAAAAAGAAAAGGTTGCTTCATGTTTTTCATGGCGATGAAAAACAATCGTCAAGATGAAATCGCTAGGTTTATAATTCCGAATAAGTAATTTATACTGTGTTAGTTTCCCGTGTGATGTTGATGTTAGGATCTAACAACCTAGAGAATAATTTTTTTTTGTGATTATACATATATTGTTATGACATTTTTATACTACATCATTTATTCTTGTTGAAATCCTTCAAATTTTGAGATATATTTGATAATTATTTCAAAACGCTATTTTTATATAGCACGCTATTATCAGGATATATCTTCCATAGCATCTAGAGGAGGTTGCTGCTATTTCTTATAGCACGCTATTTTTTTCCTTGACTATTATTGTTGGCAACATAACTTCTGTCTCCTTGATCTGAAAGCTACATGGAGTAGGTAAAATCATAAGTGCGGTGTCTCATCACACTTCTACTACTAGTTTTATATGCAATCATCGTGTCTTGTACAAGAGGCAAGCATTATATATGATAATCTACACTAGACCACTTCAGTGACCATAGAGGTGTGGTGCCAGTACGATTTAAGAAATTCTAAAACCAAAATTTAATTTTTTTTGGCACGTATAAATCTCCCCAACCAAAATTTTAAAAAATTAAACAAGATTGAGAAGTTTTAAACAAGTCTTCAAATATTTTCAATTGTTGAGATGAAACTAAGTAAAGGAAAATCAATCATCTTTAAATTATTTGAACATTCAGATGCAAGGAAATTTTGGGCCGTTGGTAGTTTGCACTCAGAAAGCGATTAAATGGTTTACTTAGGAGTTAACTAATCTAAAATTATCTAGGCTCAACTATTGAAATATGTACTAAGAAAATAAGTACACATAAGGACACTGGAAAATGTGAAATCATGCGACAAGAGTGGTTGTTAATTTATAGTAGAGTTCCTTCGGAAAACCATTGTCCCAAAATATAACATTCCTTTTTTACTTACCATGTGTGACGTGCTCAGTCAAAGTCAATTTTGGAAAGTTTAAACAATTATAAAGGAAATAATATAAACATGCACATATTAGATGTTGATGTTATATATAATACAAATTTAAAAATTGACAAAACCATAAGAAAATATAATTCGAGCGTCACAGTGAGTTCATTGTAGCAGTAAGTCTGTAACTAAAAAAGAGTTGCGGGATACCTTATCTTTTTTTAATAATGTCTTGGAACCACGCCACTGACTTTGGGCCATGCCGGTGAAACCCTCCTCATGTTGCTCATGAGAGCTCGAAATGAAGTTTGGTGGTTGACGCAGGACACACTATTTTTAGATATATTCTAAATATAGAGGTACATCACCGGTTCAATCAACTTGATGAGTTGACCATGTTTGATATTATCTATAATATATATAAAGTTCCCCAATACGTGTATTCAATGTTTGCAAACTGATTCCACAATGAGCTACATCAGCTAAAATTATCTAAGCCATTTGATCAGCTTTAGAAGCATTCGATTGTCTTGAATGTCGTCACGTTTAACTACGAAGCCCATCTTTTATTATAGTCCCTCCGTCTCATATTAATTGGGAAAAGCCTATCAATCTTTTGGGGATGCGTCCCTCGCGACCTCCTGCTCGTGGTGGCGATATGCGTGCACGTGGGACCCCGGAACCCCCTCTCAGGCCAGGTACGTGTGCGAGGACTGGAGGGTGGGAGTGGAGGTGCCGCAGAAGATCCAGAGGGAGACGGTCCGATCTGTCATCGACAGCTTGATGGGCCCTGCTGGCGCCCAAGTGCGAGAGAGAGCACTTCATCTCAAGGACAAGCTAGCACAGTGCATCCAACAAGGCGGCTCCTCTCACACCGCCTTGCTTGCCCTGCTGCAAAAAATTGCTTCTTTTTAAATGCAACCCCGCTACGCCTTAGTTACTTATTTTCTTTTTTCAAAATAAAAATGAAATGTATCACGTGTTATTGTGTGCATGCCAAGTGCAAGGATTTTCGTTTTCATGAATCTCCCGCGGGCTTTCTTAATATAATAAATATTTTTTTATTCAACATGTTGTGCTTGAGTTATTCATATATGAGTCCTAAAAATGTACCCCCTTCATCTCAAAATAGTTGTCATTAAGATGAAAGTATCTAGATATATTTAAGTATTGGCGGTGTCTAGGGTTAGTCACGTGCGGCACCCAGGTGCTGCCGAGCCTTGTGAAGCAGGTTCATGCTTGTTTAGCATCCGACAACTCCCAGGACAACACACGAAAGGAAAACGGAGACATGACAAGAAGGGACCATGCGCCCCAGGCCCGTTACCCCAAATATCTACCAACTACTCCCTACCTAGACGTGTGCTGCCCCCTTCCCCAAACCAAGCCGTCGACAGCGCATCTCACCTTTCATCCTGCCCCTAGATCATCCACAAACTTTTCAGCCATTGTTGCTCATCAACAAACTTTTCTCAGCTATTCCATAGTACTTACTTCTCCATCTTATCTGCTAGTGACCGAGAACGCCAAGTCTGCGTCTCTACTGCTAGGTAGGGGGGGGGGGTGTCTTCTTTTGCTGTGGGAGGTACATGCCTAAAATTACTGTCTTCTCAATCTCAACTGCTTCCATTGTTTCTCATAGAGCTTGTTACAGCAGAAAGCTAGTAGCAACTTTGTTGCATGAACTTGGTGGATGGTGAACCGTGCAACTTAGGCGCTCCCCCAATTTTGATCAGACTCCACCTGTAATCCAATTTGGGCTAGGAGCGACGGGTGTGGCACCATCATGGTGCGGTCACCTCCTCCTAGCACAACTAGGACTCCCTCTCTCCTTTGGCAAGTCTCTCCTCTCTTCCACTATATAAAGCACCCCAAGGCTCAAAGCAAATCACACAATTGGCTATCAAACCTCTCTCTCTCCCCTTTGTCAAGTCTCTCTTCTGTTCCACTATATACATCTCTAGTTGAATTAGAGGGTCTACTTAGAGCTTCTAATTAGAACCCCTCTAATTGAATTACAGACTGTTCTAATTTGGTTTTGAATTATACGCTCCCGATTAGACCTAGCTCTAATTAGCTCTTCTCTGTCATGTGTTGAGAACTTCCGGATTCATAGTAGCTCTAATCACATTTGATTAGAGCTACGAATTAGCAAGGCCGAAAAGTTGTTTCTCTTCGACGGTGCCGAGTCCTGGACGGTGGAGGGCTGATGTGACACAAGCATACGCGTGCACACCATAAAAGGGATTACACGTATGATCATTGATGAGGAAAGACGTAACAACCTTCTTGCAACTAGACCTAGTTGTGAGGATCTATGATTTTTCAGAACTCTTTTATGACTACATCGAATCCAATGTCCAGTGAGTCGTGATCATGATCCTCGCATGTATGGGCATGTCTCATTATTTGCACAGTGATCTTCGCTGAATATATAAGGAATTTTTTTAAAATTCTGCAACGTAGATCTGCATAGGAGCGCGCACAGGGAGGTGAGGACGGAAGATATTCTATCATGGGCCGCGGTGGGTAGGGTAGCGGGCAGTGTTAGGACGTAGCGGAAGAAGGCTATGATGGTGTGGTGCTGCAGCGTAGGGTCCGGGATGCGGGAGGAGGCGGAGGCCATGGCGATGTGACAACGGGAGGCGGTTGGAGAAGGAAGGAGACTATGACGCCTTTGACTTTTTTTAAAAAAAAATTGTCTGACAGGTGGTCCCATGTCCACCCAACCCGATAACCCACACGTGATCCCACCTCAACACTGATGGGTAGGCCCCACCCGTCAGTTTGGCCGTCAATTCGTTGTTTTCTAGTGTTTAGTGCGAATTGCAACCGGTTTAAGATTTTGTGGTGGTTTTTTGTGAGCAAAACAAAAACTGGAGATTTTTCGAAAAAAATCGCGAAATGTGGTGGTTTTTAGCTAAACACTCCGTTGCACCTGCCTACATCTCAAAATGCAGTTGGGGGACGGGTGCAAGAAACACTTGATGAGTGGACCGCGTTTGATATTATTAAAATTACTGTGATCACGAGGCTAGTCTTTGTTTTGCATCAGGCCCCCTCAGGCTGGTAATAATGGGAAGTAGCTTCAACTTGTAACATGCATATGTTACTAGTTTATGTTACTATCCATAGTGGTAAGTGTCATAGAGATGGTAACATAGACACACCTATTTATTACTCTATAGACTCATTTTTCATCGAAAAGGGTGATGTGATGGTAACTAGCTAAGTTACTCCATTTATCTCTCACTTCATTAATTACATGACACATCATCTTTTTTTACGTGGCATCTAGGTTATCCATTTACCTCTCTACCAAATAGGCCTGTTCAATTTATTACGAGTCTAATACATTGTTGTTGCTAGGAATGCGTTGTACTATTATTTTTGGCAAAGTAAATGGTCGACCACATAAATGTGTTCTACTATTATCATGGAAAAAAATAGCACGCTATTTCGCAGCTAAAACGATATAGCATATATGGAGGGTCCAAGCTAATTTTTCACACTTTTGCTCGCTATCGCGGTATTCAAGAAATACCATGCTATATCATGCTAAAACGGCGTAACATTATAGCGCACTATTATTTTTTTCACGCTATTGGGCCAAATGCCCGAGGTTTCGACCTTGGGAAAAAGAAAAGGTTGCTTCATGTTTTTCATGGCGATGAAAAACAATCGTCAAGATGAAATCGCTATGTTTATAATTCCGAATAAGTAATTTATACTGTGTTAGTTTCCCATGTGATGTTGATGTTAGGATCTAACAACCTAGAGAATAAATTTTTTTTGTGATTATACATATATTGTTATGACATTTTTATACTACATCATTTATTCTTGTTGAAATCCTTCAAATTTTGAGATATATTTGATAATTATTTCAAAACGCTATTTTTATATGGCACGCCATTATCACGATATATCTTCCATAGCATCTAGAGGAGGTTGCCGCTATTTCTTATAGCACGCTATTTTTTTCCTTGACTATTATTGTTGGCAACATAACTTCTGTCTCCTTGATCTGAAAGCTACATGGAGTAGGTAAAATCATAAGTGCGGTGTCTCATCACACTTCTACTACTAGTTTTATATGCAATCAAGGTGTCTTGTACAAGCGGCAAGCATTATATATGATGATAATCTACACTAGACCACTTCAGTTACAATAGAGGCGTGGTGCCAGTACGATTTAAGAAATTCTGAAACCAAAATTTAATTTATTTTGGCACGTATAAATCTCCCCAACCAAAATTTTAAAAAATTAAACAAGATTGAGAAGTTTTAAACAAGTCTTCAAATATTTTCAATTGTTGAGATGAAACTAAATAAAGGAAAATCAATCGTCTTTAAATTATTTGAACATTCAGATGCAAGGAAATTTTGGGCCGTTGGTAGTTTGCACTCAGAAAGCGATTAAATGGTTTACTTAGGAGTTAACTAATCTAAAATTATCTGGGCTCAACTATTGAAATATGTACTAAGAAAATAAGTACACATAAGGACACTGGAAAATGTGAAATCATGCGACAAGAGTGGTTGTTAAATTATAGTACTGTTCCTTCGGAAAACCATTGTCCCAAAATATAACATTCGTTTTTTACTTACCATGTGTGACGTGCTCAGTCAAATTCAATTTTGGAAAGTTTAAACAATTATAAAGGAAATAATATAAACATGCACATATTAGATGTTGATGTTATATATAATACAAATTTAAAAATTGACAAAACCATAAGAAAATATAATTCGAGCGTCACAGTGAGTTCATTGTAGCAGTAAGTCTGTAACTAAAAAAGAGTTGCGGGATAACTTATCTTTTTTTTAATAATGTCTTGCAACCACGCCACTCACTTTGGGCCATGCTGGTGAAACCCTCCTCATGTTGCTCATGCCGAGAGCTCGAAATGAAGTTTGGTGGTTGACGCAGGACACACTATTTTTAGATATATTCTAAATATAGAGGTACATCACCGGTTCAATCAACATGATGAGTTGACCATGTTTGATATTATCTATAATATATATAAAGTTCCCCAATACGTGTATTTAATGTTTGCAAACTGATTCCACAATGAGCCACATCAGCTAAAATTATCTAAGCCATTTGATCAGCTTTAGAAGCATTCGATTGTCTTGAATGTCGTCACGTTTAACTACGAAGCCCATCTTTTATTATACTCCCTCCGTCTCATATTAATTGGGAAAAGCCTATCAATCTTTTGGGGATGCGTCCCTCGCGACCTCCTGCTCCTGGTGGCGATACGCGTGCACGTGGGACCCCGGAGCCCCCTCTCAGGCCAGGTACGTGTGCGAGGAGTGGAGGGTGGGAGTGGAGATGCCGCAGAAGATCCAGAGGGAGACGGTCCGATCTGTCATCGACAGCTTGATGGGCCCTGCTGGCGCCCAAGTGCGAGAGAGAGCATTTCATCTCAAGGACAAGCTAGCACAGTGCATCCAACAAGGCGGCTCCTCTCACACTGCCTTGCTTGCCCTGCTGCAAAAAAATGCTTCTTTTTAAATGCAACCCCGCTACGCCTTAGTTACTTATTTTCTTTTTTCAAAATAAAAATGAAATGTATCACATGTAATTGTGTGCATGCCAAGTGCAATGATTTTCTTTTTCATGAATCTCCCGCGGGCTTTCTTAATATAATAAATATTTTTTTATTCAACATGTTGTGCTTGAGTTATTCATATATGAGTCTAAAAATGTACCCCCTTCATCTCAAAATAATTGTCATTAAGATGAAAGTATCTAGATATATTTAAGTATTGGCGGTGTCTAGGGTTAGTCACGTGCGGCACCAGGTGCTGCCGAGCCTTGTGAAGCAGGCTCATGCTTGTTTAGCATCCGACAACTCCCAAGACAACACACGTAAGGAAAACGGAGACATGACAAGAAGGGACCATGCGCCCCAGGCCCGTTACCCCAAATATCTACCAACTACTCCCTACCTAGACGCGTACTGCCCCTTCCCCAAACCAAGCCGTCGACAGCACATCTCACCGTTCATCCTGCACCCCCTAGATCATCTACAAACTTTTCTCAGCCATTGTTGCTCATATACAAACTTTTCTCAGCTATTCCATAGTACTTGCTTCTCCATCTTATCTGCTGGTGACCGAGAACGCCAAGTCTGCGTCTCTACTGCTAGGTGTGTGTGTGGGGGGGGTGTCTTCTGTTGCTGTGGGAGGTACATGCCTAAAATTACTGCCTTCTCAATCTCAACTGCTTCCATTGTTGCTCATAGAGCTTGTTACAGCAGAAAGCTAGTAGCAACTTTGTTGCATGAACTTGGTGGATGGTGAACCGTGCAACTTAGGCGCTCCCCAATTTGATCAGACTCCACCTGTAATCCAATTTGGGCTAGGAGCGAGGGGTGTGGCACCATCATGGTGCGGTCACCTCCTCCTAGCACACTAGGACCCTCCCTCTCTCCTTTGGCAAGTCTCTTCTCTCTTCCACTATAAAGCACCCAAGGCTCAAAGCAAATCACACAATTGGCTATCAAAACCTCTCTCTCTCTCCCTTTGGCAAGTCTCTCTTCTCTTCCACTATATACATCTCTAGTAGAATTAGAGGGTCTAATTAGAGCTTCTAATTAGAACCCCTCTAATTTTACAGACTGTTCTAATTTGGTTTTGAATTATACGCTCCGATTAGACCTAGCTAAATTAGCTCTTCTCTCTCATGTGTTGAGAACTTCCAGATTCATAGTAGCTCTAATCACATTTGATTAGAGCTATGAATTAGCAAGGCCGGAAAGCTGTTTCTCTTCGACGGTGCCGAGTCCTGGACGGCGAGGGCTGATGTGACACGAGCATACGCGTGCACCATAAGAGGGATTACACGTATGATCATTGATGAGGAAAGACATAACAACCTTCTTGCAATAGACCTAGTTGTGAGGATCTATGATTTTTCAGACTCTTTTATGACTACATCGATCAATGTCCGGTGAGTCGTGATCATGATCCTCGCATGTATGGGCATGTCTCATTATTTGCACAGTGATCTTCGCTGAATATGTAAGGAAATTTTTTAAAATTCTTCAACGTAGATCTGCATAGGAGCGCGCACAGGGAGGTGAGGACGGAAGATATTCTATGTGGGCCGGTGGGTAGGGTAGCGGGCAGCGTTTAGGACGTAGAGGAAGATGGCTATGATGGTGTGGTGCTGCAGCGTAGGGTCCGGGATGCGGGAGGAGGCGGAGGCCATGACGATGCGACAACGGGAGGCGGTTGGGGAAGGAAGGAGACTATAACGCCTTTGACTTTTTTTAAAAAAAAATTGTCCGACAGGTGGTCCCATATCCACCCAACCCGATAACCCACACGTGATCCCACCTCAACACTGATGGGTAGGCCCCACCCGTCAGTTTGGTCGTCAATTCGTTGTTTTCTAGTGTTTAGTGCGAATTGCAACCAGTTTAAGATTTTGTGGTGGTTTTTTGTGAGCAAAATAAAAACCGGAGATTTTTCGACAAAAATCGCGAAATGTGGTGGTTTTTAGCTAAACACTCCGTTGCACCTGCTTACATCTCAAAATGCAGTTGGGGGACGGGTGCAAGAAACACTTGATGAGTGGACCGCGTTTGATATTATTAAAATTACTGTGATCACGAGGCTAGTCTTTGTTTTGCATCAGGGCCCCTCAGGCTAGTAATAATGGGAAGTAGCTTCAACTTGTAACGTGCATATGTTACTAGTTTATGTTTCTATCCATAGTGGTAAGTGTCATAGAGATGGTAACATAGACACACCTATTTATTACTCTATAGACTCATTTTTCATCGAAAAGGGTGATGTGATGGTAACTAGCTAAGTTACTCCAGTTACCTCTCACTTCATTCATTACATGACACATCATCTTTTTTTTTACGTGGCATCTATTTTATCCATTGACCTCTCTACCAAATAGGCCCGTTCAATTTATTATGAGTCTAATACATTGTTGTTGCTGGGAATGCGTTGTACTATTATTTTTGGCAAAGTAAATGGTCGACCACATAAATGTGTTCTACGATTATCATGGAAAAAAATAGCACGCTATTTCGCAGCTAAAACGATATAACATATATGGAGGGTCCACGCTAATTTTTCACACTTTTGCTCGCTATTGCGGTATTCACGAAATACCATGCTATATCATGCTAAAACGGCGTAACATTATAGCGCGCTATTATTTTTTTTCACGCTATTGGGCCAAATGCCCGAGGTTTCGACCTTGGGAAAAAGAAAAGGTTGCTTCATGTTTTTCATGGCGATGAAAAACAATCGTCAAGATGAAATCGCTAGGTTTATAATTCCGAATAAGTAATTTATACTGTGTTAGTTTCCCGTGTGATGTTGATGTTAGGATCTAACAACCTAGAGAATATTTTTTTTGTGATTACACATATATTGTTATGACATTTTTATACTACATCATTTATTCTTGTTGAAATCCTTCAAATTTTGAGATATATTTGATAATTATTTCAAAACGCTATTTTTATATAGCACGCTATTATCACGATATATCTTCCATAGCATTTAGAGGAGGCTGCCGCTATTTCTTATAGCACGCTATTTTTTTCCTTGACTATTATTGTTGGCAACATAACTTCTGTCTCCTTGATCTGAAAGCTACATGGAGTAGGTAAAATCATAAGTGCGGTGTCTCATCACACTTCTACTACTAGTTTTATATGCAATCATGGTGTCTTGTACAAGCGGCAAGCATTATATATGATGATAATCTACACTAGACCACTTCAGTGACCATAGAGGCGTGGTGCCAGTACGATTTAAGAAATTCTAAAACCGAAATTTAATTTTTTTTGGCACGTATAAATCTCCCCAACCAAAATTTTTAAAAATTAAACAAGATTGAGAAGTTTTAAACAAGTCTTCAAATATTTTCAATTGTTGAGATGAAACTAAGTAAAGGAAAATCAATCATCTTTAAATTATTTGAACATTCAGATGCAAGGAAATGTTGGGCCGTTGGTAGTTTTCACTCAGAAAGCGATTAAATGGTTTACTTAGGAGTTAACTAATCTAAAATTATCTGGGCTCAACTATTGAAATATGTACTAAGAAAATAAGTACACATAAGGACACTGGAAAATGTGAAATCATGCGACAAGAGTGGTTGTTAATTTATAGTACAGTTCCTTCGGAAAACCATTGTCCCCAAATATAACATTCGGTTTTTACTTACCATGTGTGACATGCTCAGTCAAAGTCAATTTTTGAAATTTAAACAATTATGAAGGAAATAATATAAACATGCACATATTAGATGTTGATGTTATATATAATACAAATTTAAAAATTGACAAAACCATAAGAAAATATAATTCGAGCGTCACAATGAGTTCATTGTAGCAGTAAGTCTGTAACTAAAAAAGAGTTGCGGGATAACTTATCTTTTTTTTAATAATGTCTTGGAACCACGCCACTGACTTTGGGCCATGCCGGTGAAACCCTCCTCATGTTGCTCATGCCGAGAGCTCGAAATGATGTTTGGTGGTTGACGCAAGACACACTATTTTTAGATATATTCTAAATATAGAGGTACATCACCGGTTCAATCAACTTGATGAGTTGACCATGTTTGATATTATCTATAATATATATAAAGTCCCCCAATACGTGTATTTAATGTTGCAAACCGAGTCCACAATGAGCCACATCAGCTAAAATTATCTAAGCCATTTGATCAGCTTTAGAACCATTGGATTGTCTTGAATGTCGTCACGTTTAACTACGAAGCCCATCTTTTATTATACTCCCTCCGTCTCATATTAATTGGGAAAGCCTATCAATCTTTTGGGGATGCGTCCCTCGCGACCTCCTGCTCCTGGTGGCGATACGCGTGCACGTGGGACCATTCACGAGACCACGACCGAGCACACCTTATCCCTTCCCCTTTCCTGCTCTTTTCGTGATTCCTTGCCACCGTGCGCGTCCGTCCAGCCCCGCGATGCCTTTTTCTCATGGATCCTGATCTGCTGAACCACCTGAGGGCATGGGAGGGAAGCAATGCTTCTCGTCCCCGTGCAGCTCCTGCAACGACGAGCTCGCCCCGGTGCTGTTCCTCGCGCTGTTCCCGGCCTGTTGGGTGTGCCGCTTGTGGATCCCGACCTTGTTCAAGGCGGCGCTACGATGCTGCTTACGACAGGTCGCCGCCGTCGCTGCGGCATAAGCTCGCCGGCTCGGGGTTGTCCTCTGGCCCGATCTCGCCATGGACGACGCCGAAGCTTCGGCCGGCAGCTCTGCTTCCGTACGTCCCTTTGTTCATCGATCGACCACCAGGAATCTTCCAGCTGGGTCGCTAAAGGACATCGTGGTCGTGGGCTCCCCTCCTGTATCGGTCGGGTGTGCGGTGCTCCCATGGGAGGTCGCCGGTGCTATTGAAGGAAGATGGCGGTGCTCCCATGGAGTAGATGGTGCATGCACACGGCAAAGAACTGACTGTGGGCCAGACAGGGGGATACGGTGTGGTAAAGGACATATCATTGTCGTGTGCATGCACATGACAAAGAGCTGATGTAACGGCTCCGCTGTGCAGCGGGATGGAACAGACACGTGGCAGTAAACGTTACCGTGCGCGTTCTTTGCGTGTGTATTTTATGTTCTTTGCCGTGTGTCATTCTTTGCCGTGTGCACTTCTTTGTACTAAACCGTGTGTTAGCCATTTCCGTGCGCGACAGACGGCAAAGAGAACGTTTGCCGTGTGCCCGATGTATGGCACACGGCAAAGAATCTGGCACACACATGGGAAAGAACGCGTCTCCTGTAGTGAACGACTCTCTTCTTTTGCAACCAAATATAGCAAAACGCAAAGAGGCAATGTGCAATATACACACATGTGAGCGTCTGTCCACCCATTCACTCCGGCCGGGTCCCTGGGAACTAAAATATTTGATTTTCAAGTGAGCATATCTAGTCTAGGCATAAATAGACACACTTATTTGGGTGCTGCTGCAACAATGTCATGTGTTTTCCCTATAAATAATCTTTGGCGTGGAGCTCGACATGCATGTGTATTTGATAGTAGTAGCTTGCATATAAGCCGTGATAGATCTGGCTCAGTTACGTACATCAGCAAAGCAATGTCGTGTGTGTGCGATGCAGCTGAGCGGCAGCGCGTGGTGATCTTCCCGCTGCCCTACGGTGGGCATATGACCCCGATGCTCCGGCTTGCCGCCGCGCTGCACGCGCGCGGCCACGCAATTACCGTGCTCCACAACGAGGTCCATGCGCCTGACCCGGCCAGCTACCCCGCGGACTACCGCTTCGTGTTGGTGCCGGCGCCAGACTTCCCCGCCGGCTCCTACGACATCGCGGCGTTCCAGCAAGCACTCAACCGCTCCGTCGCGACCGGCTTCAAGGACCGGCTTGCAGGCCTTCTCGCCGAGGGAAGCGTCCGCTGCGTGATCACCGACGTGATGTTGTTCTCGGCGCAGGCTGCGGCGAGGGAGCTGGGTGTGCCGGCGTTCACGCTGATGACAAGCAGCGCGGCCACCTTCCGAACATTCATGGCCTACGCGGTGCTGCTGGACAAGGGCCAGCTGCCGGACGACGAGTCACGGGGGCAGGCTCTGGTAGAGGAGTTTCCCCCATTTATAGTAAGAGACCACCCGCAGGTGGACAGGAGCAGCCTCCACGCCTTCGCCAGTATGGCGGAGCGATTGGTCGACGGAGCGAGGCGGTCATCAGGCCTCATTCTCAACACAGTCGACCTGATAATGGACGCAGAGGTCCGAGGCGTCCACGATGGCCTGTCCGTGCCAGTGTTCCCCGTCGGCCCCCTCAACAAGGTCTCGCCGCCACCGCCGCTGCTTCCCCGACACCACTGCCTGGAGTGGCTGGACACCCAGTCAACGGGATCCGTGCTGTTTGTTAGCCTCGGCACAGCAGCCATAATGGACGTGCAAGAGCTGGCAGAGCTGGGGTGGGGTTTAGCTAACACTGGGCATCCGTTCGTGTGGGTGGTGAGGCCAGGCATGATCCATGGGTGCTCGCCCGAGTCGGAGGAGCTGCCGGCTGGGCTTGCAGAGCATATAGGCGAGCGAGGGATGATCGTCCCTTGGGCCCCTCAGGCGGAGGTGCTGCGCCATGCCGCTGTTGCCGCCTTTCTGACGCACAACGGTTGGAACTCCACTGTGGAGGCGCTGTCGGAGGGTGTCCCCATGGCTTGCTTGCCGTGCTTCGGCGACCAGTTCCGCACGGCCAGGTACGTGTGCGAGGAGTGGAGGGTGGGAGTGGAGGTGCCGCAGAAGATCCAGAGGGAGACGGTCCGATCTGTCATCGAGAGCTTGATGGGCCCTTCTGGCGCCCAAGTGAGAGAGAGAGCACTTCATCTCAAGGACAAGCTAGCACAGTGCATCCAACAAGGCGGCTCCTCTCACACCGCCTTGCTTGCCCTAATACAAAAAATTGCTTCTTTTTAAATGCAACCCCGGTACGCATCAATTACTTATTTTCTTTTTTCAAAATAAAAATGAAATGTATCACGTGTTATTGTGTGCATGCCAAGTGCAAGGATTTTCTTTTTCATAAATCTCCCGCGGGCTTTCTTAATATAATAAATGTTTTTTTATTCAACATGTTGTGCTGGAGTTATTCATATACGAGTCCTAAAAATGTACCCCCTTCGTCTCAAAATAATTGTCATTAAGATGAATGTATCTAGATATATTTAAGTATTGGCGGTGTTAGGGTTAGTCACGTTGTGGAGCAGGCTCATGCTCGTTTAGCATCCGACAACTCCCAGGACAACACACGAAAGGAAAACGGAGACATGACAAGAAGGGACCATGCGCCCCAGGCCCGTTACCCAAAATATCTACCAACTACTCCCTACCTGGAGGCGTACCGCCCCCTTCCCCAAAACAAGCCGTCGACAGCGCATCTCACTTTTCATCCTGCACCCCCTAGATCTGCCATTGTTGCTCCTCTACAAACTTTTCTCAGCTATTCCATAGTACTTGCTTCTCCATCTTAACTGTTGGTGATCGAGAACGCCAAGTCTGCGTCTCTACTGCTGGGGGGGGGGGAGTCTTCTGTTGCTGTGGGAGGTGCATGCCTGAACTTACTGTCTTCTCCATCTCAACTGCTGCCATTGTTGCTCATAGAGCTTGTTACGGCAGAAAGCTAGTAGCAACTTAGTTGCGTGAACATGGTGGATGGTGAACCGTGCAACTTAATAGCTCCTCCAATTTTGATCAGACTCCACCCCCAATCCGAGTTGAGCTAGGAGGGAGGGGTGTGGCCACCATCATGGTGCGGTCACCTCCTCCTAACACAACTAGGACTCCTCACTCTTCCCTTTGGCAAGTCTCTCCTCTCTTCCACTATATAAAGCACCCCAAGCCTCAAAACAAAACACACAATTGGATACTGAGCCTCTCTCTCTGTGTCTCTCCCCTATGGCAAGTCTCTCCTCTCTTCCACTATATATATCTCTAGTAGAATTAGCGTGTCTAATTAGAGCTTCTAATTAGGAACCCTCTAATTGAATTAAAGACTCTTCTAATTGGGTTTTGAATTATACGTTCCTGATTAGACCTAACTCTAATTATCTCTTCTCTCTCATGTGTTGAGAACTTCCGGATTTATAGTAGCTCTAATAACATTTGATTAGTGCTATGAATTAGCACGGCCGGAAAGCTGTTTCTCTTCGTCAGTGCCGAGTCCTGGACGACGGAGCGCTGATGTGACACGAGCGTACGCGTGCACACCATAAGAGGTATTACACGTGTGATCATTGATGAGGGAACACGTAGCAACATTCTTGCAACTAGACCTAGTTGTGAGGATCTATGATTTTTCAGAACTCTTTTATGACTACATCGAATCCACTGTTCGGTGAGTCGTGATCATGATCCTCGCATGTATGGGCATGCCTCGTTATTTGCATAGTGATCTTGGCTGACTATGTAAGGAATTTTTTTAAAATTCTGCAGCGTAGACCAGCATAGGCGCGCGCACGGGGAGGTGGGGAAGGAGGATATTGTATCGTGGGCCGCGGTGGGTAGGGTAGTGGGCAGCGTAAGGACATAGCGGAAGAAGGCTATGATGGTTTGGTGCTGCAGCGTAGGGTCCGATATGCTGGAGGAGGCGGAGGCCATGGCGATGCGACAACAGGAGGCGGTTGGAGAAGGAAGGAGACTATGACGCCTTTGACTTTTTGAAAAAAAATTGTCTGACAGGTGGGCCCATGTCCACCCAACCCGAATAACCCACACGTGATCCAACCTCAACAATGATGGGTAGGCCCCACCCATCAGTTTGGCCGTCAATTCATTGTTTACTAGTGTTTAGTGCGAATTGCAACCAGTTTAAAATTTTGTGGTTTTTTTTGCGAGCAAAACAAAAACTGGAGATTCTTCGAAAAACATCGCGAAATGTGGTGGTTTTTAGCAAAACACTCTGTTGCACCTGCCGACATCTCAAACTGCAGTTGGGAGATGGGTGCAAGAAACACTTGATGAGTGGAGCGCGTTTGATATTATTAAAATTACTGGGACCACGAGGCTAGTCTTTGTTTTGTATCAGGCCCCCTTAGGCTGGTAATAATGGGAAGTAGCTCCAATTTGTAACATGCGTATGTTACTAGTTTATGTTACTATCCATAGTGGCAAGTGTCATAGAGGTGGTAACATAGACACACCCATTTATTATTCTAAAGAATCATTTTTTTAGAATTTTCGCTATTTTAGAATTTTTTTGCTACAATCAATGTATATTTTTGCTATTTGTATTTTTTTTGCTATGAGATTCTCCGGCGAGCGAGAACCTCCCTGCCATGTCTCCAAAAAAAAAACGACTTTTTTCTATTGTAGCAATTTTTTTGCTATGGGTCTCCAGCGAGCTTTTAACTTTTTTAGATTTTTCTAAGATGAAACGTTTTCTTCTACATAGGAGCAAAATCGGGTATTTTTTTGCTACCGGTGCAAATGCGGGTTTTTTATACCGGAGCGAGAGCGCGATTTTGGACGGGGCGGGGGGGGGGGGGGGACAGGGACCCTGGGGCTGGAATTTTAGAGCCCCCGGGAAACGCCCAACACGGTCCTATTAATTGTCTCAAAGTCAGGAAAAACTAGATGACATATAGTTTTTCCTAACTTTGAGACAATATTAATATGAGACAGAGGAGTACTAGCCTGGCTTGCGCAACCTTAATTAACAAGCAAAAAAAACTGGCTTCGAATTGCAAACGTTGTTATCTTCAGATCGGAGTCTGCTCAGGACATGAGGCAGTTGTCTGCAGGAGAAATTTGGTTTCGATGAAATCTTAACCTCGCTATTCTTGGTCTTGCTTCCTTCGAGCTTACCATGGCTAGGCAACGGTTAAGGATGAGATGGCTGAAAGAGTGAGATGCAAACACCAGATTGTTCCATGTTGTGGCAAATGGTAGAAGGGCAAAGAACTTCATCCCTATTGTGAGGGCTGGAGAGACATTGATTACAGATCAAGTTGAAAAAGAGGAAGCATTTTTTCACGCTTTCTAGGATCTGTTGGGGAAGACCCAGACTAGAGAACACTCCCTGGACCTAGGCTTCATTGGTCACCATCCTCAGGAGTTACATGAGTTGGACGGGTTATTCTTTAAGGAGGAGGTTTTGGGCTGCCATCAAGGAGTTACCCCCGGACAAGGTGTCGGGGCCCGATGGCATTGTTGGGGATTTTTATCATAAAGCCTGACACATAATAAAAGCCGACATTCTGGCAGCATTGCAGAAGTTAGCAGTTGGAGATGGACGGGGATTCTCCAAGGTGAATAGAGCTCTCAGCACCCTCATCACCAAGAAACATGATGCTTTAGAGACATGAGATTCAGGCCTATCAGCCTTGTATACAACTTTTCAAAACTGTTCTCTAAACTGCTTGCCAACTGCTTGAGAGTGAAGCTTGGAGATCTAGTGAGTGCAAACCAGTCTGCATTTGTCAGGGGAAGGAGCCTGCATGACAATTTCATCATGGTTAGATAAATGACTTGGAAAATAAACACTAGGAGGGACAAGGGAGTTCTGCTGAAGTTAGACATCTCGAAATCCTTTGATTCTCTATCCTGTCCTTTCCTGATGGATATTCTTAGAAAGAAAAGGTTCAGTGAGTGGTGGTGGAAAATGATTGCTATCCTGCTACATACAACAAGTACAAAGGTTGTTGTCAATGGTGTTCTTGGTTAGAGGATCACCCACGTTCGGGGTCTGAGGCAAGGGGATCCCACCTCTCCCATGTTGTTTGTGCTTGCAATGGAGGTTATATCCCTTACGATTGCTAAGGCCGTGGAGGTTGGGCTGTTTTCTCCGTTGGCAGGTTGCACGACAATGCAAATGTTTTCGGGCTATGCGGATGATGTAGTGCTCTTTTCTAAACCAACAGAGTTGGAGATGCCTGTTGTACAGAGTATCTTGCAGTTGTTTGGAGAAGCCTCGGGCCGAAGATTCAATTACGCAAAAACTTTGGAAACCCTCGTCCGGGGAGAGGAGGAAGATGAGGGATTGGTTGCACACACACTGGGCCGCAACACCACAAAATTTCGAATAAAATACGTTTGACTACAGCTTGCTTTGCGGCCCTTGACTAAGAGAGAGTGGCAGGCCCTTTTGGACCAGGTGCTTAGGTGTGTCCCGTCCTGGCAAAGTGGGATGATTGTGAGACCGGTTAGGCTGACTCTGGTTAAGTCAGTGGTTGCGCAAGGCCGATGCATCAGTTCTTAGTGGTAGAAGCGCCTAGCTGGCTCTTGGAGGAGATCAATAAGTGCATGAGAGAGCTCCTATGGGCTGGATGGGAGCATGCTCGAGATGGTCAGTGTTTGGTAGCATGTGAGAATGTCTGCAAGCCATATTTCTTTGGGGGTTTGGGCTTTAAAAACCTGGAAACACACGGCCTGGACCTTCAGGTTAGATGGGAGTGCCTTAGAAGAACGGATGCTTCATGACCCTGGGTCGGACTGCCTATGATGAAGGACACGTTGGCTGCTGAAGTGTTCAACAGACTTATACACATCAGTGTTGGAGATGGGAAGAGGACCCTTTTCTGGAAGGATAGATGGATAGGAGGTATTGCAGTGCAGTAGATTGCCACCCTCCTCTTTGCTGCGGTCAATGCTAGAACTGCAAATAAAAAGACAGTGGAGGAAGGGCTGAGGGAGAATCGTTGGATTTCAGACATTAGAGGGACCTGGTCTGAAAATATGGTTGCTCAATGTGTGAGGCTATCGATTGCAATCCAGGATGTGCCACAGGATGATACAAAGCAGGATGAGTTGAGGTGGACCGCATCTGCGTCAGGGAGTTACACAGCGAGTTCCACGTATGAGGCATTAATGCAAGGGAAAATATGTTTCCCCTTAGCTAATGGAGTCTGGAAATGCTGTGCGCCGGTGAAGTGCAAAATTTTCTTGTGGCTTGCACTTCAGTACATAATCTGGACTTCAGACCGGAGAGTAAGGCATGGACTACAGGACAATCCGGACGTCTATAAGTTCTTCCTGCAGGAGATTGAAACCGCAGACCATATTTTGGTACAATCAGTGGAGGAGTTAGCACTTCATCAAAGCCTGGGCACACACTGCAAACTACGAAACCCAAATATGGATAATGCTCGAGCTACTTGTAGGATATATATCATTTCCAAAGGTTCATGGCTTAAATTGTTCTGGAATTATAGACATATACTGTGATAGTATACTAACCATGGCTAATTACATGTTCAAAGTTGTGAAATTATTTTTTACTATAGAAACATAAAGTTCACTATTAGAAAAATTAAAGCATATAATATGAGACCTAGAGACATGTCAAGTAATATGTTTAACTACTGATTCAGATGGACAAGAAGAAGAAGGAACCAAACTATTGTAAAACAATTTACAGATTAAGGAAAATTTAGTTCAACATGGACCTTTTGTTTGCTCGCTCCTATGGAGCACATATTTTCTCACAAAATTGACGACATGGACCTTTTGTTTGCTCGCTCCTATGGAGCACATATTCGCTCGCTTCAACATGGACCTTTTGTTTTGCTTGTGAAAATTATCGGTATTTGCACTTTATGACCATATTCTTATTCATCCATATATCACCTCTAATCATGATCCATATGATGTGTTGTGAGTAGATCATTTAGTTCATGAGGACATGGGAGAAGTCTAGTTATCAGTAGTCATGTTTTATTGAGTAATATTTACCGGTTTGATATTTAGTTATATTGTTATTTCTCTAGTGGTGTTATGTGAACGTCGACTACATATCACTTTAGCTTTATGGGCCTAGAGGAATGCATTATGTATTAGATTGCTTATGGTGGGTTGCCGGAGTCACAGAAACCTAAACCCCGGTGTTCAATACGTCACATAAGGGAGTAGTAGATACCACGAGTTTATTGCTACAGTTAGATTTATATCTTAATTACATTCTTGTATTTACGGACGCTTACTAGTAGTGTAATCGTAAGTGTGCATTAGTATTGGATAGGACGGTGCACTAGCACAGGTCTACCCACATAACACTGACCAAACCGATAAAGATTGATCAATATCGTATGATGAAAATAACTTAACGAAACCTTCCATCTGTTCTCAAGAATGTTTTAGCCATTCTAAGAAACACCACCGGCTTTTCTTTTGTGCTAAAAAGGATTAGTCCACTTACAGCAACTATTTACTTTCGTTGTTATTACTTGTTATCTCTTTAGGAGAGAGACGGGGGGGGGGGGGGGGCTCTGGATTCACGGAGCGCCGGATGGGCGATTCCTCGCCGCCGCCCTGCTCCCCCGTGGATCCTTGGGCTGCCGGCGGGCTTGGGGCCGTGCCCCCACCGCTCCTCTCGCCCCCTGCCGAGATCCACCTCCCTTTGCTCTTCCCTCCTCCCACCGCCCCCGCTAGCCCCAAATCGCCCCGCGTCTGCCTCGCCACGACCCTGCACGCTTCTCCTCCGTCCGGTGCGGTGCGTGATCCGGAAGCTCATGGGGTGCTCGTCGGGGATGCTCGCGGAGCTTGTCCGCCTGCCGCTGCCGCCGACCCTGCCGCCGCGGCTTCCTCCTCCCTGGTCATCTTCAACAAACCCTCTGCCTCGCATCCTCGCCGGCGGTCCCGCCCCGCCGGCGCGCCGCAATCCAACCCAGGTACGGCGTTCTCCAAGCTTGTCTTTCGCCAATTCCGCACCACCGTGGCCTTTTCCCCCAAGTTCAAAAAGCTTTTCGCCCCTGGGCGTTTTTGGATTACACCGGAAAAAATTGGTAAAAATTGCAATGGTTTCATTCTGAAAAATGCTCTGAATTTCTGCTACACAGTCGCCCCCGACTCTTTTTTTGTCTGCCAAATCCACCCTTTTGTGTTCACTACCGTCGCCGCTTCTCTTGCTGTTGCCAAGTTGATCGTCAGCTCGGGCTCGTTTGCTATTGGCGATTCAAGCTTCAGGCTTCACTCCTCCCGTGCGGACGCCATGGCTGCGCTGGCCTTGCTTGCCGCCTCTCCCCTCAGCTAACCCCCGTCCGGTCCCTTCGCTGCAGCCGGTCTCCCCTGGAACCGGGCCGAGCAGCGTTGACCTGCCTAACCCCCTTTTGTCGGTCGCGGTCTCTACTGAAAACGAGGCCGCCCCCGTGCTTTCTCTCGCTCCTGTGAGGGATGAGGAAATTGCGCATGCCGCCGCGCTGGACTCTGCCTGTGGGCCCCCGTGGCGAAGGGAGGGAGCTGATAACTCCTTTTTCTACTCCCACCCGGACCCTCCTGGCCCCACACCGTCACTTTCCCCCCGATCCTCGCCTTCTCCACCCGCTCGCACACCCACCCTGTCCCCTCTGCCACCGCCGCGCACAGATCACATCCCCGCCTCTGACTGCGCCGCTCGCCCCCTGCCCGTGATGCCCGGCGCCGAGCTACACCCTACTCCGTCTCCGCGCCGCACGGGACATGACGCCGCCCATCCCCCCGCCCCCTACTTAGAGGCCCTCCTCTCGCCGAGTCCTCCTCCCACCCATCGCCGCTTCTCGTTCGTTTTTCGACCCTCGCGCTGCAAAAGACACTGCTTCCGGTGCCTTTGCTCCGACCACACGGTGAAGGACTGCCGGGATCCGGTTCGTTGCCTCTGCGGCCGCTTCGGCCACAGGAGCCGGAAGTGTAAGCTCCCCCCTCTCTCTTACATCCCTTCATCCCGCTGCTCGTTCCCCCCTGAGCTTCCGCCTCACATTGCTTCCGCCCCCTCTTCCCCCAGGATGATGCCCGCCCCCGCCCCCGACAGGTCCAGGTCGCCTTCTCCACCGGAGCGGGCCCCCTTGTCTCCGCACGCTCGCAGGCTCATGGGGCCTCCGCTGTTCTTCAGGCCGCCGACTCCGTACCCGCGCGGCGTCAGGTCCCCGTGGTCGTCCTCGCCCACCCCCTGCCCCTGTCCTCGCGCCGTGGGACGGCCGGCCGTGCGGCAACCGACGCCGCTGCTACTCTGCCCCCCGCGCCCGCGGTCTGCTTCATGCCTTGGGTCGGGGACCTCTCCCCAGCCGCCGCTACGCCTTCGCCCTTCTTGACCCGCCTGCAGCCAGCCCTGGCTTCGTCCTCCGGCGTGCGCTGGAAGAACGCGGCGGCAACCCCTCGGTTGGCCTCGCCGCCTCTCACTACGGCGCCCTCATGGTGGTTTTCTCCTCTCAGGAGGAGAGGGAGGCCACTATGGGTCGCTTCCCGGCATCCTTCCTCGGGCACACCATCTCTCTTGAGAGGCCGGAGGATGCTGACAATAGGTCCACCTGGCGGTACTCTCACTTTGCTCAGGTTTCTGCCGTCGGGTTCCCCCTGGAGCACTGGAGCGAAGAGGGGATCAGGACTGCATTCCGCTCCATTGGGAGTGTTTGCTGCATTGATCCTCTATGTTTGAACGACCTCGATTTTTCGGCCGTTCGCCTTGTGCTGCACCTGGAGAATGAAGGGGACGTCCCCCCGTCCCTGATCCTCCACGACTTTGAAGGCGAAACCACGACGGAAGTCTCCCTTCGGGTGGTCCGCTGCTGGTCTAATGCTGGGCCCTTCTCCCACGACGGCCACTTCGCTGGAGGGGGTGGGGACACTCCTCGTCGCGGACGGCGCTCCCCTTCTGCTGATGGTTTGTTCGTCCAGCCAGGGGGTTCACCGCGCCGCGGAGGCCTCGACGACATCGACACCTCTTCCTTGGAACACCTCTCCATTGGCGGCGCTGCTCCCCCCGCGGCCTCTGCCGGCCGGCGTGCCACTCCTTCTGTGGGCGCCAATGACCCGGTGGCTCTGTGGAGCCGGGTGGTGGGCCGCCGGCTGCCGCCGTGCCTCCTTCTTCTGCTTCCCAGGTGGATGCTTCTGGGCCGCTCGCGGGTGCAACGGCCACCGTCCTCTGGGACGGGATCCTCGCGCGCCGCCTGGCGGCGGAATTCCCGGAAGCCGGTCTGGACTCTGCCCAGGTAGCCTCCCGACCTGAACTTCTTTCGCCTCCCCCTTGGGTTCCTTCTCGAACGGATTCTGAAACTGCTTCTCCTAACCATGGCTCTGCTCCCCTCTATCTTCAGTGGTACGACTCCCTGGCGCCCCTAGCTCTCCTTCTCCCGCGGTCACGGCGCCCTCCTTGGACGCGCCCGTGATTGATCTCCCTGCCCCCTCGACGGAGACGAAGCTCTGGTTCCCGCCACGACGGAAGAACACGAGGACGCTGCCAGGAAGCAGCGCGTGCGCCGCAAACGGGCGGCGGACTCGGCGTTCAAGGAACGACGCAGCGCTCGTTTGGCGTCAAAGGAGCCAGCGTTCTTCTCCGACATGCTCTCACAGGCGAAGGAGATGAAAGCCCTGCGCCTTAACAGCTCCAAGGGTTCCCCTCGGCTGCGGGCCGCGCTCGCAAAGGTCTGCATCGACGAAGCGGTGCCCGGCCCCATCCCGCTGCCTCTGCTCCAGGAACTGGGCGCCCCTTGTGGCGTCGACCCCGCTGCCATCGCTGGTGAGCGGGCGGTGCCCACTCGGGCTCCATGATCACTCCTGCTCCTTGGGGAGGCCCCCGTGTCGGGCCCTTCCCCGGTCCGTGCCGCTGCGCCGGCTTAGCTTTCAGTAGGTTTTCGCCTGTTCCCGTCCGTGCGCCGCCGGTGTTGGTGGTTGTCGGAACTGGCTACTGCCGCTGCGTCGGCCTCCTCTTTCCTCACTGCATTGTCTTAGCAGTAGTTTCTCGTTGCCCCTTTTTCGGTTGCAGGTACTTTGGTGAGCTTACCTCTGATTATGCAAACAAGGTCCTTTCTAGTTGAATCTTGGAACATTAGAGGCCTTGGCGATCCCGCCAAGTGCGACGTCCTTCTGTCTGACCTATCACTTGTTAAACCTCATATTGTTGCGCTTCAGGAAAGCAAGCTCGCGAACCTTGACGCTCGCAAAGCTGCCAGTTTCCTCCCTTCCTCCCTTCGTTCGTTTGAGTGTATCAACGCCTCTGGCTCGGCTGGCGGGATCGTAACGGCGTGGGACAGCTCCTTGTTCTCGCTCTCGTCTACTTTCTCCAGCCCTCACGCCCTCTCTATCGACCTCTCTTTCTGCGCCGACAACTCTCGGGTTCGAGTTACAAACGTGTACGCCCCCTGCTCTCGCGACAAAAAAATTGTTTTCCTTCAAGACCTAACTTCTCACGAGCCCTCTGACTCTACTCCCTGGTTGCTTTGCGGAGATTTTAACCTCTGTAGAGATGCCAACGATCGCAACAACGACAACTTCAACGTTTCGGAAGCTGCCCTTTTCAACACTTGCATTCACTCTCTGGCCCTCATTGACCTTCCCCTCCGGGACCGTCGCTACACTTGGTCCAACAATCGTGCCACTCCCACGCTTGTCCGTCTTGACCGTATCCTCATTAACAACGCCTGGAACTCCGTTTTCCCATCCTCCTCCCTTTCTTCTCTGACAAGGGATACCTCGGATCACGTCCCTCTTCTAGCCACAATCTCCTCAACCATTCCCCGCTCGCTCATTTTTCGATACAATCGCTCATGGGGTCTCCACCAGGGGTTTAGGGTCTCCATCGCGACTGCTTGGCTCTCGGCCTTCCGTCCTGACGCAACAGCTCGTCTCGTTGCTCGTCTTCGCCGGTGTCGTGGGTGTTGCAAGTCCTGGACAAAGAGAATGGCCCCCTTCAATCAAAGAGAAATTGATGCCCGTATTGTCATTGATCTCCTTGACCTTATTGAGGAGAGTAGGACCCTGTCTTCCCCTGAATGCAGGCTTCGCTCTCTGACCATCGACGCCCTTCACCTCGCTATCAAGGAAAAATGGGTCTACTGGCGCTCCCGGGCCAAAGTTCGCTTCGCCCTCGAAGGCGACGAAAACACTCGGTATTTTCATGGGCTCGCGTCATGCCACAAGCGCCGTACCATATTCCGGTCCTCGATTTTAACGGAGCTAGTTTCTCTGACCACGCTGGCAAATCTAAGGCTCTCGACTCCTTCTTCAGAGAGCTTCTCGTACCACCTCCGCCTGCTCTTGGAATTTCCCCCTCTCTTCTATCTACCCCACTATCAACCCCCTCCCGGCCTCCCTCACCTCTCCCTTCACCTCTACGGAAATCCTCGTTGCCTTGTCCAAAATGAACATCGATTCTAGTCCAGGCCCCGACGGGTTCGGTCCTAGTTTTTTCTCCACTTTCTGGGAGACAGTTAGTTCGGACGTCGTTGGGGTTTTTGGAAGCTTCTATGATAGATCGATTGACCTCTCGCGTATTAATAGAGCTTTCCTTGTCCTCCCCAAGCATGATGCAGCCCGCTCTCCTGCCGATTTTCGGCCCATCTCCCTCCAAAACTGCATTGCCAAGATGATCACCAAAGTTCTCACCTCCCGTCTGCAGTCCTCGATCCACTCCTTAGTCGACCCCGACCAAACTGGGTTTCTCTCTGGCCGCCGCATCTCTGAAAATATCATCTATGCCGCTGACCTGGTTCGCTCATGCCACCTCCGCAAAGTTCCAACCATTGTTTTCAAAATCGACTTTCGCAAGGCCTTTGACTCCGTGAATTGGGCCAGTCTTATCTCTATTCTTCGCGCTAGGGGGTTCGACTCGCGCTGGTGCGGCTGGATGACGGACCTTCTCTCCTCGGGTCATACGTCCATCATCCTCAACGGTGTCCCCGGCCCCTGGATCCGTTGTAGAAATGGGCTGCGTCAAGGTGACGCCCTTTCCCCCTACCTCTTCATTATCGTGGCCGATGTCCTTCAACGTCTGATTCGGCACGCTCACATCTCGGGCAATCTTCACCACCCCGTCGCCAACGACATTCCCCCGGCCGTCCTTCAATACGCTGATGACACACTCATTATCTACCACGGCGATCTGGCCTCGGCCACTTGTCTCAAATCGATCCTGGATAGCTTCGCTTCGGCCACGGGTTTGGCCATCAATTTCCACAAGTCCTGCTTCATCCCGATGAGTATGGATCCTGCCCTTCAATCGAGTATTGCCTCCGCTCTTGGCTGCCCCATCTCTAGCTTCCCTCAGCCTTACCTTGGGCTCCCGCTATCTCCTACTAAACTCCCGGCTTCTGCTTATACCTCTCTCATTTCCTCCTTTGATCGACGTCTTTCCGGATGGAGTGCCATGCTGCTTTCTTCTGGGGGCGCCTTGTGCTTTGTAATGCTGTTTTAAATAACCTTGCAACCTATTTGATGTGCTCTTTTCTTTTGCCACGTGGTGTTGTTGAGGCGATTGACCGGAAACGCCGTGCCTTCTTTTGGACGAGCAAGGATTCGTGCTCTGGTGCTCGTTGTTTGATTTCTTGGGACAAGGTTTGTTTGCATAAGCAGGTCGGTGGCTTCGGGATGCGGGACCTCCAACGGCAAAACCTCGTGCTCCTCATGACTTTCGTTCACAAGCTTCACCAGCGGTCGGAGCTCCCGTGGAAGACGTGGTTCTGGCGCTCTTACAACCGCGATTTGGGCGACATTTCCTCCTCTCCTTCTTTTCTTGAATCTATTGTACATGCATGCCTCCCCATCTACAGGTCGATCACCCGGTGTGTCGTGCACGACGGCCGGCATGTCGCATTCTGGCTAGATAATTGGCACCCGGGTGGCACGCTTGCCACCCAATTCCCTGCTCTCTTCTCTCATAGCCTCCGGCCGAACATCACCATCGCCACTGCCCGCTCCCTTGGGCTTGCTCTCCGTCCACGTCTCTCTTGTGTTGCCTCCGGTGAACTCGTCGAGGCCCTACGCATCCTCGGCTCCGTGGCCCTAGATGAACTGGAGGACCACCGCACACTCGCTTGGGGGCCGTCCTCCGCCTTCAACACTCGTGCTGTGTACGCTATGACCGCCCCCGGGTGTGTCCTCGATTCCTCTTCGATCACGTGTTGGCGCTCTCGCCTTCCCACAAAGATTAAAATCTTCTGTCTCCTTGCCGATTCGGATCGTCTTTGCACTCGGGATAACCTCCACCGCAAGAACTGCGCTCCTTCTCCTTCTTGTGCCTCTTGCGGAGCCATCGAGACCACTCGCCACATCCTTTTCGACTGCGCCATTGCCTCCGAGGTCTGGGCTAAACTCGGGTGCTCTATCCCCTTCCCATGTTCCATCTGGAACATCCCCCCGCCGATTACGTCCACTCAGGGCTCCTGGGAAATCTGCCTTGGTGCTATCCTTTGGCAGCTCTGGAAAGGGAGGAACGACGTCGTCTTCAACCAGGTCCCGTGTTCGGCTTCAGACATTCTTCGACGCGCCGCCTCGGACACTGCCTGCTGGAGCCACCGGTTGAAGGCTGAGGACCGCTCCTCTGCTGAAGCCCTGCGGGTTTTTTTGTTTCATGCCTCACGCCTGTAATTGCACGTAATCTATCTCCTAAACCCCCCTGTATTGCTTCCAACTTGTAAAAACATCGGGTCCGTTTTTGAGGGACTATTTCGGGTAATATATCAAGCGGTGGGGAACCTCTCCCCCCCGTTATTCTCGAAAAACTATTACCAAAAATCCCTAAAGATTTGTTTTCTAGTGATTATAGTGAAACCTTGCTCAAAACTTTTTATCAGTACCTTATGCTCCTCGTGGGTTCGACACTCTTATTTATCGAAAAAGATACGATCGATCCCCTATACTTGTGGACCATCAAGACTATTTTCTGGCACGTTACCGGGATGTGTAGGGCTATTGGTAATGCAACTTTTTACTGTAAGTGATGTTTTTATTTATGTCTGTTTATTTTTCTTAATCATGGAATCCTTTACTGTTGGTTATATGTTTGGGAATGACTCTTCCACCTCTTGTGTGGTAGGGGGAAGTTTCTCACGTAATGAAATTTTCCCTTTTGAAATACCTATTGGAATTGTTGATCGTGTTATGGATAACTGTTATGCAGGGATGGAACTGTCCATCCTGGTGAGCACTTGCTTTATATTAAATAATTATGTGACTTGTTTAGGATTGCAGGTGTGCCAAGAGATTTAATAATGAGAAAATTATTTTCCATATCAATGAAAGAAAGAGCATGGTAATGGTATAGGTTATTGGACGATTCACATTTGGTGGATTTAAATGAGCTGGCATCTCCCTTTTATTTCAAAATTTATCCTCTTCGTGAAATACATGAAGATCGGAATCTTATTTATAATTTTTAAACTCATGATGTAAAAATTATTGCTCAAGCTTAGAGGAGGCTGAAAACTTTAATTCTTAAATGCCCCAACCTTAAGCTTCTCAACGAGATTATTATTAATAACTTTGTGTGAGGCTTTCACATCATAACAAGGACCTTCTTGATGCCTCTTCTAATGGATCCTTCACAAACAAGAAGATTGACGATAAATAGGATATTATTGAAAGAATTCAACGCAATACTGAAGATTAGGATATGGACAAAGGTAAAGATCCAGCTATAAACTATGAATACAATTATATTAAATCTTTTGCTGAAACTAATTTTTTTAATATGCTTAGTGTTAAATATGGGCTCAATTCTCAAGTAATTGTTCACTAGTGGAAACGAGCCCTCGAGTGCTCGCTAGACGTGTGTTGCTTTTGGGGCGAGTTCGGGTTTAGACGAGCCCTCGAGTGCTCGCTAGACACATGCTAGGTACATGCCGCAAGTATCTCCCATCTTCGCCGTAACTCAACAAACAACCGGTATGTGGGGTGTTCTTTGTTCTTTGCAAACTAACCAATCAGACAATATGCTCTTTACTTTTCACCATGCCACGATCAACCACCAATGTAAAAGGCAAGAGCTGCGCTATAACATCTCCACCGTCTAACGAGGAACCCGTATCTAACGATAACATGAACCCGTATCTAGTACAATAAATGGGCGGTGACTACGACTGACGGAACATTTCTATGTCTGTCCCTGTTATTTTATGGTGATACAAATTCATATGAAGATAAAGGAAAGTTCGACCTGCGCTACGCGGTACTGAGTTGGAGTTGGATTCACAGTTACCGACCTAGTTAGGTCAGAACCGTCTTTATATATCTCTTGTAAGCCGCCGCACGGGATAAGTCAAATATTGTAAATCCCGGCGCGTTTGTAACCTCACCCGAATATAGTGAAATATTGCTGGCTGGCGCCAGTGATTTTTTCTCTTCCTTGTTGTAAGGGTTTTTCACGTTAAAATCTCGTGTCCCCGTTTGTTCGATCTTGTTTAACTTCATCGTTGTTTTGCTATTGCGTGTAAAAGTACCAAGCTCTATAACCGTGGCGACAGGTGAGAATGAAGTTGTGGTTTCTGTAGAGTTGTAACCCAAGAACCATGCTGCACTCCGCGGTAAGTTTCCTCCCCAAATAAGGACGGGAATTTGAAACTACAAGTCTGCCTCCTCTTATCAATTCGCACGTTTCAGTATTATTAATTCTGTCGTGTACATGGGTTGGAATGTTTCATATGCTCTTACAAAATGTAGTATCTTCATCACGTAGCAGGTAACTTGAAACTGCCGTTGGATAACTAGTGATTTCGACAGTTTTCTGCAGAAGACTCTGAATCAACTATAGCAGTTAACAACGCAGTCTGTTTGTGAGCAGTCCCCTGTTTCAACACTAATTTATTAAAATAGACTCGGGATGATGCAATTGTGCAACCTAATATAATACTAAAACGAAGATAGAGAAAAAAAACTGGCCATTGGTTGCCTGGAAGAAACTAACATGCATGGGTGCCCTCTGTTTCTTGCCTAACTTCCTCTGCTTTCCATTTGTTAGCTGAAAAAATCTGGCCATTTGTTGCGGGTGTCCAATGTGACCCCGTGAGTCGGGCGAGGGGGGAATGTGTCTCTCAGTGGCAGCGTACAGTAGTCAGAAGTGATTTGTACTGTTCCTCGCTGTCATTGGTCCAACTCGGACGGCCTCCGCCTCTTTCCGTTCTTGATGATCTTCAGCACGCTGGAGACCTTCCCCGCCGGTGCTGAGACGCCAAGCTGAAGCACAAAAAGCAGAGCACGAACACCACCTCCATCAGGCCAAGACATGACATTGTATTCTCCCAAGGACCAAACCATCCACTAGTTTTAATTTTACCTCCACATTTACTCATCATCCACCAATCCGAACAGGTGAGTCCACTAATTTGCACATTATGTGTTTAGGTCCTTGATGACTCGTCCTCCACTAATAATCCGCATATGTGCTGCACTATATTCTCCTTGGAAGAATCTGAGCGCGTCTCTTCCACTAATTCACCAAGAGAGTGGCAGACACGGCACACAAACTTTTTTCCCTTCCTCGATGAGTGGAGGCGGCACAACAAAACTCACCTTGTCCTCGTTCATCTATCTATCTATATATATATATATATATATATATATATATAGTCCCCTCGATGATGTTAGAATCAGAGTTATTTTGGAATGCATCAGTTGTGTTCGAAAAGGCGCAGCATATATACATAGCTTTGTATCCAAGCACAAGGCTATGGCTGCACCGAGATTCCTCGTCATTTTCGTCCTAGCTGCCGCAGCCGCCGTCTCCTCCGTCGAGAGCGCGAGAAAATCATGGAACGGGAGCTGCTTCCTGGTTGAGCGGACCGCGCTGCTCGCCTTCAAGGCCGGCATCGTGGGCGACCCGGATAATCGTCTCATCTCATGGCGGGAAGGACACCACGACTGCTGCCGGTGGGGCGGTGTCACCTGCAGCAGGCGGACTGGCCACGTCGTCAAGCTCGTCCTCCGCAACAATTATCCATTTGAGGATGAACATTCGCTACGCGGGCAGGTATCTTTTTCGCTGCTTGCTCTCCGACAACTCAAGCATCTGGACCTGAGCATGAACACAGCTCTTGGAGGTGGAGTGCCTATGCCGCGATTCTTGGGCTCTCTCCACAGTTTGACGTATCTCAACCTCTCCTACATGGATTTTCGTGGTAGAGTGCCTCCTCAGCTAGGCAACCTCTCCAACCTAGTACAACTTGACATACAGAGCCAGATGGACCAATTCTTCATCCTTCCTCTATCCTCGGATGATATATCTTGGCTAGCTAGTCTTCGCTCGCTAGAGCATCGATCTTAACATGGCCTCCATCTATCTCAGCCGGGCCATTCACTGGGAACATACAATCAATGCCCTTCCTGGTTTGGTTGTACTGATTCTCCGTGAATGTATGCTTAATGCTTCCTCATCATTTCTGCATCACAACCTTACAATTCTTGAGGAGCTTGACCTCTCTATAAACTCTTTCACAAGTCTGGCTGCACCCAACTGGTTATGTGATGTAACTAGCCTCAAAAGCCTAAGATTAAATCATAATGATTTGTCACGCACATTACCCGACAAGTTGGGAAACTTGACCTTGTTAGAGACCTTTGACATTACAAGCAACAACATCGTGGGGATGATACCAGGGACACTTCAAAATATGTGTAATCTGAAATCTCTAACTCTCATGGAAAACAACATCGGAGGGGACATTAAAGAGCTGATATATAGGCTACCCAACTGTTCTTGGAACAATCTGCAAGAACTTAACCTGATGAATACCAACATCACTGGCACATCATTAGAATTTTTGTCAAACCTAACTAGCTTAAGTGTCCTTGAGCTTGGTTCCAACCAAGTGAGTGGTTCCGTGCCTGTGGAGATTGGCAAGCTTACCCAATTGACTTACTTAGACCTTTCAGACAACAACTTGAATGGTTTAGTGCCTGTGGAGATCTACACGCTAACAAATTTGAGTTATTTATACCTGGGAGAAAATAATTTGATCGGTTCAGTGCCTGTGGAGATTGGTGCCCTTACAAATTTAATTGAATTGGACCTTGGACACAGCAACCTGAGTGGTGTCATATCAGGAGACCATTTTGCTGGTTTGATAAATTTAAAGACCATTGATGTATCTTATAGTAATTTGGAATTCGCTTTTGAATCGCATTGGGTACCTCCGTTCAGCTTGAATTTGGCAAGCTTTTCATCATGTAATTTGGGCCCCCGGTTTCCTAAATGGCTTCGATGGCAGAATGGAACTACGGATCTTGATATTTCAAACACCGGTCTAGTTGGGAGGATCCCAGATTGGTTTTGGACTACCTTTTCTGATGCTCTAACTTTGGATATATCCTTCAACCACCTTAGCGGGGAGTTACCACTCAGTTTGGACTTCATGTCAGTGACCGAAATTTCAATGCAGTCCAATATACTGACTGGTTTGGTACCCAAGTTATCCGGAACAATTTCTATATTGGACATATCAAGAAACGCCTTAACCGGGTTTGTACCAAATTTTCGAGCGCCACAACTAGAGGTTTTAGATTTGTTTTCCAATTCTATAACTGGAACAATTCCGACGGAAATTTGTCGAATGCAAAATTTGCAATTCTTAGATCTTTCAAACAATCTACTTTCCGCAGAACTTCCTAATTGTGAAAAAGAGATGACACAATGGAACCCATCTAGCAGCAGCTCTCCAAGAGTCAGTTCCACTGTTTATTTCGGTCTGCAAATCACTACTCTGCTCCTAAGAAACAACAATCTTTCAAGTGGATTCCCTTTGTTCCTACGTCAATGTCAAAATCTATTTTTTCTCGATTTGGCCGAGAACAAATTCACCGGAGAGGTACCGAGTTGGATTAGCGAAGCCATGCCTAGTCTGGTTATGCTTATTTTAAGATCGAACAACTTTTCTGGTCACATTCCAACCACAATAGTAGAACTTCACTATGTTCGAATTCTGGATCTATCCAATAATAACTTTTCTGGAGTCATACCACGATATCTAAAAAATATGAGAGCGTTGACTAGCCCTAATATTTCCGATGATGCATTACTTCAAAATCCATTTGAAGGCACATACGAGATCAGGAATGATGAATTTACGGTCCTGTCAAATGATAGCTTATCTGTGCCGATAAAAGGGCAAGTGCTTGAGTACAGGGAGAATACTATATATCTGATGAACATTGATTTATCTTGCAATAGTTTAACTGGAGAAATCCCAGAGGAACTAATCTGCCTTGTCGGTCTTATAAATTTGAATTTATCATCAAACTTGTTAAGTGGAAATATCCCATATGAGATTGGCAAACTTTTATCACTGGAGTCTCTTGACCTCTCAAAGAACAACTTTCATGGTGGAATTCCTCAGGGCTTATCAGATTTGACATACTTGATATATCTAAACTTGTCATACAACAATCTGTCAGGAAGAATACCTTCCGGACATCAACTAGACATCCTTGAGGCTGATGATACAGCTTCGGTGTACATTGGTAACCCTGGTCTTTGCGGACATCCGATTCCAGAGCAATGTCCTGGTCCTCCTAGAAATCTTCCAACTAATGAAGATTTAGCAATATGGCATGAATATGGTTTGTCCAAAATGGATTTTCTCCTAGGGTCAATTATTGGTTTTGTGGCCGGTGCTTGGATGGTATTTTGTGGACTTCTCTTCATGAAGAAATGGAGGTATGCTTATTTCGAGCGGCTAGATAGGCTATATGACATGTTATATGTCATTTCTACTATTTCTTGGCGTAAAAGGTTCAGGAACACAGGTGTAAATTAAGAAAGAAACACATGGGATGTTTGACATATACAAAGATGCTACTACTTGAATAAAGGGGATGGAAAATCTCATTGCTATATTGTAGTGTCAAACAATTGTCGTTTAGAATACGATAGTACAAAGTAAGAAGACTTATTTATGTACAACCTGTTGTAGTTGTGTATGCCTTATATGGTTTCCTCTCTCATAGAATAAATTTATAGGTTTAGTGAGGAGGGCTATGTTGTTTGGCATGGAGATCTCCCTCCTTATATTAGTGTTGTAATAGCAAACGATGTAACCATTATTTGATCCTGCAGCAGCAAGTTTTTACGCACTCTTTTCCTTACCAGGGTACCTAAGGGGACTGAAAGGTTTTTAATGAGGCGGCTTGCTTGCTTAATATAGTGTTTGTTAATTTGAAAAATAAAAATACATGTATCGTCTTACTCGCTTACTGCATACCCATTGTGGAAATAGTATTGGGTATTATTTGTGTTTGTAAATGACCATTTTGGAACCATGAGATATATAAGTTGATTTTTTCTGCTGTGTTTTTGTTACTTGTTGTGCAATCGATATTCATGTTGCTGGTGTGATTATTAATCCGCCTGAATTTATGACTATTATTGCAAGCTACACTACTTTTAATCTCATTTCTGCAACAGCGTGATTTTTATAACTGTTTCACCAACACCATTCAAAGTAGCACAAACGTCTCTCCAAATCATGTTGATAAAGGGCTAGGAAATGTCAGCCTGTTGTGTGGTAATATCGCAAGGTCAAAAAACGGGAATGAGAATCTCTACGGCTCATATTGCCGCCGCACGTCAGACCATTTAATGTCGCATTTAATGCACCACCGCACATGCACACATTGGCGTACTTAGAACGATCGACACGTCATCTTATCCAAGAACCAAATTGCGGCCTTTTTGATTTATAGGGTAGGAATTTCAAAGGAATAGGAAAGAGATATGGATAGGGAAGAGGGACAACGGCGGTATACATGGTTCCTTGAGGGCTTCCTTTCTCTTTCGTACTTAAGGGTGTTGTACTTTATTAAGCAGACTGGAAATAAACTAATGCAAACGATAATCTAAAAATAAAACTATAAATTACAAGTATTTAAGATATCTCATAGCTTAAATACATAAGCTAAGCGAGATCAAATAATCCTTGCCGCTTTACCTTCTCCTCCCGTGGTGCAGGTGCTTCCTCTTCTCTAGTATAGCTGATTCCTTTTCTTTATGATTGATGTTCAGTGCGTACATGAGAGATACATGTGAAGCGTGGAGATAACTCTACGATTTGTGCATGTTGCCTTTTATTATTTGTTGCCAACTCAAAACTATCTTTAGTACAGAGTCAAATCCACCGTTGATGTTAGAGACCTTTTCTTAAGGTCCTTAGTCATCATCCAATCAGCATCAACTCCTTCTCCAACAGTGCTAACACAAGCTTTAGAGACTTCCTCAAGTTCATCAACATTCCACTTGATCCCATCTGATTGTACTCCCTTAGGTTTTAAGGGTGAGGGGCCCCAAGGAGGTTAAGGAGAACCTGGATTTAGATTGTACCTGTTGTAGGGGATTAGTAGTAGCATTGCTTTACCATGTTGACTTATGTGCCTCAGCATCTCCATTTCTCTAGGTAATCCATCTCCCCAGCATGGGAGAGGGACAATGGCAGTAGACATGCTTCCTTGAGGGCTACTTACTTCTTTAGGCTTTGATAGCGCCGTAAACTTCCTTCTTTCATCAGCTCCCTTAATTATCCAGATCTGTTTAGATGATGGCAACATCATGTCTTTCAAAGACATGAAAAGTCAGGTGGAAGGGTTACGTAGAAAAGATTTTGTAATAAATAGGGCCTAGGTTGGGGTAGAGCCTCCGTACGACGCCTCCTCCTGGTACGGACGCTTGCAACCGTACCATACTGGGTCCTCGAATTGACTCTAGTAAACCTTCCAAGAGGAAACAAAAAGCGGGTACCTCAATGACTAGGGGTACGATGGCCTATGACCATAATGTCCACCATACCGATAATCATCACTGTAATCAAACATCAATCATAGGGTTTAACGACAGGTGGTACGATGGCATACCACTGTGCTAGCGACTGTAATACCTCCAAAAAAATCCAAAAAGGCAGGGTGCCAAAACAGGAACTTCTGACCCCCTCCCCCCCGAATTGGGTTTCAAGGTGGCGGCGACGCTCTAGTGTTTTTATCTGGAATATAACGAACCCCCTCGGGTTTTTTTAGGTCAAGAGGTGTATGAAGTCAAAAGGGGATCCCGAGGGGGGCACCGCCAGGTGGTGTGGGCCCCTCATGGCCCCTCTCCGTCTCGTCTTCTGGCCCCGGGGGTCTTCAGGTAAAATAGGAACATTGGGATATTTTTCGGGCATTTTCCTCAAAGTCGATTTTCTGCACAAAATCGAGACACGAGGGCAATTCTGCTGAAAATAGCGTTAGTCCGTGTTAGTTGTATTCAAAACTCACAAGTGTAGAGAAAAACAAGAACAAAAGTGTTCGAAAAAGTAAATACGTTTTGGACGTATCAATTCTACGGTTGTTAAAAGTAAGTAATTTTGGAAAAAATAATTAAGAACATATAGTTAAAATAATTTGGACTAAACAATATTTACAAATATCGCACTAAAGTCTATAAATAGAAAATCTATGTGCATTGTAGCACGAGGAAAGAAAAATTAGAACATACGAAGAGTTACTAGATGAAAATGGGAAAATGATAAGAAAAAAAAGCATAAGAAAATACAAGAAGCAACTTTTTCTTTTGAAAATCCACAAAACCGGATCAAACGGACCAAGGTGTTTCATGACTCTTCAATAGCAAAATAATGTAACGCGAAAAATACGCCCAAAGACAGGCAAAGGTCTCAACTTTCTTGAAAAAAAGAAAATAGGAATAAAGTTGAGTAAGTTGTTCACGAGCCATCACAGAAACCACGTGCACATACCTCTACGCGTACATGTCGCTCTTAGTAACGAGACAAGCGATGGAAAAAATACACGAATCTTAAGACTAATAAATTGGATGGTTAATATGTCGACTGAGGGATAAGTTAAATCTCAACTATCTACGAAATAGAAAAACTGACAAGAAAAGTATGAAGTACGAAACAGGCTAGACATAGCAATTATATATGAATAATGGAATCTAGTACACCCTGTATTACGACTAACAGAATTGGGTAACCACCACAAGATGGAGATGAGAAAAATCCAAAGTTCGTATCTATTGTGAAACTAATGTTGCGGAGACAGGGCATTTTCGATATGTCTTGCTTTAAAATGAATGGAATTTCTTTTGCAAAAAAAAGAATGGAATGAGAACAATTATTGGAAGAGGTAGTGAGAACACGAGAGGCAAAATGAACAACGAGCAGCTGAAGTTGAACAAGCATCAACTCACTTGTATTAATTTCCCACGGCTGCCAAATGTTTCAGCTTCGTGTCATTTCATTTCCTTCCATCCGTGTGTGACAAAAAGAAAACAGTGCATACATGCAGCATAGGTCCTAGCTCGCACTAGTAGAAACTGGGCTATCGGTCTAGACCTTTGTACCGGTTCGGTTACGAACCGGTACCAATGGGGCTCTTGTACCGGTTTGAACGGGGAGGGCGCCGGGCATGGCTAATACTGGTTTGACCCTAAACTTTGGTACCGGTTGGTGGCTAGAACCGGTACTAAGGGGTGTGGCAACTGTTCGCCTGGTGCGAGCACTTTTGATACCTGTTGATGGCTAGAACCGGTACCAAAGGGCTGAACGGTTTGCCTCCCGCGCGTATGAAATCGCATATGAAATCGTGAACTGCTACATGGCACAAACCATTTCTTCTTTGTTTGTCTCCCTTCTCCTCTCTCTTCTCCCTCTCTTCTTCCCATGTCCACCATGGATAAACCA
Organism: Alopecurus myosuroides; assembly: GCA_028641055.1. Taxonomy (NCBI): domain Eukaryota; kingdom Viridiplantae; phylum Streptophyta; class Magnoliopsida; order Poales; family Poaceae; genus Alopecurus; species Alopecurus myosuroides. The sequence continues at coordinate 568,675,359 of CM054058.1, read as the reverse complement.
ATAGCTCGCACGACGCTCGTTCGCGTACATCGCACGAACGTGCTTAGTGTCATCTACACCAACCATAGCGCCAACATGTCGGGTTATCTTGCTCAATTCCATGGATGGCTTGAAAGGGCAAAGGTACAAGAGAGGATCATAGGGCTTGATCTTGAATACAAGAGCAATCAAAAGGATGTTGTCGTCATCCAACTATGCTTTAAAAAGAATGTCTTGGTCTTCCATTGGGCAAGGTACGTTTTGGGGCTCTTGATCCATTCATAGGTTTATGATGAAAATTGCATAGGATAGCAACATGTCTGATCCCCATTTGAACCATATATGCGTGATATATAGAACATATGACATAGTTCATGGTGAATTAATTTTCCTTGTTGCATATTGGCAAATCTATGATAGAACATATATAGCAAAATGCATATTGGAAAATTGCATAGGATAGCAAAATGACATAGTTAATTTACGACATGCATATTGGCAAATTGCATAGGATAGCAAAATATTCCCATTTGAATTCTATGTGAAAGATCAATTACTATTTAGTAGTGAATTAATTTTTTTTGTTGCATATTGGCAAAATCGGTGATAGAACATATGACATATTGGAAATTGCATAGGATAGCAAATTTTTCCCATTTGAATTCTATATGAAAGATCAATACTATTTAGTAGTGAATTAATTTTTCTTGTTACAAATTGGCAAATCCATGATAGAACATATGACATATATAGTTAAATTTAGGAGTTTCTTATATCACTTCATGTAGGTTATACAAATTGCATAGGATTCCCATTTGAATTTTATGTGATAGATCAATTTGTATTTTGTAGTGAATTAATATTAATTGTTGCATATTCGCATATATATTTAATTAGTAGGTTATTGTTACGATTCTTAATTAACATTTGTTCCATTGTAATTTTTTGTTGCAGTAGTGACAAGAAGTGTGTAGCTCTCGTGAACTTCCTTTACATCGGCATTCATTTTGTTAGCATTGATATAAACAATGAAAAGATCAAGATGAAGAAAAGCATCAATATTGAGATACCGGCTGGCTGCCACATTGATATCCACGACATATTCAGGCCTCGGCATGAGAGAACTTCAATGTTTCATATGGCTATCGATTTGATCGACGACTTCTACACTGATATGAAGACCAAGATCAAGAACCACGATGAGTGGGAGACGACCCCACTTCACGTAAACAACATTGAGTATGCCGCCATAGATGGTTACGTTGCATACGAGTTGTACCAAATTATTCGAGTCGTGAACTATGGGCAACGTCACCTCGTACCAGAAGCACCAGTAGTTGATGATGATTTATACGACTACTAGTGTTTACGTGGAAGAACACACTTTTATATATCTCTATGATGTAGTATCATATATCTCTACGATGTAGTGAGGGTCTTCTGTGATCCGGAAAGTACTTTTATATATGTCTCTCTATGATGTAGTAGTACGGCTCTCCTGTGATCTGGAGGGTACTTTTATATGTATCTCTATTTGTGTTCATGTTTAAGTATGATGTGATAAAGATTTCGTTGATCTATGCAATGAATGAGTGCTTTCCACTCTGGGAGGGGGGTGACATGCTTGGATGACATGGTTATTGTAAAGGTATTCGTATAAGCCTTGTTTTTTACAAACGGGGCTAGGGTTTCATCAAAGAGGGGCTCCAGAGCGTTGGGATCCCACCACAAGATAGGGCCAGGGGCGCCATAACATGGGTGTACAAGTGTGCTATGGGTTTTGGATGACAAACAATGCACTTCGGGGTGTGACCTACTTCACTGGTATCAACTTCTCTAGGGACTAGCCTAACACAAACCAGAGTTGGGTCATACCTTTGTCTTCAGACTTTCAAGGGCCTACCCTAACAAAACCAACCAACTAGTTATACACTTTTCTACCCCATTTTGACACCGGTACCGCCTTTATTCGTATAAGTTTGGGTTTTTCTCCAACGGGGCTAGGGTTTCATCGGAGAGGGGTTCCGGAGTGTTGGGATCCCACCACAAGATTGGGGGTGCCATAACATGTGTGTACAGGTGTGCTACGGGTTTTGTATGACAAAGTTTGCACTTCGGGGTGTGACCTGCTTCAGCGGCATCCATTTCTCTCTAGAGAGTTTCATCACTTATATCCTGAAAGTTTTGGATCAGACAAACATGAGGGAAACTTGTCAAGAGTTGGGCCATACCTTTGTCTTGTGACTTCCTAGGGCCTAGCCTAACACAACGAAGAAACTAGTTAGACTTTTCTACCCAATTTTGACACGGGTACCTGCTTTTTTCGTATAAGCCTAGTTTTTTCTCCAACGGGGCTAGGGTTTCATCGGAGAGGGACTCCGGTGTTGGGATCCCACCACAAGTTTGGGGGTGCCATAATATGTGTGTACAAGTGTGCTATGGATTTTGGATGACACACTAGTAGGAAATAGGCTATAGCCACCACTTTACCGCTGGCCAACAGAGATACACGTTCGCCAGCGCTATTACCGCTGGCCAACAGGAAACGTTGTTCGCCAGCGCTACCCATGTTACCGCTGGCGAACATGCCACTTTGTTCGCCAGCGGTAACTGTGGGCGTGAGGGTGCGGGCAGCCAAACTTACCGCCGGCGAAGAGGGGTGCTGGTTCGCCAGCGCTACGTAACTTAGCGCTGGCGAACAGGGGGGCGTGTTCGCCAGCAGTATACTTACCGATGGGCAACACGAAGGTTCGCCAGCGCTAACTATACCGTTGGCCAACCACTACTTTGGTTCGCCAGCGGTAAGTTTTGAAAAATTTCCCTACACACGCACACGCACACGCACACGCACACGCACACACACACACGCACGCACGCACGCACGCACGCACACACTGTGGACCGCCTTTTTTACTTTTCTAAAGGTGAAACGAAAATGATAAAATGTTGAAAAAATAAATTCCTTTGATATATGGGTAGGGTGTATTGTCTAGTTGATATAGAAAATTTGAAATACTCCATTTGACCTTTTTTGCAAAATTCAAAAATAAAACGTAAAACGGCCATAACTTTTGCATACGACGTCGAAAAAACGCGTTCAATATATCAAAAGAAACGTGAGCAAAAAGCAGAGCACGAACACCGTTGGCCTAGGAGGTTTTTTCAGAATCGGTAAATTCCAAAAGGAAAAAAAGTTATTTGAGACGGACTAAATTTTCCTACATAATCAATTTAATTAAATAAATTCAATATTCAAAAAAAATAAAAAAAATGTTTTTTTTCGAGAAAAGATAATAAGGATGTCATATTTGGATTCCTCGTATTGTTCTGATCAATTTAGGCATATCATTTGTCGAATTTGGAATTACAGATTTGTAGATATGATGCCATAGTTAAGAGGATTGATAGTACTATACTTACAAGAAAGAATGAGGTGTCCCTAGGTAGAGTAGTGAGATGGAACTAAGAAGTTAAGCGTGCTCGGTCCGGAGTAGTGGGAGGATGGGTGACCGAGCTTATTGAAATAAAGCAAAAAAAAATGAAAAAATTCTACACCGTGATTAAAGCTCCCCCAAATTCAACTGTTTTGAAATTTTGAAAAACAATTGCGAAAAAAATTTATTTCGAATTTTCAAAATTTCAAAATTACCGCTGGCGAACAAGTTTGGTGTTCGCCAGCGGTAAATAGATAGCGCTGGAGAACATGAGGGAAACTTGTCACGAGTTGGGTCGTACCTTTGTTTTCGGACTATCTAGGCTCTAGCCTAACACAACCAAGCAACTAGTTAGACACTTTTCTACCCATTTTGACGCTGATGCCGTCCTTATTCGTATAAGCCTGATTTTTCTCCAACGGGGCTAGGTTTTCATCGGAGAGAGACTCCGGCGTTGGGATCCCACCACAAGATAGGGGGTGCCATAACATGTGTGTCCAAGTGTGCTATGGGTTTTGGATGACAGACAATGCACTTTGGGGGTGTGATCTACTTCACCGGTATCAACTTCTCTTTAGAGAGTTTCATAACTTATAGCTTGAAAGTACTATAGATCAGACAAACATGAGGGAAATTTATCAAGAGTTGGGTTATGGATGTCATATTTCGTTTTCTCTCATTTTTCTAATCGATTTAGACATATTATTTCTCAAATTTCAATATATGTATTTGCATATATGAATTATTTAATATTAAATGGAAAAAAGGAAAATAAGTTAATTATTATTTGAATTAAGAATATTTTAATTCAAAATATTATTAATGATTTCATTTGTTTTTATTTAAATAATTATTTCGACTAGTCCATGGGTTAATAGGATTGATAGCATACTATTGTCAGGTAAGTATCTCTTGTTTGTAGGTAGCTCGTATGGAAGGAACTAAAAAGTTAAGCGTGCAAGTGCTGAAGTAGTCTGAAGATGAGTGACCTGTGCGGAAAGTGTTAGTAGAAGTGAGTAATTTAGATTGAAATTAAGAATGCTTAGTGACAAATGTGAGTTTAAGTGGTTAAACAATAGAAATAAAAAATGGTAATTAAATTGATTTTTTTCTGAAAAAAACAAAAAAAGAAAACAAAAGACTAAACTCTAGTACCAGTTTTGGTTACGAGCCGTTACCAAAAGTATCCTGCCCCGTGGGCTACTCCTGGGCCACATTTAATAGCGGTCTGTAAAGAACCGGTACTAAAGGTTGGGGGCCTTTAGGGCCGATTAATTAGTACCGGTTGTCTAATCGGTACTAAATGGCGTCTGGAACCAGTACTGATAGCCCAGTTTCTACTAGTCTCGGCTAATTCCCGCGGCCCGCGTGGTATGGTGAGGTCAGGCGGCGGAGGAGGAGCGCACACGTAGCTCTTTTTTTCTTATACTCATACAAAGAGTCTCACTTAATTATAAGCAGGTGAAACTCCCAATCATCTAGCAATGTGAGAGTAAATATTTGTCCTAGCTCTTGCCATATACGAATGAGCCACATGGACCTCTAGGATTTTCAGTAATTATTAAAAAGTTAAAATGGGAATGGCGATTTAGGCTAAAATCCCAACAGTGTGTTGAGACAAGTAGCTGAAGGGACACGAGATGTACTGTTGGCAGCGCGGCGGGGCCACCGACAGCTATTGTTTGACCGAAGTAAGCCAGGTCAAAGAGTAGACTTTGGAATTGATTTTGCTGCCCAAGGTCAGATTTTGCTGTTTGGCATTAAACCTTGATCGGCATCGTGATCTCCGTGTTTTGGATTATCAAGAGTAGTAACATATGGTACCTTATTGACTGGTAGCATTTTCTTAAGCAACTTTGCTGGCTGTTAGTGTAGCGAGACGCATCTCGTGAAACGTTTTATGGCATATACAAACTCTGTAAGATCTGTTGAAGAAGATTTAGTATTGATTCCACACATGGCTGAGATCCTTATAAACCCACACACCCCGTGTGTGCATTTGTCAATCCACGTCAAGTCAACACAGGAGCAAGTTTAGAACAGAGCAGGGCTCCAAGAACCACCGGAAGCCATGAGGGCGCACCTCTCCCTGGCCGTCGTGCTCCTGCTGGCCGCAGGGTCCGTGGCGGCGGCGCAGGACTACGACTTCTTCTACCTCGTGCTCCAGGTGAGTGTCCCCGCCGTGCCGTGCATGCGTGCTCAATTCAGTTCAGTTCAGTTCGTCGGTTGCTGATGGGTTTCGTGTTGCGTATGGGCAGTGGCCGGGGTCGTACTGCGACACGAAGCAGAGCTGCTGCTACCCGCGGTCCGGCAAGCCGGCGGCGGACTTCGGGATCAAGGGACTGTGGCCGAACCGCGACGACGGCACCTACCCGCAGAACTGCGACCCCAGCAGCGAGTTCGATCCATCCAAGGTCAGACCTTCGAACATGAACGCATTGCCATTTTTTACTTTTGTTTTCTTCGTCTTCCTGTTGTATCTCTTGTTCTTTCAGGATCCTTGGCTGTTAGAGAATGTGTTTCTGGTTCCTATTTGTGTTGGAAATTTCAAATTAAGTTTGCTTCTGCCGAACTGAGTGACGAGAAATAAGTATGACATGCAGGTGAGCGACCTGCTGAGCAGCCTGGACACCAAGTGGCCGACGCTGGCGTGCCCGACCAGTGACGGCATCAGGTTCTGGGGGCACGAGTGGGAGAAGCACGGCACCTGCGCCCAGAACATCTTCGACGAGCACGCCTACTTTCAGACCGCCCTCCAGCTCCGCGACCACCTCAGCGTCCTCGACGCCCTCGCCTCCGCGGGCATCTCGCCCGACGGCGGCTACTACACGTTGGCCGCGATCCAGGGCGCGATCCAGCAGGGGACAGGCTTCGCGCCCTACGTCGAGTGCAACCGCGACGAGTCTGGGAACTCCCAGCTCTACCAACTCTACTTCTGCGTCGCGGCCGACGCCTCAGGCTTCGTGAAATGCCCCGTCAGCCCCGGCGGCAGGACCTGCGGCAACAGGATCGAGTTCCCGGTCTTCTGATCCAATCCGAGGAGATGTATCACGACGCCTCGGGCTTCGTGAAATGCCCCGTCAGCCCCGGCGGCAGGCCCTGCAGCAACAGGATCGAGTTCCCGGTGTTCTGATCCAATCTAAGGAGTGGCATCGCGTGCTCCTGATTCCTAGCTATTCATTGGCTCTTCATCTCTTCAACCCGACAGAATAAAATGTGGGTGCGTGTTCGATCATGTGCTGATTTCTCTTAGTTCCATCAGTGATCTAGCCAAGTTCAGGAGATCTTTATGTTAGTGAAGACACTACGTATATCAAGAAATCCTGAAAGCATGTGAAGCCGATACTCTTCCATGTTTCAGGAATCAATTGATAACATGGAGGACTGTTTAATGTTTGCACTTTTAGCTTAGGGTTGATGCTGTTGGTCCTAACCTGATCTTTACGTCATGGAAGTCGAGCACTTTCGGTTGACGTAGCATAGCTCCTCGGTTTAACTCCAGTAAAATGTGCGCACGAATAAGTTAAGCATGCAGCCACCTAAATGGATACGATCAGCTGCGAAGCTACACACGTGCGCACAACACACAATGAAACACTGCTGGAAAATTCAACGCCGCCGAGTATCATGCTGTTTGCCGAGTTCCTAATCACGGTATACTCGGCGAAACAGTATCGAAGCCGAGAAGTGAACGAAAACACTCGGCGTCCAGGCAACACTCGGCATAAACGAAGTTCGCCGAGTGTGCCCTGCCATGTACACTCGGCACAGAGAGTACACTCGGCAGTACGTGCCTCTGCCGAGTGTGGCCTGCTCCCCACACTCGGCAAAAAATGTACACATCGGCAAATATCTACAGGGCACTCGGCAAACACACTCACTCGGCACTTCAGTAGGCCACGTGGCAATTCCGGACCTGTAACCACAGTTGCGTACTTTGCCGAGTGTTTCCGTTACGGGGACTGGGCGAAGAATAGTTTTTTTTTGTTGGAGCGTTGCCGAGTGCCTCCGTTACGGGGACTCGGCGTACATATTGCCACCAAACATTTCGCTTCGCGCAATTTCTTCCCGCCCCCAGTTTCAAACTTTGCCGAGTGCCTCTGGAAGGGATACTCGGCATACATATTGCCACCAAACATTTCGCTTAGCGCCACTTCTCCCTGCCCTCTAGTTTGAAACTTGCCCGAGTGCCTGCAAAGTGATACTCGGCATACATATTGGCACCAAACATTTCGATTCGCGCCATTGCTTCCCGCCCCCAGTTTGAAACTTTGCCGAGTGCCTCTGGAAGGGAGACTCGGCATATACACGGCCAAATTTTCGCGCCAACTATCCCCACCCTGTTTGTCTATTTGTCGAGTGTCTTGCAGGCTCATACTCGGCAAAGAAGTGAAAGAAGCACACAATCCGTGTGCACACATTGGATCCAACGGCTCACAATCACTTGAAAGATCCAACGGCTCGGAAGACCTCGAAGAAAACACACTATCCGTGTGCTTCTTCCCTCCATTTCTCACTATATAAACACACATGCATCTAGCTTAGTTAGCACATATCTACAACCCAGCACTCTTCCATTTCTTCGCGCCAACTCTTCCATGTCTTCCACCGTACCCACTATAACCTACTCAGAGGCGGATGAGCTCTGCGCCTCGAACTACCCCTGCCCTCCCGGGTACGGCGTCCCCGCCGGGTGGATGCTGAGCGCCGGAGGCGTGCCGGCCCCTCCTGTCCCTCAAGGTGTGGCGCGCCGGGCGGCCATCACGAACCACTACTACTTCGAGCTGACATCGGAGCAGCGGACGTATCCCCAATGGGATCCCAACTACCGCGCAAGTTGGGACGCCTTCTTCTTCAATCGGCGTGAGAGGGCGCTCGCCAGGTACGAGGAGGACGGCCCGCCTCCTTCGAACTTCAACGAGGCTGGTCGTCGGCTGTGGTGGCGCGGCCGGACTCTCCAGGGCGTCATGAACTACATAAGGAACGGCGATAACCCCCGCCTGCGCTACCCACAGCGACGACGGTGGCGGCGACTTCGACGACTACGAGTACATGTATTATACGCCTAGGCAGGAGTATGACTAGACCTGAGCCACAAGATGGCTGGGACAAAAGGTTTGTCCATGTATCCTAGAATGTTTAAATCCACTGTCATGTATCCCGCTTCCTTGGAATTTCAATCTAGTCGTAAAATTCAAAAATAATCGTAGTGGTGTGTGTTCAAGTGTCATGTTAGTCCCAAGGAACACCCTTGACACATGGCATGGCAAAACAATTGTTTAGGTGGGATCCCTGTGCGTAAGATACCATAGCCCCGGTGTAGAAAAAGACGGAACTGGCGTCTAGCGCCCTCTGCGTGAGCCGGAAGTGGGTAGCAAAGTGGAACTAGTTGCTTGGTTGTGTCATGTTAGGCCCAAGGAACAACCTTGACAATGGTAGGGCCCACCTCCTTGCAAGATTCCCCCCGTGACGTCAGATCCGGGTGTTTCGGGGTGTGAGCAGTCCTGGAACCCGCGAGAGAGAATCCGACGTCGGTGAGGCCCCAACACAGAGAGTGATTGTATCTTTGGCACCCAACACCCATGATACACTCTAACACACATGGCATGGCAAAACATTGGTTTAGGTGGGATCCCGACGCTCCGGATCCCCTCTCCGGAGATACCCTAGCCCCGGTGTAGAAAAAGACGGAACTGGCGTCTAGCCCCCTCTGCGTGAGCCGGAAGTGGGTAGCAAAGTGGAACTAGTTGCTTGGTTGTGTCATGTTAGGCCCAAGGAACACCCTTGACAATGGTAGGGCCCAGTTCCTTGCAAAATTCCCCCCGTGACGTCAGATCCGGGAGTTTAGGGGTGTGAGCAGTCTTGGAACCCGCGAGAGAGAATCCGACGTCGGTGAGGCCCCAACACAGAGAGTGATGGTATCTTTGACATCCAACACCCATGATACATTCTAACACACATGGCATGGCAAAACATTGGTTTAGGTGGGATCCCGACGCTCCGGATCCCCTCTCCGAAGATACCCTAGCCCCGGTGTAGAAAAAGACGGAACCGGCGTCCAGCCCCCTCTGCGTGAGCCGGAAGTGGGTAGAAATTGTGGAACTAGTTGCTTGGTTGTGTCATGCTAGGCCCAAGGAACACCCTTGACAATGGGAGGGCCCACCTCCTTGCAAGATTCCCCCCGTTACGTCAGATCCGGGAGCTTCGGGGTGTGAGCAGTCCTGGAACCCACGAGAGAGAATCCGACGTCGGTGAGGCCCCAACACAGAGAGTGATGGTATATTTGGCACCCAACACCCATGATACACTAACACACATGGCATGGCAAAACATTGGTTTAGGTGGGATCCCGACGCTCCGGATCCCCTCTCCGGAGATACCCTAGCCCCGGTGTAGAAAAAGACGGAACCGGCGTCTAGCCCCCTCTGCGTGAGCCGGAAGTGGGTAGCAAAGTGGAACTAGTTGCTTGGTTGTGTCATGTTAGGCCCAAGGAACACCCTTGAAAATGTTAGGGCCCACCTCCTTGCAAGATCCCCCCCCGTTACGTCAGATCCGGGAGTTTAGGGGTGTGAGCAGTCCTGGAACCCGCGAGAGAGAATCCGACGTCGGTGAGGCCCCAACACAGAGAGTGATGGTATCTTTGGCACCCAACACCCATGATACACTCTAACACACATGGCATGGCAAAACATTGGTTTAGGTGGGATCCCGACGCTCCGGATCCCCTCTCCGGAGATACCCTAGCCCCGGTGTAGAAAAAGACGGAACCGGCGTCCAGCCCCCTCTGCGTGAGCCGGAAGTGGGTAGAAAAGTGGAACTAGTTGCTTGGTTGTGTCATGCTAGGCCCAAGGAACACCCTTGACAATGGTAGGGCCCACCTCCTTGCAAGATTCCCCCCGTTACGTCAGATCCGGGAGCTTCGGGGTGTGAGAAGTCCTGGAACCCGCGAGAGAGAATCCGACGTCGGTGAGGCCCCAACACAGAGAGTGATGGTATATTTGGCACACAACACCCATGATACACTATAACACACATGGCATGCCAAAAAATTGGTTTAGGTATGATCCCGATGATCCGGATCCCCTCTCCGGAGATACCCTAGCCCCGGTGTAGAAAAAGACGGAACCGACGTCCAGCCCCCTCTCCGTGAGCCGGAAGTGCGTAGCAAAGTGGAACTAGTTGCTTGGTTGTGTCATGTTAGGCCCAAGGAACACCCTTGACAATGGTAGGGCCCACCTCCTTGCAAGATTCCCCCCGTTACGTCAGATCCGGGAGTTTCGGGGTGTGAGCAGTACTGGAACCCGCGAGAGAGAATCCGACGTCGGTGAGGCCCCAACACAGAGAGTGATGGTATCTTTGGCACCCAACACCCATGATACACTCTAACACACATGGCATGGAAAAACATTGGTTTACGTGGGATCCCGACGCTCCGGATCCCCTCTCCGGAGATACCCTAGCCCCGGTGTAGAAAAAGACGGAACTGGCGTCTAGCCCCCTCTGCGTGAGCCGGAAGTGGGTAGCCAAGTGGAACTAGTTGCTTGGTTGTGTCATGTTAGGCCCAAGGAACACCCTTGACAATGGTAGGGCCAACCTCCTTGCAAGATCCCCCCCCCGTTACGTCAGATCCGGGAGTTTAGGGCTGTGAGCAGTCCTGGAACCCGCGAGAGAGAATCCGACGTCGGTGAGGCCCCAACACAGAGAGTGATGGTATCTTTGGCACCCAACACCCATGATACACTATAACACACATGGAATGGCAAAACATTGGTTTAGGTGGGATCCCGACGCTCCGGATCCCCTCTCCGAAGATACCCTAGCCCCGGTGTAGAAAAAGACGGAACCGGCGTCCAGCCCCCTCTGCGTGAGCCGGAAGTGGGTAGCAAAGTGGAACTAGTTGCTTAGTTGTGTCATGATAGGCCCAAGGAACACCCTTGACAATGGTAGGGCCCACCTCCTTGCAATATTCCCCCCGTTACGTCAGATCCGGGAGCTTCGGGGTGTGAGCAGTCCTGGAACCCGCGAGAGAGAATCCGACGTCGGTGAGGCCCCAACACAGAGAGTGATGGTATATTTGGCACCCAACACCCATGATACACTATAACACACATGGCATGGCAAAACATTGGTTTAGGTATGATCCCGACGCTCCGGATCCCCTCTCCGGAGATACCCTAGCCCCGGTGTAGAAAAAGACGGAACCGGCGTCCAGCCCCCTCTGCGTGAGCCGGAAGTGGGTAGCAAAGTGGAACTAGTTGCTTGGTTGTGTCATGTTAGGCCCAAGGAACACCCTTGTCAATGGTAGGGCCCACCTCCTTGCAATATTCCCCCCGTTACGTCAGATCCGGGAGTTTCGGGGTGTGAGCAGTCCTGGAACCCGCGAGAGAGAATCCGACGTCGGTGAGGCCCCAACACAGAGAGTGATGAGGGGATAGTAACCCGGTATACCAATTCAAAGGCGTGATTCGGCCCAAAACGGCGGCTGGACCGGATCCGGCTAAGGACAAAGAAACTTCTGGAAGGCCCAAAGCTTGTAATGTTTGTAACCCGGATTGTGGGTTACGGTAAGGAAAGTTAGAGTTTGTATGCAGAGTTCGAGTAGGGCTCAGGATGCGCCTTGCAGGGCAAGCCAAGGGGGGTATGGGTGCTATATAAACCAACCCCTGGGCTCAGCCTGAGAGAGATTCAAGTCATAGTTGTAACACCTGTTATCGAGTATCCAGTATAATTCGTATTGAGATCCGGCGAGTTATTTTCCGGTTCTTAGATTGCTTTTCGCCATGTTTTCCTTCGAGCTAAACCCTCTCCCAAATACCTGTGTCGACTTGCCCCAAGATCAGTTACCCCAGGTAACATCTGCCGTGATTATCCCACGACAGTTGGCGCCCACCGTGGGGCCTGCGTCCAAAGGTGTTTACATCACGGGAGAAGCTCGGAAGGGCATGAAGAACCTCATCGTCGGAGAAATCTACGTCAACAGCAAAGGAGAGAAGATGGTAGACGATTCTGGCTGCGGGCCAGAGTCGGATCACCTCGAAACCGGATCCGTCGTGACAGTCGGCAGCATCAACGTCTTCATCGGTATGGTATGTACTTCCAGTTCGAATCGTGATAATCTTGGATCTGATTCTGTGTCAGGGGAAGACACGTATGTCCAATCGAAAAAGAAGAGTCGATTGGAACAACGGGTCAGATAGAGAGGGAGGATGATACCGAGTCTATACGGGATTTATCGGAGGATCGATATGAGAAGGAAAACAGCGAGGAAGAACAATACGAATCTACACCGGGCATCATGCGCCGGGTTGCAGTTTATGCGGCTCCCGCGGTCAATCTCAATCAAGAAAACGCAGCCGCGGCGCCAGTCGGGCGGCTCAGGCAGTGGCCCAGCAGCAAGGTACAGTTGACCCGGTCTTGGTCCAGGTCGATGGAGAGTCGGCATCAGTCACCAGTCGCCCAGCAGACGAGGAGCGACACGCAAATATGTTTGGGTTCCAAGCAACCGGACCGGGGGCGGGCCCCTCGAATCCGCGCCACCCGGCTCTGTTTGATAATAATTTGATCTTGGACCCCACAGTCTTGGCCACAGTTACCCCAGAAAACGCGGCAGAGCGCGTAAGAGACCTGGACGTGGCTCGTCGTGCATTGGAGAAGCAAAGAAGGCAAGTAGAAGCAGAAAGGCAGGGGATGGCCGCGCGGCAGCGCGAATTGGATGATCGAGAGATCCGGCTCCGGGAGGAAACGACAAGGATGCACCAAAGGCACCGAACTATGCTGCCGGCAACAGGAGGGGTTATTAACCCGAGTGCCCTGGTGTTCACGCCTCAAGATCAGCCGATTCCACCGGTGAACCAAGGGACCATACCGCGACCGTCAACAGGAGCACAGCCGGTAAACGCACCAGCCGGGTTACCTTTGCCACAGACGGGGGTGACAGCAGGCAATACCATGCCACCACCACCATCACGATTCCACACACCAGCAGGCCATTACAACAATCCCATGGACAACGTGTACGCAGCAACGCTCGCATTAAACCAGATTCCTGTAGGAGATTCGCCTCATGCAGAAGGAACCCGACGAGCGATCGATCTGCTACACACCGCGGTAGCACAGCAAGCCAATTATCCGGATCATAGAAGCGGAATGCATGGGACGCCGTACGTCAGTCAGCAACAGGGCAATGTCCAAGCAAGTGCGGCACGACGAAGGGAAGAGCAACAGCAAATGCCGCCTCCACCGCGTATCCAGACAGTACCAGTAGTATCAGCAGCGCAGGCGGTGGCGGACAGTTCCAGGGCCAGAAGAGCCGGGGCCGGGTCTGCAGGGCACGAGTTGCCGGTGGCGCCGCACCTCGTGGCACCCCCAGCCGGGTCACGTGTCTCCCGAGTAAGACCAGCCCCAACCACCCTGGCGGGACCCAAGTGCCTCTCGGACGATATCAGAGCAGAACCTTACCGGAGAAGTTCAAAGAACCGGGGAAAGTAGTAAAATTATGAGCCAACAATGGATCCAGAAACGTGGCTGAGCAGCTACGAGATGGCGATGTCAATTCGCAACGCATCCGAGAATCTTCAAGCCAAATTCATGTACTTAATGATGTCAGAGGGAGCAGCAAAGTTATGGTTCACCAATTTACCGAAAAGTCGATCAAATCGTGGGAGGAGCTAAAGACCGCATTATCAAGCACTTTCATGGGACATGCAGAAAGTTATTTACTATTGATGATTTAGAAAGATGCGTTCAGAAGAAAGGAGAGTCAGCACGCAGCTGGGTACGCCGGGTTATGGAGATACTCCATCGTCTACAGATATCCAGCCTAAGGACGCGCTACAAGCTATGGCGAAAACATGTAAGTATGTTCCTTTAGTGCAAAAGCTAACTCGCATGAAATCTAGTAGGAATGCAGCGGAGGTTACGATGGGAGAGTTAATGGATGCGTGTAACAAACACGCTGCAACGGATACCACACAGGAGGAAGTTGATGACAAGAGCAAAAGCAAACACAAGTAGCAGTGGGAAAACCGGCAATGGATCGGCGCCAAACAATAATGGAAATAGCCAGAACAAGCGCCCGTTTGAAGGGAATTCCGAGTTTGTAGCCAACACGGAGGCCGGGTCTTCAAGACCTAGATCCGAAGGAAATTTTAATACTGGAAATCACAATGGGGGACACTACCAAGGACCTCCAAGACCAAGCAACAGTTGGGACTATTTAGGATGGCATGCCCGAAGCATAGCAGGAACGGCAAGCCGGCCAATCATTCATTGGAGCAGTGTGCCGACTTACAAAGGTGGAAGAACGAGGAAGTGAACAGAGCCATGCGAGGTGCAGGCCGAGGAGGAGGCCCGGGCCTAGGTGGAAATTTGGGCAACGGACCGCCCCCAGCCGGCAACCCGCCAGCTGGAAATCAAGGTAACAATCAAGGGGGAGCGGGAGGTTTTCAAGCTAACCCCAAACAGCTGGGTCAATATCATGTGCACACTACGGGAGGCTCTAACAAGGATAAGAAGATACTAAAACAAGCAGTTAATTCGGTCTCTTCCGCTGTTCCAAGATATTTGAGGTGGTCAGAACAAGAGGTAACATGGAGCAGGAAGGATCACCCGGACAGAGTTGATCACCCTGGAGTCTTAGCTTTGGTAGTAGCACCACAGGTCAACGGCTACGAGCTGAAAAAAGTCTTGATGGATGGAGGAAGTAGTATCAATATCTTGTACTGGGAAACTTTCCTGCGCATGGGCTTAAAGGAATCGCAGCTGCAAAAGAGTACAACAGTTTTTCACGGGATAGTGCCGGGTCATTCGGCATGCCCCGAAGGAAAGGTGGCACTGGAAGTAGCTTTTGGAGAGTCAAAGGACAACTACCGAGTCGAGTGGCTTACCTTTGAGGTAGTAAAGTTGCGCAGTCCTTATCATGCATTGTTTGGAAGGCCGGCTTATGCCAAGTTCATGGCGAGACCGTGTTATGTGTACCTACAGCTGAAAATCCCGGGTCCTAAGAAGACCATTACAATACACGGAAATCGAGATATAGCAGCTGAATGTGATGAGGGAGATGCGGCAATGGCCGAGCAAGCCTGCAGGAAGGAAGAACTCAAACATTACCGTTCTCAGGTGGACCTAGAAGAGAGGACAACGTCAAAAAAGCCAACTCCTGAGGGGGACAAAGCAAAAATTAGGGCAGAACAAGACCCTAAGATGGTAGGCTTCATCAGGAGCGATCCTTTCAAAACTCCTAGCAGGGAAGAAGAAGGCGTACCGCCATCCGCAGCTGATCACGCTTCAAGGACGATATACCCGGATTGGCTAGCAAATCCGGTACTCATTATGAAAGGGCCTAGCAAATGGAGAATGTGCATCGGCCGCACCAACGCGAGGCCGATTCTCGAGAATAACTAGAGCAGTGTAACGGACGGCAGGTTTCATACGCACTCTTTTCCTACCCAGGGTACCTAAGGGGACTGGAAGGTTTTTAATGAGGCGGCCTGCTGATTCAAAAAAAGAAATTTTTATCAATAAAAGAAGATGGTCTCGAGTCTTATCATGGTCTTTGCTTCAGTTACAAGTAAGTAATGCTTGTTATTATCAATACGTCAATATCATCGAAATACGTCACGTGCATATAGGACTTCGGGGATTGGTGTGCTTAAATAAGTAATCACAAACCCGGAGACCCGGCCTTGATGCCTATGAGTTATGAGGGCTGATTACTCGAAAAAACGGGTACGGCTGCAATCTTATAACCGGACAAAGGAGCCAAATTTCTTGATTATTCTTACTTAAGCTCGATGTGACTCGCGCCAAAGTGGCATGATCTGTTCACTTACGATTACAATCAAACTATGCAGCCCAATGGGACTTGCTTGACCCTGTTTTTCGTATAGATGTAACAACATGGTATCCACGCGAAAGCCGGCTTACAGTACAAGATAATCAAAAGGGTCATCTAAACCACAAGTCCATGCAGAGTATAAGGCTCAAATAGCCGGAAACTCAACAAGTATTAAGCATGACTTCAGTATTTATGTGAATAGCTATTGGTCTTCAGCTTGGTAAAGAGCAGTTTGTCATCTGAGAAAGGCCACGCCCCCTTAGCTCGTACTTGGGTCATGGGGACTGGGGACTTCGAGACAGAAACAAACTGCTTAACTACTAAAGCTCGTAAACCATAGTTTCCGAGTCTTGGGGACTTAAAGAAAAGTCCGTCTATCAAAACCTACGATACTCGGTTAGCCGAGTCTTGAAAGGGAGTCAAAAGCAAGAGTTCAAAGTATCGAGAATAAGCTTACAGGTAACACAAGGATCGAAATTATCAAAAGCCGGGAGAGGCAAAGAGTTATCATAAATTAACAAGCGCAAAGTCATAATATCAGTATCAATGTTGCACAGGCGCATCGCTAAAAATCATATCAGTCTCGAGAAACGCAAAGCACTAGGTATCATCCTACTCGGCATCCTGAGAGTGGTCCTCCGGGTCTTCGTCTTGGAATTGCTCCTTGGCTTTGCCAGCAGTTTTACCCGGACTCTTCACGTCAGGACGGACAGGCGGAGGAACGGCTGGCGTTGAGGTAGACGGCTTTACGCCTAGTTCGGTTTCTCTCTTCGCAGCCTCTTCTTTCCTCCTGGCCTGGTCAGTCGACCACTTTTCCAGCATATCAAAAGGAGGGGGTGCCTCCACCAGAATAACCTTGCCCTCAGAGTCATATGAGCTCATAATTGTGTTTAGATCCATTTTATCTGCCAAAGTTGTGGCCGAGTGACGTACCGAAGATTGTATAGCTTTGAAGTCCTGGGGTTTAAACTTAGACCCGTCAGCCTTGAATTCTGGGAACCCGGATACTACCTTGGCCGGGTCAAGCTTAGGAAAATAAGCCTTCGCCAGCGTCAAAGCCCGGGTCATCCCAATCCGGCAAGACGAACGCTTCAATTTCAATCCATCCAGGCGCTGTGGAAAAGGCCTGCACGAGATTTTCTTCGCCCGGGTATACCTCCGAAGGCCACTTTATAGCATCCAGCAAAAGTTTCGTGCCGGCAAAAAATGTCCGGAGCACAGTCTTCAGAGTTTTAGCCTGAGTAACGGTGTTCTCCTCCGGAGCAGCAAGGTTAGCACCTGCAATCGAAACGCACAAAAGCATATCAGTAATCTTGATTATTACAACGGCAAGATAGAGATACGCAAGTTAATTGCAAATAACAAACTTACTTAGCAAGATACGGTAAGTGTCCGTAATTTGAGCCGACAGGTTCTTCAGCGAGGATTGGGCAGCATTGTATTTGTTCTTGTATTTGGAGACATCTTTTTTCAAAGTCTTTATCTCCGCTTCAAGGGTTTCCCTACGTTTTGTTTCCGCAAGCAAGAGCTGCTCAGTTTTAAGTAATGTTTCATCCAACTGAGTTATCTCCGCCTGCAAAGAATGAGTGCAACTGTAAGCCGGATATCGCGAGAATATTTCCTTCCGAGAAAATAATTACAGAAAAGTATTATGCGAAGTACCGAGAATAATTACAGAAAATTATGCTCGGAACTTGGGGACTGGATGTATAGTAAGAAGTATCAAGTAAGATTACCTGATGTGCTGCAGCCATACGCTCTAGGATATTTCCTTCGGAAGCTTTCATGGCGAGAAGAGCGCTCATCAGCTGGTTAAAATCAGCGTTATCCGAGTTAGATGACTCGGGTACCTGGAAAGTGGGAAAAGGAGCTTTTCTTGTAACAGGAGGTGGCACCCGGGTCATCCGAATGTCGGAGTATGGTCCCCCTCCCGCGCTCGAAGCTGCTCCCTTCTCCTTTTCGCCTGCGTGCGAAGCGATTGGATACCCGGTATCATGCCTAGCCAGCTCCGGTGGCGACGCTTGCTCGTCGCCAGTTGCGGTGAATGCGCCATCAGCCGGCTCATTCTCGACTCGGTCCTCAGCCTCCGTGCCTTCTTCGTCGCTAATAACAACTGTGGCTCTGTAGAAGGTACGAGGGTGCAGTTAATCTTTGGTTATGAAAAGGTGATAAAAGTTCGGTATAACGTCAAGGAAAGGAGTTTACCCGGTGTTCACCGGAAGTCCGAAGGGAAGCCGCCGCTAGACCCGGAAGAGACTGAAAATGGCAAGCAAGGTCTGGGATTACGTCGCAAAGGAATGTCCGGAAAGAGTTTCTATGTACGATAAATACCAGAGCGTCGAGCCGGGGGCGACGAAGTGTCCGGTTAAGGGCCTCGTCGCCCGGATGGTTCCGGGTTACTCGGCGCCTAGTCGCGGCAGCTCCTTCATTTATATGATCAAAGGGATGAAGATGAGGTTAGCCCCGGAGTGACGTTATGAGAGCAAAAATTAAAGGGCAAGGAAATGAAATGAAAACCTGGAGGGCGATTCTCTGGGATTTCCTTTTTGATCCGGCTTTGGTGGCCGGCTCCGGCTCGTCCTCTTCGCTGGTGGACTCCGCCCTGCCGTCTGTCTCTTCTTCTTCTTCTTCGTCTTGATCCTCTCGTTCTGAAAGATATCAAAGTTATAGCATAAGGAAAAAGAGGAGGCAGGATATAATGCGTGCGAGGGGATTGAGTATGCACCTTCATCCGAGTTAGCGGCATCGTCTTCCTCCTCCGCGTCTTCGGAACTAAGAGGAGTGTTGACCGTCCAAAAGTCATTATCGGCCTGAGGTGAAAATGCCAGGGCAATGGTTAATATTGAGTCAAGAAAAGCGGATAAAAGTAAGCTTGTTAAAATCCAAAATCAAGAGGTAGAAAGCTTACCGCGGGGGCGGGTCTCGAGTGTAAAAGGTTCTAATCCGGCTATGTTCCGGATTACCTCGAGTTTCTCTGTTAAAAAACCCTTGATCGTTTTGTTCGTTTCATTAGGGGCGAAGGTGCTGGTAGAGTATCGGATCGGGTCCGTGGTTTGACCCGAATATTCACACATCAGCTTCTCACGAATGGAGTTTGGCTGGATGCGGAAGCTGACCCAGGTCTTCACCAGGTTTAGCCCGACGAGGCCTCGAGCCGTTAAGATAGAGATCTTAGCCAGCAAAGGCAAGATAGCCTCCCTGTCCGAGTCAGGGGCGAAGGCATTGAAAGTCTCCGAAATGTCAAGCTGACCCTCCGAGTAACCCGGAAACTTCTTTTCGCCGGGAGGGAGGTATCCTGGCAGTAGAAGTACGAGAGCTGCCAGTGCTTTACATGAGAATGAGAGTGATAGGAGGCATCAAGGAGTTCTTGCGGCGCTGGATAGAAACCCCGCCGCAAGTAAGAAGTGCGCCGTCGCCGCTTTCGCGGCACGGCTTGCACTGAAAGAGTTCAACGAAGAGAGCCAAACTTGGCGGAGTGCACAAGTAAGACTCGGAAAGAACGATAAAGTGGGAGATGTTTAGAACGGAGTTTGGGCCTATGTCGAAAATACGGAGGTTGTAGTGATCTAGGACGTCACGAAAGAAAGGGTGACCCGGAGGCCTGAAACCCCGGGTCACATGTTCGACGAAACATATTACCTCGTCCGTTGCTGGAGAAGGCCGGGTTTCGTTGCCTGGTACTCTCCAACGGATGGATTCCTGCGGAGGAAGAATTCCAAGCTCGACCAACTCCTCCAGTTTAGCCTTGGTAACGGAGGACTTCCCCCAATTGGCTGATATGGAGTTCGTGGATTTAGCCTTAGCCGGCTGTTTCCCTTGCCTCTTGGGTGCCATGGGGTTGACCTGGTGAAACATCAAAAGGGAGGACGTAAGAAACGAAAACTTGGAAGTTAGCAGATGAGCAATTACCGACTATTTAAACACGATCCGGGTATTGCCTTGCTGGGTCAAGTACGATTTGTCCGGGTATTGTATATCATTACAAAACCTGTAGAGTTTTCCGTAAGGTAAGTGTTTGGGGAAGTTAGAAGGATACCCATATGCCTACCCTCGGCAAGTGAGCCGGAGAAGTGAGATTTTCGGAGGGATAAGAGCAAAGGCGGAAATTTTAGACGGCCCGAGCCCAGATTGGGGACCCTATTTCTAGATTTATGACCAAGTTAATGCGTACTGACGTTAGGGGAGTAATATAAGCAATGTATCCTATCTAGGGGAATGGTTATGGTAAGCGCTAGTGAGTTAAATCGGCAAGGCCCGAGAAACTGCGGACAACTTGATTCAGATCTAATCTAAGGAAAGGCTGAGAAATTGTCAGGATGGGCTGGAGGATATGAGGAACTTACCGAGGGAGGTTGAAGTAGGGACTTGCGGAGACAGATGGCGCAAGATTGATGTCCTTTCGCGATTGTTGGCCGGCAAATCGGGGGCTTGGCGGCGGATTTGGGAGCTGGAGTGAGTCGCGTGGTAACGGAGCGCAAGCGACGGCGGATGGGCTTCGGCGATGTGCGTAGGGCTTCCGTGGTGGCACTCCGCGAACTCGAGCTTGAGAAGAAGAGGAGTGGGGGAAATGAGCCGTTAGGGTTGAGTTTGCTCCTTGGGGTCTATTTATAATAGCCCGGGTGGAAAAGCTTATCCTAACGGGCGAAACCCGGGAGGTGTGGAGTGATAGTTGGCTATTTTGAAATTTGAAAAACACGCTTTATGCGTAGTCAGATATGATCCAGAGAAAAAGGAAGGGGAAATCTCCTTCCTGGTATCGGCGGTAATTATCAAGAAAGATGTGAAATTATGGAGTTTCCTATTATGACTCAAATCTGGAAGATTAAGGGAGAACCTTTAAGGGAGAGCCGGGTCATTACCTGACCCCCTTGGTACCAATCTCAGCCATTCGTCAACGTATTGTGTCTTGACCTTCATGTGTTTGTGTCTAACATTTCTGCAGGGAATAGCCAGCGCTTCGAAGAGTAAATCTTGGAAGCCCCAGCTATTCTGGGGACTACTGATGAGGGGATAGTAACCCGGTATACCAATTCAAAGGTGTGATTCGGCCCAAAACGGCGGCTGGACCGGATCCGGCTAAGGACAAAGAAACTTCTGGAAGGCCCAAAGCTTGTAATGTTTGTAACCCGGATTGTGGGTTACGGTAAGGAAAGTTAGAGTTTGTATGCAGAGTTCGAGTAGGTCTCGGGATGCGCCTTGCAGGGCAAGCCAAGGGGGGTATGGGTGCTATATAAACCAACCCCTGGGCTCAGCCTGAGAGAGATTCAAGTCATAGTTGTAACACCTGTTATCGAGTATCCAGTATAATTCGTATTGAGATCCGGCGAGTTATTTTCCGGTTCTTAGATTGCTTTTCGCCATGTTTTCCTTCGAGCTAAACCCTCTCCCAAATACCTGTGTCGACTTGCCCCAAGATCAGTTACCCCAGGTAACATCTGCCGTGATTATCCCACGACAGAGAGTGATGGTATCTTTGCCACCCAACACCCATGATACACTATAACACACATGTCATGGAAAAACATTGGTTTAGGTGGGATCCCGACGCTCCGGATCCCCTCTCTGGAGATACCCTAGCCTCGGTGTAGAAAAAGACGGAACCGGCGTCCAGCCCCCTCTGCGTGAGCCGGAAGTGGGTAGCAAAGTGGAACTAGTTGCTTGGTTGTGTCATGTTAGGCCCAAGGAACACCCTTGTCAATGGTAGGGCCCACCTCCTTGCAAGATTTCCCCCTTTACGTCAGATCTGGGAGTTTCGGGGTGTGAGCAGTCCTGGAACCCGCGAGAGAGAATCCGACGTCGGTGAGGCCCCAACACAGAGAGTGATGGTATCTTTGGCACCCAACACCCATGATACACTATAACACACATGGCATGGCAAAACATTGGTTTAGGTGGGATCCCGACGCTCCGGATCCCCTCTCCGGAGATACCCTAGCCCCGGTGTAGAAAAAGACGGAACCGGCGTCCAGCCCCCTCTGCGTGAGCCGGAAGTGGGTAGCAAAGTGGAACTAGTTGCTTGGTTGTCATGTTAGGCCCAAGGAACACCCTTGTCAATGGTAGGGCCCACCTCCTTGCAAGATTTCCCCCGTTACGTCAGATCCGGGAGTTTCGGGGTGTGAGCAGTCCTGGAACCCGCGAGAGAGAATCCGACGTCGGTGAGGCCCCAACACAGAGAGTGATGGTATCTTTGGCACCCAACACCCATGATACACTCTAACACACATGTCATGGAAAAACATTGGTTTAGGTGGGATCCCGACGCTCCGGATCCCCTCTCCGGAGATACCCTAGCCCCGGTGTAGAAAATAACGGAACTGTCGTCTAGCCCCCTCTGCGTGAGCCGGAAGTGGGTAGCAAAGTGGAACTAGTTGCTTGGTTGTGTCATGGTAGGCCCAAGGAACACCCTTGACAATGGTAGGCCCCACCTCCTTGCAAGATCCCCCCCGTTACGTCAGATCCGGGAGTTTAGGGGTGTGAGCAGTCCTGGAACCCGCGAGAGAGAATCCGACGTCGGTGAGGCCCCAACACAGAGAGTGATGGTATCTTTGGAACCCAACACCCATGATACACTCTAACACACATGGCATGGCAAAACATTGGTTTAGGTGGGATCCCGACGCTCCGGATCCACTCTCCGGAGATACCCTAGCCCCGGTGTAGAAAAAGACGGAACCGACGTCCAGCCCCCTCTGCGTGAGCCGGAAGTGGGTAGCAAAGTGGAACTAGTTGCTTGGTTGTGTCATGTTAGGCCCAAGGAACACCCTTTACAATGGTAGGGCCCACCTCCTTGCAAGACCCCCCCCCCCGTTACGTCAGATCCGGGAGTTTAGGGGTGTGAGCAGTCCTGGAACCCGCGAGAGAGAATCCGACGTCGGTGAGGCCCCAACACAGAGAGTGATGGTATCTTTCGCACCCAACACCCATGATACACTATAACACACATGTCATGGCAAAAACATTGGTTTAGGTGGGATCCCGACGCTCCGGATCCCCTCTCCGGAGATACCCTAGCCCCGGTGTAGAAAAAGACGGAACCGGCGTCCAGCCCCCTCTGCGTGAGCCGGAAGTGGGTAGCAAAGTGGAACTAGTTGCTTTGTTGTGTCATGCTAGACCCAAGGAACACCCTTGACAATGGTAGGGCCCACCTCCTTGCAAGATTCCCCCCGTTACGTCAGATCCGGGAGCTTCGGGGTGTGAGAAGTCCTGGAACCCGCGAGAGAGAATCCGACGTCGGTGAGGCCCCAACACAGAGAGTGATGGTATCTTTCGCACCCAACACCCATGATACACTATAACACACATGTCATGGCAAAACATTGGTTTAGGTGGGATCCCGACGCTCCGGATCCCCTCTCCGGAGATACCCTAGCCCCGGTGTAGAAAAAGACGGAACCGGCGTCCAGCCCCCTCTGCGTGAGCCGGAAGTGGGTAGCAAAGTGGAACTAGTTGCTTTGTTGTGTCATGCTAGACCCAAGGAACACCCTTGACAATGGTAGGGCCCACCTCCTTGCAAGATTCCCCCCGTTACGTCAGATCCGGGAGCTTCGGGGTGTGAGAAGTCCTGGAACCCGCGAGAGAGAATCCGACGTCGGTGAGGCCCCAACACAGAGAGTGATGGTATATTTGGAACCCAACACCCATGATACACTATAACACACATGGCATGGCAAAACATTGGTTTAGGTATGATCCCGACGCTCTGGATCCCCTCTCCGGAGATACCCTAGCCCCGGTGTAGAAAAAGACGGAACCGGCGTCCAACCCCCTCTGCGTGAGCCGGAAGTGGGTAGCAAAGTGGAACTAGTTGCTTGGTTGGGTCATGTTAGGCCCAAGGAACACCCTTGTCAATGGTAGGGCCCACCTCCTTGCAAGATTCCCCCCGTTACGTCAGATCCGGGAGTTTCGGGGTGTGAGCAGTCCTGGAACCCGCGAGAGAGAATCCGACGTCGGTGAGGCCCCAACACAGAGAGTGATGGTATCTTTGGGACCCAACACCCATGATACACTCTAACACACATTTCATGGAAAAACATTGGTTTAGGTGGGATCCCGACGCTCCGGATCCCCTCTCCGGAGATACCCTAGCCCCGGCGTAGAAAAAGACGGAACTGGCGTCTAGCCCCCTCTGCGTGAGCCGGAAGTGGGTAGCAAAGTGGAACTAGTTGCTTGGTTGTGTCATGGTAGGCCCAAGGAACACCCTTGAAAATGGTAGGGCCCACCTCCTTGCAAGATCCCCCCTGTTACGTCAGATCCGGGAGTTTAGGGGTGTGTGCAGTCCTGGAACCCGCGAGAGAGAATCCGACGTCGGTGAGGCCCCAACACAGAGAGTGATGGTATATTTGGAACCCAACACCCATGATACACTCTAACACACATGGCATGGCAAAACATTGGTTTAGGTGGGATCCCGACGCTCCGGATCCCCTCTCCGGAGATACCCTAGCCCCGGTGTAGAAAAAGACGGAACCGACGTCCAGCCCCCTCTGCGTGAGCCGGAAGTGGGTAGCAAAGTGGAACTAGTTGCTTGGTTGTGTCATGTTAGGCCCAAGGAACACCCTTTACAATGGTAGGGCCCACCTCCTTGCAAGATCCCCCCGTTACGTCAGATCTGGGAGTTTCGGGGTGTGAGCAGTCCTGGAACCCGCGAGAGAGAATCCGACGTCGGTGAGGCCCCAACACAGAGAGTGATGGTATCTTTGGCAACCAACACCCATGATACACTCTAACACACATGGCATGTCAAAACATTGGTTTAGGTGGGATCCCGACGCTCCGGATCCCCTCTCCGGAGATACCCTAGCCCCGGTGTAGAAAAAGACGGAACTGGCGTCTAGCCCCCTCTGCGTGAGCCGGAAGTGGGTAGCAAAGTGGAACTAGTTGCTTGGTTGTGTCATGTTAGGCCCAAGGAACACCCTTTACAATGGTAGGGCCCACCTCCTTGCAAGATTCCCCCCGTTATGTCAGATCCGGGAGTTTCGGGGTGTTAGCAGTCCTGGAACCCGCGAGAGAGAATCCGACGTCGGTGAGGCCCCAACACAGAGAGTGATGGTATATTTGGCACCCAACACCAATTATACACTATAACACACATGGCATGGCAAAACATTGGTTTAGGTGGGATCCCGACGCTCCGGATCCCCTCTCCGGGGAGACCCTAGCCCCGGTGTAGAAAAAGACGGAACCGGCGTCCAACCCCCTCTGCGTGAGCCGGAAGTGGGTAGCAAAGTGGAACTAGTTTCTTGGTTGTGTCATGTTAGGCCCAAGGAACACCCTTGACAATGGTAGGGCCCACCTCCTTGCAAGATTCCCCCCGTTACGTAAAATCCGGGAGTTTCGGGGTGTGAGCAGTCCTGGAACCCGCGAGAGAGAATCCGACGTCGGTGAGGCCCCAACACAGAGAGTGATGGTATATTTGGCACCCAACACCCATGATACACTCTAACACACATGGCATGGAAAAACATTGGTTTAGGTGGGATCCCGACGCTCCGGATCCCCTCCCAGAGATACCCTACCCCGGTGTAGAAAAAAAGACGGAACTGGCGTCTAGCCCCCTCTGCGTGAGCCGGAAGTGCGTAGCAAAGTGGAACTAGTTGCTTGGTTGTGTCATGTTAGGCCCAAGGAACACCCTTGACAATGGTAGGGCCCACCTCCTTGCAAGATCCCCCCCGTTACGTCAGATCCGGGAGTTTAGGGGTGTGAGTAGTCCTGGAACCCGCGAGAGAGAATCCGACGTCGGTGAGGCCCCAACACAGAGAGTGATGGTATCTTTGGAAACAAACACCCATGATACACTCTAACACACATGGCATGGCAAAACATTGGTTTAGGTGGGATCCCGACGCTCCGGATCCCCTCTCCGGAGATGCCCTAGCCCCGGTGTAGAAAAAGACGGAAACCGGCGTCCAGCCCCCTCTGCGTGAGCCGGAAGTGGGTAGCAAAGTGGAACTAGTTGCTTGGTTGTGTCATTCTAGGCCCATGGAACACCCTTTACAATGGTAGGGCCCACCTCCTTGAAAGATTCCCCCTGTGACGTCAGATCCGGGAGCTTCGGGGTGTGAGCAGTCCTCGAACCCGCGAGAGAGAATCCGACGTCGGTGAGGCCCCAACACAGAGAGTGATGGTATATGTGGCCCCCAACACCCATGATACACTATAACACACATGGCATGGCAAAACATTTGTTTAGGTGGGATCCCGACGCTCCGGATCCCCTCTCCGGAGATACCCTAGCCCCGGTGTAGAAAAATACGAAACCGGCGTCCAGCCCCCTCTGCGTGAGCCGGAAGTGGGTAGCAAAGTGGAACTAGTTTCTTGTTTGTGTCATGTTAGGCCCAAGGAACACCCTTGACAATGGTAGGGCCCACCTCCTTGCAAGATTCCCCCCGTTACGTCAGATCCGGGAGTTTCGGGGTGTGAGCAGTCCCGGAACCCGCGAGAGAGAATCCGACGTCGGTGAGGCCCCAACACAGAGAGTGATGGTATCTTTGGCACCCAACACCCATAATACACTCTAACACACATGTAATGGAAAAACATTGGTTTAGGTGGGATCCCGACGCTCCGGATCCCCTCTCCGGAGATACCCTAGCCCCGGTGTAGAAAAAGACGGAACTGGCGTCTAGCCCCCTCTGCGTGAGCCGGAAGTGGGTAGCAAAGTGGAACTAGTTTCTTGGTTGTGTCATGTTAGGCCCAAGGAACACCCTTGACAATGTTAGGGCCCACCTCCTTGCAAGATCCCCCCCGTTACGTCAGATCCGGGAGTTTAGGGGTGTGAGCAGTCCTGGAACCCGCGAGAGAGAATCCGACGTCGGTGAGGCCCCAACACAGAGATTGATGGTATCTTTGGAACCCAACACCCATGATACACACTAACACACATGGCATGGCAAAACATTGGTTTAGGTGGGATCCCCACGCTCCGGATCCCCTCTCCGGAGATACCCTAGCCCCGGTGTAGAAAAAGACGCAACCGGCGTCCAGCCCCCTCTGCGTGAGCCGGATGTGGGTAGCAAAGTGGAACTAGTTTCTTGGTTGTGTCATGTTAGGCCCAAGGAACACCCTTGACAATGGTAGGGGCCACCTCCTTGCAAGACCCCCCCCGTTACGGCAGATCCGGGAGTTTCGGGGTGTGAGCAGTCCTGGAACCCGCGAGAGAGAATCCGACCTCGCTGAGGCCCCAACACAGAGAGTGATGGTATCTTTGGCACCCAACACACATGATACACTCTAACACACATGGCATGGCAAAACATTGGTTTAGGTGGGACCCCGACGCTCCGGATCCCCTCTCCGGAGATACCCTAGCCCCGGTGTAGAAAAAGACGGAACTGGCGTCTAGCCCCCTCTGCGTGAGCCGGAAGTGGGTAGCAAAGTAGACCTAGTTGCTTGGTTGTGTCATGTTAGGCCCAAGGAACACCCTTGACAATGGTAGGGCCCACCTCCTTGCAAGATTCCCCCCGTTACGTCAGATCCGGGAGTTTCGGGGTGTGAGCAGTCCTGGAACCCGCGAGAGAGAATCCGACGTCGGTGAGGCCCCAACACAGAGAGTGATGGTATCTTTGGCACCCAACACCCATGATACACTCTAACACACATGGAATGGCAAAACATTGGTTTAGGTGGGATCCCGACGCTCCGGATCCCCTCTCCGGAGATACCCTAGCCCCGGTGTAGAAATAGACGGAACCGGCGTCCAGCCCACTCTGCGTGAGCCGGAAGTGGGTAGCAAAGTGGAACTAGTTGCTTGGTTGTGTCATGTTAGGCCTAAGGAACACCCTTGACAATGGTAGGGCCCACCTCCTTGCAAGATCCCCCCCGTTACGTCAGATCCGGGAGTTTCGGGGTGTGAGCAGTCCTGGAACCCGCGAGAGAGAATCCGACGTCGGTGAGGCCCCAACACAGAGAGTGATGGTATCTTTGGAACCCAACACCCATGATACACTCTAACACACATGGCATGGAAAAACATTGGTTTAGGTGGGATCCCGACGCTCCGGATCCCCTCTCCGGAGATACCCTAGCCCCGGTGTAGAAAAAGACGGAACCGGCGTCCAGCCCCCTCTGCGTGAGCCGGAAGTGGGTAGCAAAGTGGAACTAGTTTTCTTGGTTGTGTCATGTTAGGCCCAAGGAACACCCTTGACAATGGTAGGGCCCACCTCCTTGCAAGATCCCCCCCGTTACGTCAGATCCGGGAGTTTCGGGGTGTGAGCAGTCCTGGAACCCGCGAGAGAGAATACGACGTCGGTGAGGCCCCAACACAGAGAGTGATGGTATCTTTGGCACCCAACACCCATGATAGACTATAACACACATGGCATGGCAAAACATTGGTTTAGGTGGGATCCCGACGCTCCGGATCCCCTCTCCGGAGATACCCTAGCCCCGGTGTAGAAAAAGACGGAACTGGCGTCCAGCCCCCTCTGCGTGAGCCGGAAGTGGGTAGCAAAGTGGAACTAGTTGCTTGGTTGTGTCATGTTAGTCCCAAGGAACACCCTTGACAATGGTAGGGCCCACCTCCTTGCAAGATTCCCCCGTTACGTCAGATCCGGGAGTTTCGGGGTGTGAGTAGTTCTGGAACCCGCGAGAGAGAATCCGACGTCGGTGAGGACCCAACACAGAGAGTGATTGTCGGATATATACTGAATAGGGGTATAGAAGATGGTAGACAAAAGAGCCGGACTACCAGGGTGGCCTACATGGTAATGGGCTTAGGTCCATTGGGCGGCCCAGTAGTCCGACGCACAGAAGCCGGATTCTAGAAGAACCCGGATCACGGCCCGCGTGATCTGGCTTGGAGGAGAAGACGGATTCCTTACTTTCCAAGTTACAAGTTAAACGTAGTCTTCTAGGTTTCTTGTTCTGTAAGCCCTAATCCGGCTATTATATAAAGCCGGACGGGAGATAGATTACATAAGTTTGATAGGTTAAGTTAGACACAAGCTAAAGCTCTACGCAACTCGCTGGGAAGTTCATCCTCGTCGAGTAGCTAGATCTATTCCCTCACATTGTAACCCTGTTATACGGGCTTTAGTCCCAATTAGTGAGAACTGCAGGAGTAGGTGCGCCGTACTGTCGCGATGTACCGAACCTGGGTAAAATCCCGTGTTCTGTGTTACTACGCTATTCCGTTACCCCACGTCTCTACCGTAGTCTCATGGCACCCCAGTCTATGAAAACTACTACGATGTCTCGACAGTTGGCGCCCACCGTGGGGCAAACGACGTCAGGCGTGAAGTTCCGATCTGGGATATTAGGCGGAATTGGAAGATCGATCACTGTCGGAAGCTTGGAATTCGACGACGACGTCGGGCGCTTCCTCGACAACGGATCCTACATACCGGCGCAAAACCACCTGGTAAGTGCCTGCGTTTTACCGATTGGATCTGCTAACATCTTTATCGGATTAACCGCGGAGGCAATGGGGTTTTGCGGTGGAAGCAAGTATTTCCCACCCGCCCTATACCCAGTCGAAGACGACTATGATGCCGGATTTTGCTCAGATCGCCGACAAAACAGTGATACGCACTTTATCGGCATGGTGCAATCCGAGATCGCTGAAAACACGGATGACGGAAATCCCGTGCAAGAGGCAGGCAACAATACACCCGTCACAGAGACGGAAGAACCAAAACCCGTCACAGAGACGGAAGATCCGACATCCGTCAACCAGACGATGAACTCGGAAACAGAGTCCGTGCTTGCCGCCATAGAGGCGAGATTGGAGTCGGAAACCGGATCGGATAATTTCGACTCCGAAGACGAAGACGATGATGCCTTCGTAAGAAAGGTTAAGTCCTTTCAAGAGGGATTCCATGAAGTGCTAATGGCAAAACAAGCTGATACAACGGGTGCCGATAGCCAGGAAAGCCCTAAAACCCCTCCGCCAGTGGAAGAGAGGGAAGACGGAGAAACTTCTCCGATATTCCCAATGTCAAGGAGATGACAGAGGATGAACCTGTCAAAAAACCTCCGTCTTCCAAGAAAAAGCACCGTGCTTCTAAAAAACTCCAGTACAAACTCCGGAAGAAAAAGTCAGCTGATCTCGCTGATGAAAACCTGGAAGTTGGAGATATTAGTGGCACAAAGCCTACGGAAAAGAAATCTAAGGAAATCACCGCTCCGCCAATGACAGAACTGGAAGAGCAAGAGCTGTTACAAACTCCAGTGGGACCCAATGAACCCCCTGAGATGCTGGAAGCCAGGAGACAAGCTTTCCAACGGCAACAGCAACATCTGCTTAGATCTCGGCAACATCTCCAACAAACCCATAATGACATCAAAATCATGAAGGAAGAAATAGAGGAGTACGAGAAAGCATAGATCTGCCTTAAACCTACTAGGTTACCAGGAATTGCAAAACCGGAAGAACTGCCGCCGAAAGAAAGGTTTTATAACCCATCTTGGCAAAAGCAGTTAAACGGCAAAGATGCCAAGGGCGAACCAATATACAAAACCGCAGCGGAAAACGCGGAAGCAGCGTTCGCCATCCTCAATAACGATCTGTATTCCAACGGGGAAAATCTCCAAGGGGTGTATGCTTTCCTAGGAAAAGCATTAAAGCAGCAACAGCGAGGCCAAGAGCGATCAGGGAGGCTGCATGATAATTCCGCCCTCTGCAAAACGGTTACTTGCGCTGCTGGAGCACCTGGACCGGAAGAACCCGGAGATTCAGATAAAAAAGAGGATCCGAGAAAAGACAAGAAAAACCCCGACAACCGGGACGCAGCGTCTAGAACCGGACCTCATCTCCCGAAAGATGGATATAAACCACACGATCGGGAAGACAAACACCGGAATGACGGCAAAATAATGCCAGCTCCGAGAAACCCAGCTGAAAAAGCTGGAAGATACGATACACCTCACAGATGTGAAAGATCTCGGACACCGCCTAAAGATAAGGAAAGGTACAGGAGCAGGACTCCACCTAATCCCAGGGGGCGTGACAACGGAAGAGATAGAGATAACTCCGGAAAAGCGCGTCCGCGCAACAATGGAAAAGAAAGGAGCAGATCCCCTTCTGTCCATTCAGCCGGGAGATATTCTGCACATATTGATAGATCAGAAAAGGATGATCTATACTTTGGTCCTAAAGTTTTACTGACAGGATCCGAAGGATAACCCTGCATTCTGGCTTCGCCAAAGTTGGTCCAACCTACCAAAAATACCGGCAGTACAAACCCGGATACCTGGCTTTCAGATTATTACACAGCCGTCCAAATCAACAACGGGACAGACCTGGAAGCTGTCAAGTTTCTTCCCCTAATGTTGCTAGACGGAGCCAGAGATTGGATTAATGGTTTACCATCAAGAACTGTAGACAGTTGGGATGATATGGCGAGAGTATTTACTCAGCATTTTCGGGGAACATACAAACGCCCAAATAGCATCAACCGGCTGAACCGTTGCACCCAATTTGAAGACGAACCATACGTGGATTTCATCTCCAGATGGACTGCAATGAAGAATAGTTGCTCTGGAGTAACTGACGTACAAGCATGCTTTCGTCAATGGCCTAAAACCCGGACTTGTACCGTTCATGGTTGGTTCTAAAAAGCACAAAGATCTCGGATCTATGCTTACAACCGCTAATGAGCATGCTGCAGCCGAAGACGATATCAGAGCAAGAGGAGGCAATATTGAGTCACTGATACTGGCCAAGAAAACACCTCGTTCTGATAAAAAAGGAACTCCGGAGTCAACAACAAAGCCCAAGGAGGTTAACATAGCCTTTGGAGGAGAAAAGGGGAACAAGTGGAAAGGCCGCAGTCCAGATCCAATCAATTACACTCCCGAAGAATGGGAGAGAATTAAGTCGGAACCCTGCGTCCACCACTCTCAGTTTGGGAAACCTACCCATACAAATGCGCAATGCCGGCTAAACAAGCATATGAAAGGCAATGCAGGATCCAGAAATAAAGGGAAGGGTTCCAAGAGGAAACCTGCCAAACAAAAGCCAGAAGCTGAAAAAGAAGACAGTGAATCGGACACTGATGACAAAATCCAGGAACAACAGCGAAAAGGCGAACCCAAATTTCCGAGAGTTGACGGAGAAGCAATGTTAACTTTCTTAGCAACCCCGTCAGCAAAGGTGGCCAAAAGGACACTTCGAGAAATAAACGCGGTTGTTCCTGCAACCCCAAAATTCTTGAAGTATTCCAACACACCGATAATCTGGGATCAGTCAGATCATCCCGGAAATATCCCGGAACCCGGCACACAAGCTCTTGTTGTAAGCCCTATTGTTCAAAACACTAGGCTAAGAAGAGTGCTGATGGACGGAGGATCCAGCATCAACATAATGTACCTGGATACATTGAAACACATGAAGATATCCGAGTCCCAGCTCAACTACAGCAATATACGCTTCCACGGTATTGTTCCTGACAGGCAAGCACGATCCCTAGGAGAAATTTCCCTAGATGTCACCTTCGGAGATAAAGATCACTTCCGGCAGGAAAAAGTATCCTTCGAAGTTGTGCCGTTTGAGAGCGTGTATCACGCAATACTCGGACGTCCGGCTTTCGCCAAATTTATGGCAAGATCTTGCTATATCTACAACAAGCTGAAGATGCCAGGACCCAAAGGAGGAGTAATCACCATTGCCGGTGATTTCAAAGCTGGCAAACGAGTTGGAGAAGCAAAACGCCCTTTGCGCTCAAAGAGTTATAGCTCAGGAAGAACTGAAGGAGTTAGCCAAGGAGGTATCGCCGAAAGAAATGCCGGCAGGAAAAGAGACTCGGAAGCCAACAGATAGCTTCAAGGCGTCCGAGAATACAAGACAGGTAATCCTAGATCCCAAAGATCCGACAAAATTTGTCGTAGTAGGGACTGGGATGACCGACAAATAGGAAGGCGAGCTCATCAAGTTCCTCCGTGAGAACTGGGATATTTTCGCCTGGTGTCCAGCTGACATGCCAGGCGTACCCAGGGAACTTGCTGAGCACCAACTCAAGGTTATTCCCGGATCAAAACCCGTCAAACAAGGTCTCCGTCGATTTGACGGAAGAAGACGGAAGGCTATTGGCAAGGAAATTATCCGGCTTTTAGCAGCGGATTTTATCAAGGAAGTAATCCATACTGACTGGTCCGCAAATCCGGTATTAGTACCGAAGAAAGACACAACTGCCCTCAGAATGTGTATAGATTACACATGATTGAACAAGTTGTGTCCGAAAGATAGGTTTGCGTTACCGCGAATCGATCAAATAATAGACGCCACTGCAGGATCTGAGCTTTTATGCTTTTTGGATGCATACTCCGGGTACCACCAAATACGCATGAAAAAGGAAGATCAAATCAAGACTTCTTTTATAACCCCTTACGGGACGTATTACTACGTAACCATGCCTTTTGGCCTGAAGAACGCAGGTGCAACCTACCAGCGTTGCATGCAACGTTGTTTGCATAGTCAGATTGGAAAAAATGTCCATGTTTACGTGGACGATATTGCAGTCGTAACCAAGGAAAAAGATACACTCCTTGAGGATTTGCGAGAAACTTTCGAGAACTTACGCACTTACAAGATGAAGTTGAATCCGTCTAAGTGCGTATTCGGGGTTCCCTCAAGTGAGCTTCTGGGTTTCATCGTTTCTCATAGAGGAATAGAAGTTAACCCGGAAAAGATTAAGGCAATCTCGAACATCTCAGAACTTACGTGTGAAAAAGATGTCCCAGAATTGCCGGGTTCCGCCACAGCCATAAAAAGACTTTTTAGTTGGCTGGGGGCTAAAACCTTATCATTTCACAAACTGCTGGAGAAGTTCGACAAGGTCAAGTGGATTCCGGAAGCCTGGGAACACCTAGCAAGTTATGTCCCCTTCTGTACTTAGTTCAAATCTATGTAAACATCTTTTGAGATCATGAAATAAAGTTGTCGGAATGCTGTCATCCATATTTCTTATAAGTGCAAGGTGTTTCCGCCTCATCTATTTCCCAATGATCTTACAAATTTCTCAACGTTAACCCGAATTGTGCTTGCGTACTCGGCGTTACATAACTGAATGATTTTTCAGCCTTTTAACGGCTAAAGGAAACTTGAATTGCCTGCGTGCCCAAGTTTCACTTAAAACTTTCCTTGTTTCTCTAAGTCTTATCTGATTGTGCGTACGCTGGGTTACTGGAACTAGTTAGTAAAAATGCCTTTAGCATGTTTCATGTTTTCGAGTTTCAAAACTGATTGGTTCGTCCCCAGTTACTCGGCATAACGATTCATAATGCTATTTGAGCCATTTCAAACACTAAGGACAGTTAAAGCATATACACCAGAGAACTTAGAAGATAAAGGAATGGTAAAATTCAAACAACTTGCAAAGTAATTTCATAGTTTAAACTGCAAAAGGCGGAATTCTCATTAATATAAAAGAAGCATTACATTTTGGATTACAAATGAAAGAACAATAATGCTCCTATTGTCTACTTTTTCTATCCAGGTTCCAGGTAACCTTTCAAGAATCCGACTCCTCCTCGCTGCTTTCTTCGTCGGGGATTGGAGGAGCTTCCTCTTGTGGATAGTTGACGGCGACATTTACCATGGCAGCAATCTGGGTGGCGTGGCCCTTAACTTCACCAAAGATGGTGGTTCGTTGCGCATCCGTGTATCCCTGAGGGACACCGGTGGCCACACGCCAGGATTTGGCACTAGGATAGTGCATGCGCATCAGGCCTAAGGCCATGCGCGCACCACCCCGTGCAGCGGAGCGGAGAAGAGACTCCTTGGACTCCGCCACCTCCATGATGATACCCGGAAGTTTTTCAACCTCCGAGCATTCCCCAGATTTATCGGGAAGGAACTTCTCTATGAGCTGCGTCCCAGCAGCTTTAATCGAATTCCATGTTTTCCCGAAAGCTCGGATGCCTGCAATCCGAGTTCCATCTGGGGTGTCTCCTGTTTGATCCAATAAAACATACAAAGGGGTTAAGCAGACAAACAGAGAAAGCAAAACATGGAAAGATGAGGAAAAGGGTAAGAAATTTACCGATGAGCTTGTCGATCTCGGAAACTTCCTCCAGGCGAAGGTTCAGAGCTTCGGTCAAATCCTGAATGGTGGATTTGTCTTTCTCCGCCTGTTAGAAGCCTTGGAATTAGCCATTCCAAGAGCCAGGTTGCTGGCTTCCAGGTCT